>JAZDUH010000152.1:37297500-37757500 GCA_036419115.1 Scarus forsteni | reverse complement strand
CCTGGGAAAGAGCCCATACAAAGTGTTTGGGAATGGGCAGAACCTTTCAGATGTAAAATACTGCTGCATTAGAAAGGACAGAACGTGAAGCACTTCATAAAACAAACTGTCAGTAAAACATGTCAAAATTGGAGTGAGAATATTCTTCCTATCACGACATGCTCTCAATGTTGTTTTGTTTTTCATTTAATATTGAAATATGGTCAAGATCAGATAAAACTGCTACCGAAGCTGTTAGCATCTATGCTAATCTTTATATTAGCTGTCACTTCCTGCTTTCTTCACGCTCGTAGCTCCTAACTCTCTTCCTGCTCTAAAAGACTCTGATTGGGTCATCCCACTTTGGGCTGCTGACAATCCTTGTAGACTGAAGCTTGGCAAGATGGATCTGCTTTAGTGTAGACATTAAATCAGACTAAACACAAGCAATTACTGTAATATCACAAACAGATTAACTCAAGAAAAACCAGGACAACTCTCTGGCATTTTAATATGTCACCATGCTATGCAGGTACACAACAGTAAAATTACAATATTTAGTCAAGCTACTTTGTTGGGAAGGATTTTGTGAAAATTTTGACAATTTTTCTCATAAGTTACATCATACGAGAATCTTGTCCTACTTGATACCATGATCACGCGAGACTTCTTTTGATGACAATTGAAAAAGTCATTTATCATATCTGCTATCTACAGCAGGAGTAAAACAGGGAAAAACACCAACCAAAAGGATACCTCCACCAATCAAATGGCCTTCTTTGCTTTAAGATTTTCCTCATGCAACAGACAGTGCGTAAAAATATGCTTAAGAATTTTGTTTTCTCCGCTGAAGGCAAGTCCTCCCTCATTTAAGACAGATGTACAAGAAATCTAAAATAAACTCTGTTTTTCTAAGTTTCTATTAGAACTTCCATGCTACCAGGTATTGGTTGGCATCCATCATTTTGGAGCATTATTCAAAAAGCTAGTTCAGCCCCAGCTAATTGGGTTCTAAGAAAATCTCAAGAAAATCCTAGTTTTCTTTTCAGTCCACCAGGAGAAACAGTTGCCACTATATCCTCTAATAAATATTTCAAACAATCCTATGTCTGTATCCGGATTTGGATCACCACCAAACTCAAATCACTTCTCTCTTGTGTAATGACCAACATTTCCTAAAAATGTCATCAAAACCAGTGAAAAAAACTTTTGAGTTACTATTGAAAATGTTGAAAACTGCCCTATCTCATAATGTTAACAAATCATTACGAAAATTTTCTTGATCCACATTCAGATCACCTATAAAATCTACTCAACTCTCCTTTGTGGCATGACCAACATCCCTGGAAAAGTCATTTTATAACATTTTGCGTTATCTTGCCCATAGACAAAAACACCAACAAACAAACTCCAGCAAAAATGTGACCTTCTGTTGGAGGTCTTGAGTACCATTCCTCATGCATATGATGACATCTAAAGCGAAAAATATTTAAGCAACCTTATGTATTGATACTTGTCAACTTCCAGGTCAGAGCCTGACATTGAAACTGTGGAGCAAAAGTAAAATACATTGTCCAGTTTGACTGTACCAAATGAACTATGGCACCAGTGTGCAGCCTGTGGTTTGGACCCCAGTTCATTCACACAAAGGACAATGAACCAGTCTAATTGGTGTTTAAAACAAAAAAAAAAGCATGAGTTCTCAAAGAATTAGATTTAGTACCTTTTCAGTGCAGCTAACATACAGTATGAACGAGGGCTGGGCGATATTACCTAATTTCAATATCACGATTAATTGAAGCTCCTACCGCAATTACGATTAATGAACGACGATTTTATGCTATGCTGGAACAAATTAGTGGTGATACCGATGGTCGTGGACATGGTCTTCCTTCAGTATTTACACTTAACTTCTTTCTGCTTCATGTCCTCTACACAGAATCTAAAAAAAAAAAAAGCCCAAACAACAGAGATTTTTCTTGGCTACTAGGTCTTCTGATAGATTGGCACTTGTCTCCCTGATGCTGGTAGCGCATCCTTCGCTCGTGGTGAAAGTGAATGTAGACTATATGGAGGGGGTGTGGTCATGTGACTTCCACAGGGAAAACAATCAAAATGATCATCATGACTAAAATTACTTCAATTAAAGGATCTAAATGTCGATTTCGATTATTTTTCCATTAATTGCCCAGCCCTAGTATGAACATGCATGAAGGTCCAGTTTCAGTCATACAGGCAAATTATTCAACAGAAGTCAAAATGCTCTACAACTGAAGCTGGAGTCACAGTAACAATCAACAATGCTTCCTACAGTTTGAGTCCAAGCATTTATGAATGCAGTTTCACTTTTGAAAGTTCTTAAATGAACTTCTTAAGCTAACAGAATATGTTGAGAAGTTACTTTGAATATGGATTTATTACACTGTTTGCCCACATGTCAACCTTTATTGATTTGGTGAAGAAACAGATGACTGGTTTGGAAAAAAGGTAGAAAGAGCTGAGTCTCCTCCTCAGTGGGCAGCAAATGAAGTGTGTTCTGAAAGACTCAGCATTACCCACTCCACCATACCAGCACTCACTGAAGTTTCCTTTCAAACTGTAAATTAAAAAAAACTCTTAAAAGGAGCCAAAATCATAAACATAATAAGCTAAATTAATTCAATTTATTCAAATAAGTTTGTCTTTTTACTTTGTTGTTTTTTTGTTTTTCCACTAAATGACACTTTAATTTCCACTGACATTTCAAACAGTCAATGAAAAGCTATTACACTGCACGGTGAACTCTGACCCACATGTAATGTGGGGTTTTTTGTTTTCTATTAATTCTACAATTGGACTGTCAATATTAAGCTTGTTTTTTGTGGATGAATGGCTTGTCTTTTCCTTTAGTGGATGGCTATTTGAGCCTCTGTCAGTTAAATGAGGTTTTTCTTGTTACTGTAACTTTGCTAAATACTCCGAAGTGCTCAGGATTGATTAATGATTGATCTGTGAAAGTAATAAAACAAAGAGTTTTAATATTTTGCAACTTTCAACTAAAGGGTCAGCAAATGAAGTGTGTTCTGAAAGACAGCATTACCACCATCTATCCTCATCATTACCAGCATCCTTAATGCACTTTGGAAGTTGTTATCAGCTAACCAAATGGGTGATCCAGTGACTATCAGCAGTATCTCTTTAGATGTTTAATATACCACAGGGTCCAGTCTCAAGTGTTCTTATATTCTAAGGTCAATTATCAGTGAACTTTAAGTTTGTCTTTTTTTACTTTGTTGTTTTTTTGTTTTTCCACAGGATAAAGATTTTCCACTTTCTGTCCTGTTTTACCCCGGACTGTTTGTCATTTTGAGATGTGTTTCTTTGTTTTCAATAGTTATTTTCACTATTTAATGTGGGGGTTTTTTGTTTTCTATTAATTCTACAATTGGACTGTCAATATTAAGCTTGTTTTTTGTGGATGAATGGCTTGTCTTTTCCTTTAGTGGATGGCTATTTGAGCCTCTGTCAGTTAAATGAGGTTTTTCTTGTTACTGTAACTTTGCTAAATACTCCGAAGTGCTCAGGATTGATTAATGATTGATCTGTGAAAGTAATAAAACAAAGAGTTTTAATATTTTGCAACTTTCAAGGGTCAACCAAAGGGTGTGACTCAGGACAAACCAGAACTGTACCTCGAGATAACACTTGCTTTGAACTGGAGCTATACAAATAGAGATTGATTGATTGATTAATTGATTGAATGGGTGATTGATTCATCGGTAACCATTTATAAACATATGTCTCCAATGTGTGTACATAAAACCAGCTTTGTATGTAACCTAGCAGCAATTTTGCATATGATTACATCTTTTTATGATAGTCATGTGGAAAGCTATGCATTAACATTTCTGTTTATGTAAGACCTGTGCATGTAAGCAAGTGTGCAACTAAATTTGCACATTTATCATGATGTGCAATATATTCTGTGTGAATGTGCATTGTTTGAGCTATTAGTGATGTTTATGTGCTTTTATTTATTTTTATCTAACAGTGTATCTATGTTGTTGTACGTATGCCTTGTAGAGTCTGTGTTGTTTTGTGTGTCAGCCATCTTGAAACTGCCTGTTACTGTTATTTTATGTACTATATTTATTTAAATTTGTTCTACAAATGCATTACATCAACCTGCCAGGGACTAAAGATGGTATTTCGGCAATAGCTAAAATCTGGTTCATTTTACACATCAGTGTTCACTAATATCCACTGTCCTCTATTTAAATAAATAGATAAATAAATAAATACAACTTTGTGCCATGACCAGCATTACCTGTTTGTAATTTTATCTAACCAAAATCTGTTCAGAACTATTTCAGTTATACTGTTCATAAACTAACAAACAAAGAAACAAAGAAGCTAACAAATAACTGCACAAACATAAGCTCCTTGGTGATGGGAAAATTCCTGGGTCAACTATTGAGTGGGTCAGGCAGCATGACTTCAGGGCCTCTGCCTTGTTCCATGACCAACATTCCCTATTGAGTTACTGGTTGAAAACTGCTTACGGCTGGGAGAGAAATCTTTTTTTTTAAGATACACTAATAGATTCAGGTTCAGATCAACACCAAAATCAAACCACCATTTAGTAAAAAAATTTGTAAATGGGTGCTGGTAATCATACTTTTCTTCTCTCCTCTCCTTCTCCTACGTGCTATAAGAATAAATCAATTGCAAAAATGAATCTTCAGGTGCCTCTCCCCCAGCCTATCCACTGTACCTCTCTCCCCAATCAATAAAGGCACAAAAAATATCAGTCTTGTGTTGCAAACAAGTGTTGTAGTGTAGTGTTTGCTTTGTGGCTAAATTTACCTTGAAGGCAAAACTTACCAGACATGTTTATTGAAGCCAGGAGATGACCCTCTACTATGAACGATGTCATAGTATCTTTGCACCTGTCCACATTCATTTGTGAGAAGCTAGCAACAAGTTATCTCTGAAGTAACTTGACTTTGTGGATATAGCTGCAAGAGTACAGAGCTTCAGAGTTTCAGACATTTCATTGAGTAATCTTGCACTAAAAATCCACTAAGTAGTAAAAAAACACCCTACACATCTCATCTGTTGTTCAAGCTGTTGCAGTAAAGATGTTAAGAGCTGCAGCAGGACTTGGACAAATTTCAGCATGTAGCTTATGTCAAAGCCCAAGGCATCAGATAGGCCCTAAAAGCAAGAATGCAGGGTCAATGTTTCTGCTGTAAGACAGGATAAAACTTTAAAGGTCCCAGGTCTTGAAAAATCAATTTTATTTGCTTTTAAAGATGTTAGAAGGGGCTTCAGGAGCAGAACATGACACCTTTCACTAAACTGTTCACAGTAACATGTTCAATGACACCAAAACGCTGTTTCTAAATTCCCCTACTTTAAAGTGTCAAATCTATACATTCTCCACCTACATGTGTTAGATGCCATACCTGCTTTGAAAGATTGCTCTGTGGCCTGCAACCCTGCGTCTTGCTCCCATCAGGCATTATTTGGGCAGCCAATTAGCACAGAGCTTGTTATTGTAGCCCCTGCACCTTCTCAGAGCCAAAACAGTTTCCAAAAGGGAGGGAGAAAGAATCCCAATCCTCTTTAGAGACAATAATTTCATATTTACTTGTAACTTAAATCATGATGATGATGTTTACACTCATATACCTGGCATTGATCTTGAGGAAAATTAGGAGAATAACTTGTAGGTTATGATCCTGTTTGATTTATTTAGGCGAGTGAAAAGTAATCTCTCTGTTGATTGAAAAAAAAGATCTATGAAATAGAAATAACTTGAGGAAAACATAATAACTAATGATGATAACAACCATGAAGTATGCTTGAGTTCTGGAGTCTGTGAGGTGGAGTGGCTGATCCTGAACTTGTTCTTTATTCATGATGTTTTCTTTGTCTATTTGTGAATTACAGTGCGTTTACACACACACAAACACAAATAAGCACACACAGGTCTCTTTGCTCAGATTCATGTGTGTTTGCTTAATACACTCCATGAGCGGTCTGTGCCCATTGGGTAGGCCCTGTGCTGCACGCTTTTGCTGTAATAGGTTTTGGCAGCTGTGTAATTTCTGTTGATTTATCCCTGACCTTGGAAACTCTTCTTCTGCAGTGCAGGTGTCATTTGTAAGACACATGCACACACACACAAGTGGTATATATTTAACTGCACATGTACACACAGAGCCAAATCATGCTAAAGGAATTTTCTCAATTTTGCCCCCACACCACACTTACTCATACAGCCATTATTCTGTGCATATCCACTTACTTACAGGCACCAACCCCCACCACCTCAATTCACACATTAACACACATACACACTCTGTGCTGATTGGTCTCTGTCCGAGGACCAGCCAATGACGATGATTCTCATTTTACTGTTGAGAAACGTTGACTGGTTGAATGGGTCACTAGTTAGATGGGACACCAGCTCTGTGGTACATTAAAGGCTATAGAGATTATAACTGCAGGCGAGGTCTCCTGGACAGTAAACAAACCTTATTAAAACAAATGTGTAACTCAGGGATGGGAAACTGGCAGCCCAGGTCCACATGACACTCTCCACCTCATTAAATCAAGCTTGTCAGTCGTTTCCAAAAATTAGTGAAATGCATAACTAAAAGAAGACATGACAGAATCCACAAAGTGTGACTTCATCTGAGATACCAATATGACACCATCCACAAACTGGAACATGTATCAGAGATGTGTTTGTATAGACTAGATTATTTTAGCAAAGCAATATTTTGCTAAATTTCCTTTATGATGCAGAAAAAATTGTATCAAATATTAGTTCATGCTTTATTTAGAAAATTGGGAGGATTAAATCTTTTTTATATTCTTATTTATATAATTTATTTATCATCAAGAGTAGCAGTAGCAGTATCAATCATAAATATTTCTGTAGCAGTTACACTCACTCATTGTCAAGTAAAACGCATCTTAAACTCATATGACCCTGCCAGACAGCACAAAAACTTCTCTTTCATCTTAGTTATAGTATTCTGCTGATAACCACACACAGGATTAACATTGTATCACGTAAGGACACCTCCGTATTGTAGGCCTAACAGGAGAAATACTTTAACTCTAAAATAATCTGGGTCTGATCATTATTCAAGATAGAAAATACACCTGCTTTATTCATATCACAATATTGAAAAAATAAAACCACAATTGAACATTATTGGCAGTGTATTTCTAAATGAGTTTCACTAATATAGTTCACAACTTGATAACACACACGTCGTAATTATCAAGTGTGTGCTCAGCATTTACTGGAATCAAAGGCTCATCACTGCTTTTACCCCACACAACTTCTCCCTCTGCTATCATTAACTCCAAATATTTTTTTTCACTCTTCACACATTTCTGCCATTGATCACCAAAACAGTCGATAGCTCTTTTCTTGTGGTACCGTTATTATCTCACCTCTCACTGCTTGAAGAGCATGCATCTGTGTGTCTCAAAGTCCTGATCGATAGAAAACTACAAAGGCTAAACAAGGATGAATATGTACATCTCTGGATGGAGATGGAGACTCTTGGGTGTCCCAATGTGTCATTTCCTTTTTCAAAGCAAGATGCACTTTGACAATGCACTCACCAAAGGATGGATGCAAAACTGTAAAGTTATATTTTGGAGGGTATTATCCTCCTCTTTTCATCAAAATTATTGTGTGGATGATTGCATTTTCCATTAAATTTCTGCATAACAAACAACATTCTGATGCAAATCAACACAAAACAACACACTGAGAAAGCATCCAAAGAAAATGCAGAACACTGTCTTCCTTTATTCTTTAGGAAACTGCTCCGTGGCTCTGAGAGCAAATGTGACCCCAACTAGCAAGGCGTAACTAATAAAGTGGCTGATGTGTACAGTAGCTTTAGTAATGATTTTTTTATTCACATATTGTTCAACAAAAAATGAATAAAAGTCAATCAAAAGCTATTTTTAATATTTTTGTGATGCTTCATATTACTTAATATTTTTGCGTACATTTGCACATTGGTTTATTCAGTACATTTGAATATTTATGCCTTTCCATGTTTTACACTTCAGCCATTATTAAAAGGTTTGTACGTGTGACAACCTTCCCCTCACCAGGCTTTACTGCTCTAATGTTGTTTTTATGGCTCTGCTCATGTTCTAAAGAGGAACACCCATTAAGTGCTGTTATGTCTGTTGGATTGTACGTCTCTAGCCTCAGGTGTTAAGAGGCTTGTGAGCAACACTGAACATGTCTTTGTGGAGTGGTTAGATTAGAACTCAATTTTATTACCTTGTTTCTTCAGTGAGCCTTGGAAAGAGACCAAAGCTATAGGAACCGAACAAACCAAAGGACAAAGAATTTAAGCAGATAATAATTTTTCATTCAAGAAATACAATCTTAAAATCAAATAAATTAATGTATACATCAGACTACTTATGTCAAGAGCTCCAGAGACAACTATGGTGCATATGATTGATGAAGTGGCTTGGACTACATGCTGTCTATCATCAGCATCACAGTAGTTACAAGATGCTCCCACTGAAAAAAATAAATAACATGAAAATAAATGGATGCAGACCCCTGCTGCCTGTACACAAGCTGTATGGATTCCATATGCACAGAGAAATATGATGCTTGAAGATTCCTGACAAATGTGTGGCAGCATACTTTCTTTTCACATTTTCAGTGACTTTTAGAGTTAGAAATGTAACATTACTCAATTTTGAATGCTATATTGCATGTGCTTTTGATAGCTATTTATTAAACTTGAACATGGTTGAGTCCTCTATACCAAAAGAAGAGGGCATGCATTATTAATCAATCCTTTCATCCATCCATCATTAATCTATCTATCCATCCGTCCATCTATCCATTTTCTATATCGCTTATCCCTTGCGGGGTCATGGGGTGGCTGGAGCCTACCCCAGTCGACATTGAGCAAGAGGTGAGACAGAGCACACCCTGGACCAGGGGCTAGTGGATTACAGGGTCCACACTAAAGGGCAATTTGAAGTCACAGTTAACCTAACAAGCATGTTTTTTTTGGTTTGTGGAAGGAATCTGGAGAGCATAGAGAGAACGATGCATAAGCAGAACATACAAACTCCACAAAGAAAGGCCCTGACGGAAACGGGGTTTAAACCAGCAGCCTTCTTGCTATGGGGCATGCACTCTACCTGGGGCACCATTGTGTCACTTTATCAATCCCTAATGGACAAATCCAGGTCTTTACACTCTATTGTTGAAAATGGCCATAACCAACTTCAACATATGGTTCTCCTGGAACCTTTTGGACTGAGCCACTGCCACCCAGTGAGATAACGCAGCATAAAATGCTGACACATGCACCACCATGACCTCAAGTGCAGCCAGCTCTATGCATGATAACAGTGCAGATGAGGTGCGTTTTGATATTTCTCTCCTATCAGTAGGGATGGGAATTAAAAAGATTTTATTAATACCAATGCAATTTGCAGTTCTAGTTCAACCCAATTAATCAGCCATTCCATCGTCAGTTCATTTGATTATTTTGGCAAAAGTGGGCCTTTCCAGGTGTTCTGTGTCACAAGCATAAAACACATGACACTCCTGGTATTCAAGGCAATGCTGCCTAACATAATTGCTTTGTCAGCTGTTGGTGTGAAAACGTCAGTCATAGCCTTGAAACAGATGAACCAGTGAGACCTGAAGACGATGAGAAAATCCAACTTTGGTGAGACCAATTTGAACAAGTTGGGGTTCAACTGGGCTTTGGGCTTTCTTAAACACAAACATCTGCATCAGGTAGCAATAATAAGTAAAGGGAGAAGACAGGGATGAATAAGACAAAGTAGAGGAGGAAGGGACAATAAGAGAGAGAGAGAGAGAGAGAGAGAGAGGGAGAGAGAGAGCGATGCTATCAGTCAAAAAACACCCCTGGCTATTCTAAAATGAAACTCCTCATCATGGCTGTGACCTCTACCCCTTGTTGTAAAGCACAGAGTAATTGAGGTTAACAGCGTTATATGACCCCTGAAGCTTCTGTGTTGCTTCTGTTCAAATATGTCTTGCTAAATTGTTGAAACATAAGAATCAGTCGCCCTTTGAATATTCTTATCTATGCTGCAGAAGGATTGTAATGTGAGGGAGCATATTAGCTCCACGCCACAGAGAACATCACATGAGGGGCAGAAGAAACACTTTTTTCAGCTCTTAAAAGGACCCTTAACTCAGCATTTAAGAGAAAGTGTCATGACATTGTTCTTTGTCACCCCTGCATAAGTGTTTACTGTTAAAATGCATTTTTCTCTGAAAATATCCATAACATTCGATGCGTCACAGTTGGAGAAAGCCTGCCCCCACTCACATTTGCCACCCTCTCTCCTTTTCTCCCCAAAGAGGACATTATAAACTACTCTATGCATATCCACCTCTTATATTCTCTAGATAAGTGCTACAGGAGCCTGGAGTGCTATAAAGCTAAAATCACACACACAACAAGAACACCAGAAGGTCTGTTGACACTTAAAAGAGGAAAGCACACAGCAAAGATGGTTGTAAATGTGCAGAGCAAGGTACACATATGCACACTGACACACACACACGCACATGGACACAAAGACCCTGGAGTCGAGGGACATGAAAACATGAATGTCGATGAGTTTGGCTGTAGGCGGAGACACCTCCCTGAGAGGCGCTGCTCCTGCCACTCAGTCCCAGCGCTCCACACCTAGTGTTCGAAAGGTCAGAATGTAAAGCCAGCGGCAAAACAAAATGAAGTTGTTCCTTGAGGTAGCACCTCGCTGGGGGTTTAGATTTGTGCTGCAGTTTGGGAAAAGGAATGTGTGTGTGTGAGGTGTTACTGGTAATTTAGTTGTGATAACTAGCAGTTAACTTGATTTATTATGTTGTAATAGAGATTATTCCTCATTGTGTTAGCATATGAGCTTACCTTGAGGAAACCACGAGGGACTTACTGATTTATTAAAACTGTCATGTTGCGCGGACAGAGTGGCTAATAAGAGCACTTAGTCTTTTTTTTAAATCCATGCGGGCAATGTTCACCCTTTCTAAATTAGGGATGTTCTTTGCCCTTCAAATTGCAAATCCTGTTCAGTGCAAATTATGTTTCCATTAGGTTAAACTTGAAGGCCAAAACTCTGTGTTATTTTATTTTTTGGGTCCCATTGTACACAGGTCGACAATAGTGCTGTTACCTTTTACTCAATATTAAAATGTCTGTTTCAGCAATTCATACTCGAACTGTAAATTAACATTCATATACAAGTCAGGACCACATAATTGCACCTGGAGCAGTGAACCACCCAATCCAATGGAGGGTGCAAACATCGCAACCTGACCATCCAATCATCCATGCTTCTCTCTTGACCTCAGTAGACAAAAAGTGAAGTACACTTTTAGAAAATGGAGAAGAAATAAACACTAAATACTAGTGTAAATAAATCTCATGTAGTTTTTGGTTCATTCTGATCACAAGCGTGTCAATTTCTGTTGTGTGTATATCATCCCTCTCTTATCTGCAGGTTGGGAACCAAAGTAAATGACCATGAGGTATTATATTCTGTTAAAATTCTGCCAAATGCTTGTTCAAGAAAGCTAGCTACATAATCTAAATTTGCAATCGCTCAGCATTCAACAACCCCAGCCAAAGCCACAAGCCCTGTGTGATCTGTGCCACAGCTGGTGTGCTGCCACATTGCACCGATAGCATCTAATCTTCAACACGGCTTTTCCAAACCGTTGTATAGATATATATCACATGAAACAGCGGGTTAAAGTGTGTTGCTTTTTTATATAGATCAACTCCCAGTCGATAGTTTGTGAGTAGAGCTGAACATACAGGGCAGGATGGTCAAGTAAGTTCTAAAACAAATAATTTGAGCATGTGGTTTTGTTAATAAGTTAAGCAAAACAGCTTGTTTCATTTGATCCCCTTTGAACTAAAGACTGTCAATCTCATACCTTCACGTCTGCAAAATGAATTTACATGACTTGTTCTATCAAAGAATTGAAGAAAACACTTCCCTGACTGAGAAACTGTGAAGACAGTTAAGGGGTGTAATGGTGTCTTTTGGGGGATAAAGCAGAAAAGAATCCAGGAAGACATTGGAGAGGGAAGCTGTCTATCCACCCACAGTGTCTCTGCATAATCCACCTATTATCAGATAAAAGAAGGCAAGATGTGTTTGTATGAGAGGGAAAAAGCTAGAATTGATAGTCTGAAGATGGAGTGCCTCCCACAGTTGTGCTCAGCAGCTATATAGTTATTATGCATACAGTACAGCTACAGTAGAGAGTCTGCATCATCGTATTTATATGCAAATCACTCACACTGTATAGCACAGTTTAGACAAGTGGGGGCTGAATTTTTCAGGAACAAGCAGGTCAAACATTTCTGATTTCAGTTTTTCAAAGGCTGCACAGAAGGGGAGGAGGATAATGTTTAATACCTCTGCCAGATGAGGAGGCAGATGGTTTCTTAGTGTGGGGATGATTTAAGTACAATCCTGGTCATTTGTATAAAAGGCTTTGTATCACACATTTTAACAGCCTATTGTACCTTTTCATGACACACAAATGGTCAGGCACTTTTGTAACGTGGCAGCAGCCAGTAATAAGAGCTGCAGTGGTCACCAGTGTTGGACAGTTAATTCCAGTGGTTTTCCAACTTTATTTGCTCAAAACACACCTAAGATCATGCTAAAATCTCAGGGCACACTATGCTCATACCAAAGAAAAAACACTCAAAATGTGCTACTGTGGCTTTTCAGCCTGCATGTTAATTTCTATCAAGAAATGCCGGCTGCAGTTTGACTGACAGCCAAATTATTATTGAAATATTTCACTGAGGATTTGCTTAACAATTTGATAATTTAATCATTTCAGTGACTCACAACAAGTTATGAATTTAAAACTAGGTACATTTTTGAATTGGATAACACAAAATCAATCTCTTCTTCCGCCTGCAACAATTTTATTATTTACAGAATCCCTAACGTTTTGTTCAAAACAGAATTTTCAGATGTATAACTAAATTAATGTACAGAGATAAATGATGGTACATTAAGAACTCATTCATTGTTTTTTGTACAGCTGTAACTGGACTAGTTCTTAAGGCACAACTGGACTTGTTGTCAAATCATACTAATTTTTTTTTTTTTTTTTACAGGGGACTCTCTCTGTACAAGTACTATAGTAGTGCACTTAACTGAGGTGATAGCTTTGTGTTTACAGGGACCATATTAGCTCTAAAGTGCTCTGAAAATACTGGAAGAGAAAAGTTTATAAAAGATGGGGTTTATGTCAAAAAAGGGTCATCCTAAAGGGAAATATAACCCCATACCACCTTACTCTCCGCATCAAAAGGCCTAAACTTTTCACTTTCTCCACATTTTGAATTAGGACTATTTTCTGCCTGCTTGAATATCGGCTATAGTTCAGTTATGCAATAGGAAAAGAAGCTGGCTGAAGGTGCCTCCGGTCTCAGCACAGTGAGCTGGAGTGTGTGGAAATGTCTGTCTGCCAGGTCAGAGGAAGAGGACCTGAATGGAAGCATCAAAGGCAGAGGAACATCTCCTCCTCTCGAGGTTCATTTCACTCTTAATCCATTTCACTTCTCACTGGGCCTCTTCCTCTCTTGGTTTTTCACTGTCCATGTGCCTCAAACTCCCAGTGTTTTCACTTTTCCCTTGGTAGGATGCTGAATCACATGGTGCAGTTTTGTTCCATTAGTAGAGTCCTGTCATATTACAACTCACCTATCATCATCAAATCAGAATAATGAAGCTTATTAGTCATTTTCAGCAGTCCCCAAGTACTTTCATTAAAAGAATGGCATTACATGTTTAGTTCTCTCCCTTGTTTCCCATTTTCATACTGGCTTTCGTATACATCTCCTGAGAAAAAAATCTACAAACATTGGTATAGCACATTACCCAAATTCCCTTTGCCTAATGGTGTGTCAACAGAGATAGGCTATTAGCGTACAATGATGTGCTTTGTGATAACGAGTGGATTATTTGGTTTACTATGCCATGAGCCGCTGCACGGAAATAACACAGAGGGGAGAGAAGAGGAGGCTAATTCGGTCCTAATTCGATGCCTGAGGCAGTCTTATCCGTTTTGTTCTTGTATGTATGAAGTGCCTCTCCTCTCCTGTGAGTGCAATATGGTGAATAGCTATTTTAGACCCCGTGGATGCAGTGCAAGCATCACATCCTCTCAAATATGCTCAGCAAACATCAGATACTGAACGGAAATACGCTCTGCAGCACTTTGCTGCACATTATCTGTAAGTCTCTTACTCTGTAGACTAAGGATATACTGACACAGAAAAACACATCTAGTGGAGTAAAGGAACAAATTTTAACTTTGTAAGATTTCCATTGTTAGGTACATTAAAAACATATTGTGTCCTTTTACAAGAATTCATTGAATGGTAAGGTTATAATTAATTTGCTTAATTTAAATTTTCTGCATTTTAATCAGGGCAGCACAATGGCTTTGCAGGTGGGGGCACATGCCTTACATCAAGAGGGTTGCTGATTTGATCCCTGATTCTGTCAGGGCCTTTCTGTATGTAGTTTACCTGTTTTCCTCGTGCTTACATGGGTTTTCTCCAGGAACCCCAGCTTCGTCCCATATATCAAAAATATACTCATATGGTTAATTGCTGTCTCCAATTTACCCTTTTTGTATGTGTATGAGAGCGAATGGTTGCTTCTATCTATTTGGCCCTGTGATAAGCTGTACCCTGTCGCTTGTCACAAGTAAGCTGGGATAGGCTCCAGCCCCCTGTGACCCACAAGGGTTATAGATAATGGATGGATGCATTTCTCTTGTTTCCCCTTGAACTAGTATAAATTATTATCTCAAAATTCTGGTATTTGCAATCTTTTTGCAATATATCTATGAATTGACTCGAATGTTTCATTTACATTATGTCATGAAGAATTTACCTAGTACTTTAAAAAATAAAACTAAATCAAATTTAATACTTGACGGTAAATTTGTTTTACTGCATTAAAACAAATCTTAAGCAGATTTTATGCGTTAGGTTTAAAGTGAAAACTCAGCACTTGATACTGATATAATGTGTTATAAAAGCTGTATTTTCTAACTTTCCAGTTAAATCAGAAACAACTTTGAAAGTCTTTTCCCACAGTTATGAACAATTTGGACCCTCTAGCAAAGAGGTAGTTCTGTGTTTATGTGGCCTGATTTGTCAGCAAAGTTGCCTATCTCTGATACTGTATATACACCATAAATCCAAAATGAAGAAAATCTAGTATTCTGGTGGTCACAAGTTATTTAGAGCAATCATTTATAAAGGTGTCCTTTTCTGTTTGTTCCATTTTGTTCCATGTTTACAGCTAATTTTGGGTCCAAAAATCAAACAGCCAGCACCAGATTGGTGCACTGATTTGAAAGTAGAACAGTAAAAAACAAGCAGCATTATTAGTATCTCAAAGGAACAGCAAAGTAAGTTTTTTTTTAATTAGAATCTAAAAAATGGAAATTAAGTTAAATGTGGACTGGATAAAGCAGAAGGTGGCCACTCAGTAATATAGTTGTCAAACTGCTAGCATTAGCTTGGCAAACCAGCCTTATGTTGCTTACTAACTGATGCTACAACCTAGTGTTGGATAAAGTATTTAAATTGAACTGTTTATGAGAATGGCATTAACTTTCCCTAATTTAACTGATCCCAGCGTTTATTTGTGTTCGGTTTGGAGTTATATGCCCTTGAGCATCCCTTGGTGTTAAGACTTCATACCAAACTCACACAAATCTGCTCATCTTGGAAGTGACAAAACAAACGCTGCATTTGCTTTAATCTCAGTGAACTTTTCTCACACACATTTGAAAGTGTCACACTTCTCTGTGAGAAACATTTTTACGACATCATTGATAGATATTGTTGCCATGTGTACTGTGATGATTGTAGGTACAAATGCTGTGTAAATTCTCTGTGTTAAAAAGAGTGTCCACCAGCTCTGCTGTAGCGTAACAGTGAGGTCCTTTATCAAAGCTAAGGGCCTAATTTAGTGAACGGTTGCACAGCCTATGTGTTGCCAAAAACTGTGCAATACCTGTTGTGTGTCAACAGCGATGCACTTCAGAGACTTCACACTCAAACTATTCAGTAATCAGGAAAACAACGTCATATCCGTATGACTCAGAAATAAGTGCCCTTTAGATAGCTGTAAATATGAATTTTCCATTTCTGTTGTTAATATCATCAAAAGTTTCATCAGTCCATGTCTAGATCAGAAGTCAGTGCTAGGCTGTAGATCATTTGGTACCAGCCACAGATAAAGAAAAAAAAACCTCCATTGCCCATTTTATAATCAATAGTCAAATGGATGATTTATTTTGAAAAGACCCTCAGTGTTCTGACAGTGTAGCTTGACTGTGCAAACTATATTCAGAGGTTTTGTGTCTCTTCCAACACTGTGATGAACAACAAACATCACCTCTTAACCCAGAACTGAGTCTAAAGTAGAACAAAATGAAAAAAGTATTATTTTTCCTTCAGTATTTTACAATGGATTCAATTTTTCACTTTTGTTAAAAATTTCACTTATGTGAATTTCATTGCAGCATTCAGATTTTCTTGTCAACAAACCACAGAAAATGTTTCATTCATATTTACAATCAGATGTCACAATTACCATGCACATTACGTCAAAGTCAGAGACATCCATTGTAGTAATTCATACCTCCAGGCAATTTTATATTAGTCACATCTTCAAATATGCAATGGTGCACAATGATGAAAAGATGCATATACTGCTGACAAAATCCATCTGATAGTGTATGTCCAAGCTTAACATTTCCTCTCTAGCATGGACGACTGAGTACTCGACTGTGCAGCAGTTTGGCTGTGCCCTCAGCGAGCCTTGGCCTTTAACAAATTGAGTTGAGGCTGTGCAGAGGGGGCAGCTGTATCAATGTATTTCTTTATTCAATACAGAATTATACATGATATGTCACTTTTTGTATGAAATAAAAAAAACAGCAAATGCTTCTCCTCTAATTTTCTCTGAGATTTAACTGTTGCGATGAATTATTTTTACATTTTAAGATGTAAGGAAAAATCTCCATATACTACAATACAGTGCAAATAACTGAGACCTGGTTAGCATCAACATGCTACCAAATATATTTATTACATGTTGTTAATTGCTTGACTTGGCTCTCTCTCTATTGATACTAATGACACTGGTCCTATTCACTAAACAATAAATCTTATTTTGATGGTGAATCATGATTTTTCCGGCTTGTGATGCTTAGACATATATAGTTGCTTAGACATATATTGGTACATATATTGGTATATGTACCAAAGTGGTAATGGCAATGGGATAGATGTCGTTACCATACTGCTTAAAGAGCTCACGTGAGTGGAGTTTTCTGAGCTTTTTCCTTTTTTAACAGTATAGTACAATCTTAACTATGGACAAGTCAGGCAGGGAGATGCATGAGGCAAAGAATGCTCTCATCACTTTTCCCTCGTGTCATGACCAACATTCCCTGAAAATGTCATAAAAATCCGCAGACAAGTTATTAAAGTTATCAGTAAAAATGTCTCACACTATTACAAACTTGTGAAAGACTCCTAGATCTGCATCCACCAAAATCTTATCACCACTTCCAAAATGCCCTGAAAATTTCATCCAAATCTGTTCATTAATTTTTGAGTTTTACTTTTCACAAGCAAAGAAACTAAAAAAAAACAACTAAAAAACTAAACCCAGCAAAAATTAACCTCCGTGGTGAAGATAATGAGACCATTTCCAGTTCCAGTAGAGTAAGCCTTAAAAAACACCTTTCCCAAAATTGAATGGGGGAAAGAGAAGTATATTTAATCATTCGACAGGTCTTTTCAAACACTGATGGCAAATCAATCACTTCACCTTTGACCCACTTGACAAAATGCACCCCTGCAACTGTGAAATACAGACATTTTGTTTGGTCCTAAGATTACAAAGAAATATCCTTTTTAACCTACAAGCAGACCTGAGGTTCAATGTGTTGACGTCATTTGTTCAATATTAATTTTCATGTGAAGTGTAAATTGGACAGCAAAATGATGCATGGTTATGGATTTGTTGATTATTCAGTAACTACTATAAAATGAATTCTCTCAAAGAGAGATTAATTGATTTCCGATCTTTTACTCCTACAAATGCAAATCACTGTCAATCACCTTGGAGGAGAAACACTGAAAAACTGATCCAGAGCCAAACTGGGAATATTACCCATAGATTATGGCCTTTGACACATTCCTCAATATTATGATGAAGGCTACTGGCCAACATAGAGAAATAAACACCGACATCTCTGGGAAGCAATATGGCTCCAGGCTCAGGTTCAGATATTTTCTGAACAGAGAAAAGTGAAACCGTGTTCTTGTTTATTGATTTCCCTCTGTTGAATAATTGGACTTTTTTTGGCTCAATTAATTGCACAGAAGCAAGGCAGGGGTCATTAGGGTAGGTATAGTGATTTAGTCCAGGTATTGACTGTTTAATACACCTTCACATTGCTTGAATAGTTGGTGAGACTGCCACAGACATGTAACTTACATTATAATTGTAAACTGTGATGTTATGGTAGTCTGTGTAAATGCAGCCTTGTTAATGTTGAACAGAGAAAGATATGAGACCCAGCAGAGGCAGATGAAGAAGAAGCCAAGCCAAGAAGCAGGCTGTATCTCACACCTCAGGGATGGATAGCTTTGGCTAAGATACTCTCAACCTAAAAGTGATAATATGTGTAGTACAACAAAAAGGAAAAATATACATATAGCTGTAAGAATAAGCTACTTCAATACATATCTAAATTTCAACTTAAATGCAGGTAGCAGTTGTAAATCAAATGGACTAAACACAGAATTCAAGCCAGTTCTAGCTTCCTTTTTCATGTAAGTTACAGAGCAGTTGCAAGTCATTAAAGTTTACTTGATGTATACCTTAATCCCCTCCAATGGGGTTAATGTTTTCACAATTTTCCAGCTTCCCAACCTCTATAATTTGATCATCCACAACAAAAAAAAATCCCATAAGGACAGCTTTAAGTGATGTTCTTTGCTTCTATTTTAAAAATGAAAATGGGTCCATTTCTAATAAAACAGCAGATATTGCTGAAACTGCAGAGAACGCTTTAGAAGCTACATTTGTTTTTAAACATGCAGTTGCTTCCCACTGTCATCACAACTTCAGTTTGCCCCTCTCTTCCCCAATTGGACTGTCTACTTTTGGTTGTGAAGTTGAAGGAGATTGGAGCTCGGCAAGATGGAGCTGTGTGATTTCAGACAATGAATCAGACAGGTCCATCTGCTCTGCAAGGTTATAAGAAATGTAGACCAGAATGCATCTGCTGAAAATAATTCAAATTTTGATACATTTTGACCTCATAGAAATATAGCAGCACCTAGGAAAATGTCAAGGGATTGTATAGCTATATTCTTAGATTTTGATTAATTGTTAAGCTCAACTTCAGATCAAACCAAAGTCCCTGTCCTGTGGATCTGGTGACAGTTTACCTCTTCTTCAGCATTACCTTCCAGAGAAATTAAGAGTTTATCAAAGCTATGCTGAGCTGATTTAGAAAAGCTTAAAGTTAGCATTTTATCCTCAGCCTCTAACCCTTCAGGGTCTATCAAAACATTTTTTAAACCAAACTTTTCCTGTCCTCATGCTGAGTAATAGTTTAGTGCAGTTATTAGCTGTCCACTGTCCTCTTCTTACCCTCTCTACATGGCACTGTGACGAGAGCAGTTACTCCAGGACTAATGAGTCAGCATCACGCCATCAAATGTGTTCAGTTAATGTCTCCTTGTTCCCCTTCCTCTCTCCCTCTGACTTTTTTTCTCTGCCTTCCTTTTCCTCCTTATACCTGTTCAGTTTCATTCTTCCTCCATCTCTCCATCTCCTCATTTTCCTTCTTTATCCATTTTTGCCATGTGTCATTTTTCCTGTTTTCATTCAGTCTTGTTGTCTCCCTCCGTCTCTCTCATCCTCCTCCCTATGCTATGAGTAAAGCATGCCAGTCAGAGCCTAATAGGCAGAGCTGTCAGTACTGCTCATGGTAACCTTTCGCTGATGTAGACATGCAATGGTTAAGCCAGCAGCAGTGCCTAGCTGTTGTTAATTCTCAGCTTGCTGTTCCCCCTCCAACCCTTCCTCTAATTTTATGTTTCCATGTTTGTTACTTTAGCTCTTAATAAATTATTTTTGTTTTTCCTGCTCAACACTTTGTTTCTCAGTTTAAATCTGCGTTTGTTCTTCTCATCAAATTTCCTTCTTAACATTTCTTTCGTTCAAACTACCAAACATCTCTCTTTCAAAAATCCCCATTCCCAAACTAGTTGGGGCACCAAAGAGGCTGAGTGGGTGTCTGCAGCTCAAGGACTAGAAAGATGTTTATTTCAGAGCCTTGAGATCTTTTTTCCCAAGGAAATTACACTTAAAAAAAGCAGTAAAATAAAATACAAATTCAATTTTTAATGTGCAAATGACCTTTAAAGTAGATGATGTGAATCCTAAAATACAGATCAGGGACATCTGCCCTTGCATTACCTCTACTGCTTATCCCTTTCAGGCTCACATGCTTGTGGGAGCCTATGCGTCATCAAGCAAGAAGCAGAGTTCACTCTGGACTAGTTGCCAGACAATCACAGAGCCAATACATAGAGACTTTACTGTTCACCAATACTTAAGGGCAATTTAGAGTCACCTTTAAGCTATTGGACATGTTTTTGTTGTATGGAAGAAGCTATCAACTCCATCCAAAAAAAGCCCCAACCCAACTCAGACAATCAAACCAGGTATCTCTTATGCAGTCCCAGACCGAGGCCTTTATTTACAAATATCCAGGAAGTACCAGAACTTTTATGGGAGAAACTTTTTGTTGGGTCCGGCTTTTATTTCACTGTCTCCCAAGTCTGAGGATGTAAAATTCTTGATATTTTATTAGCATGAAATGCAAATACCATGATAAGTCAATCTCAGTCAAGATAGAAAACGGTGCTTTATGAACCAGGGGCAGGTAAATAATGTATTTATATCCAAATGACAATCATTGAATATATTGATCATACAATTTTCTTGTTTCATGTAATGTAGAATTGTCATTAAACAAAGTTAACTCTAAATGTTAACCTATATACAATAAATTTATCAATTAGGAAAACAAACAGATTTATAATCTGCTCCTCCTCATGCTGATTTGAACTTTTCTTCTCATTTTACAACAGAAATACATGTCTTGTTCTGTCATGATTTTAAAGATGGGGTGCAAGTGCAAACAGTCACCGATAGGGCTCCAAACACTGACATTCCTCCTGTGCAAAAGAAAATCTCACCTCTTCCTAAACTGGTTCTACTTGCTATGTTTCTTCATTTGCAGTTAAACAATTTGCTTGGCTGAGAAGTAGCATAACTTCTATAAAGAAACAAAACTGCACTGTTTAAAACTGACATTACAAACCATTAAAATCATTATTGTTTAAAATGACCGTGCATGCGAATCAAAACATTAACCATGCAGACCCCAACCCTATATGTCAGGGCACAGCCACCAACTCCTAGTCCATATGAGGAAATACTGTATTATAGTACCTTGCATGTTCTTTGTAGCAGAGACACAGCACAAAGAACATGCAGGATAAAGCAAACATGTAGGGCTGTTAATGAACCAGTAAACAGGAACATGATATACGATAATTGTTCTCTTCAATCATCCTTACCACCTACAGCTGAACCAGAAGGAAGCGTGGCGTGTTGCAGGGAAAAAAAGAAGTGAATGATTTAGATTTATTTTCAAGTAACTATACCATGACCAGAACCAATGAGCCTTTTCAAAAACACCTCATTATTGATAAATTAGAAGGGAACATGCTAAAATGATGCAATTTCTACCTCATCTGTTGTTAAAAACAACTATGTACTACCTTATTAAAATCTAGACAGAAAATATCAAGGAACCAAAATATTACTGTAAAAAAATTACAGAGTTCATCAATAGGCCAAGGACACCAAGACTGAGGGCAACTTAAAGAGCCTATATTCTGCTTATTTAACTTTCATTTCGTCGTTAGTGTGCTAAACAAGTTTCATCTGTATGAAAGAGTGCCTTTACCTGCTGCCTAAAACATCTTGTACCCCCAGCCCCTTGAATAGACCTACCAGTGCGACATCCTGCTTTTGTTACATCATCAATATAGGTCCATTTGCTTGCAGCAGCAAACCCATTGAAGAGCACAGACACTAGAATGAATGCAGAGCTGTTGACAACATGGCGCAGATCAGTGTTGAACAGACAAATTACCACAGAGCAGACCAGTCGACAAATCACAGTGGACTGATTCAATGTGGGGAGGGGAGCCTTAAAGAGGCATGGGCACCAAAAGACCTTCTTATACAGATAGAGAATCCAGCACTGTCAGGGACACTCTGTTTATTAAACCTTGTATCTCAAAAATGGCTACTTTTCAGGAAATGAAAAAAAAAATGCTCTTTTTCTAAGAGCATTTTTTTCTAATTCTAATTTATTTTGGTTTGGTGTGGCAGCCTGAAATTGATAATAGAGAACATGTACAGAGAAGTACCAAGCAATCTTCCTTCACACACAGAACAAAATACATAATTTTACCTTTCAGTGCAAGACTTTTAAAGATATCCTGTGTAGCTTCTATGGGCTTTGTATGGCCATTATTTGCCTTCACACCCCTCAAAAACAATGATGCCTACAAAATATTTTAATAGGGGACATTCAAAGATGCAGAGAACAGAATGCCTGTGTATTTCCTCTTGATTATTACTGATTTAGTAGGGATTTAAATTTTGGACAATAAATGATAAACAACCATGGGCAAAACAGGAAAAGAAAGAAATCTCATAGTCTCCTTTTTGATGCACTTGTTTTGTAGGTAACCTCTTAACTCTATCAGAGTTATCTGATGTTTTTGCTCATATATGTGCACATCAGACTTGCAAGTTGAATATGTTCTCTGGAATGCACGTGAAAATGGAATTGATCACTTGGGTAGCCATTAAGTCATTTTTGTCTTGCTTTGTTGAGGTAAACAGGATTTAGTACAGTATAATGCAGACAAATTGAGCTGCACTGATTTCCTACCTGACAAGCATCAATATTCAATCACATGACATACATTTATAACAATTACTGGTTTCTTTAAACTACTATTTCCAGCTCTGCCCTGTATCAGTACTGCACTCTTGCGACCAACACTCCACCTACCCCAGCTTCCATGTCTAGCCTCCAGTAAAGGTTTGAATTACTATCTCTACACCCCTTAAATTCTGCATGTGAAATAAACCCCAGCGATAAGGTCAGAGCCATGATGCTAAATACATACTGTGTAAAGTACTGTAATAATGTTTTTAAATAGATACAATCACAAACATCTGTCTGGACTCTTGTAATGAGTCAACTATAGTGTATCTGCAAAGTGTTACATGGTCGACTACAGACTTTGCAGTTTGATCTAAAATGGGTACACTACATAGTACTTATGGTTGAAAATATTATAAAATGTGTATTGAGTGTTATTCAAGGCAGGAAGAACAACCCACTTGAGAGCATCCAAGTGCTCTTTTGGCCTTAGCTGAGTCACTACCTATTTAAGGAGTGTTAAAAAAAGTGAACTTGTTTATATGAGATTAACTAAAGGAGCTTAGTGTAGTTACATGTCACAATATATTACAGTTTGTCTGGCTGTATCCCTGCATGAGCATGTAGGTTCTTCAGGCAAGGTTAGCTCAGCCCCCAATTGTTTTGTGCTTCAGCAGGTGGCTCAACAACAAAACACCCGCTGGAACCTTTTCACTTGTCATTGTCAGTCTACATTACAAGTTAGCCAAACAGACAACCGTCCTGAGAGCCTTGTCACAACACATCTGCTCCTCATATTAAATGTCTATTTAGGAGCACTGATATGGAAAAAAAGGCCCATCTTTTCGTAAACACAGGCAAAACATTGTACAGAGATTTGACCAGCTATGACAAAGATGTTAAGATCGTGACTTTATAATTCACGGTTCAAGAGCTTTATTGCCATGAATGTGGAGCACTATAGTCAAAACATTTTGTTAAATTAGGATTATTGTGTGATTATGTGTGGTTATTTTGTGTGTTTTTGAGGTTAAAAAATAGAGATAAAAAGGTTACTGATTAGATATATTTGAAAAAAAGTCCAATATAATAAAAACATGTGTTATTTGGGGATAACATTCCTCTCCCGCACCCTGAAATTTAGGACAGGATTTGAGGAAATAGAGCTCTGACTCTGTGGTCTCGCAGAGCCGGTCCTCCTCTGGGAGCCAGCTCCTTTATGACTTGTCTAGAACTCATTTATTAATGTTTGCATATTACTGATAATTAATGTTGATAAAAAAAAACATCCAGAGGCCCAGCAGTGACCTAACATACAGGTCTGCACCCAGCTCCAAATGAGAGACTTTGTTGAAAAGAAGGAATCTTATCTGCAAGATCTTCCTCAGGCCCCTAAGATAAAACATTGCCCTGTATTAAAAAAGGTTCCCTTTTCCTTTTTTCTGCTGTTGATGATGTTGTTGTCTGGCCTCTGTAAAAATATAGCCTGTATGTACACACACCAGCCTTCTTTTCTTTACCAGTGTGCCCCACCACACCATTTGATAACACTTCTGGACTCCTACATGAATCTCTGTGTTAAAAGAAAAATAGTTTCTCATCAGAAGCTCATCACTATGGTTGTTTTTTTATTGATTATAATTTTTTAATGTATTTTTAAGAATAGAATAATTTATATTTTATTCATTATAAAATTTAATCTCCTCGGTTAAATGAATAAGAGAGCCACAGGAGTATCTCGTCTGACGCACCTGTATGCTGGATCTATAAATGGAATTAAATATGTCCAAGTCTGAAAAAGGAAGAAAAAAGGCATAAAGAAGATGTTCAAAGAAACAAGTGTCATGCCAATTACTCTGTATCAGTGTGTGTGATCTTTCTTTGCTATCAGGCTATTACACATGATCATCTCTGATCACAGGCTTACAGCCGCTATCGCTGATTAGATTAAAAGTTTCCAAAAATCTCAGATGGAGCTTAAGTTTAATTTCTTACTATTTCTCTAGATGCTGTCCATTCCCTCATGAAGCAGACAGCTGATTAACAAAACCCTTCACAAATGCAAGCCTGAAAAGAAAATGATTGCCCATTACAAGCTGAGGTGGTGTGTATAATATCTAAGTAATAGGAAAATGGTCTGTGCATTATTACATGAACCATGATATATAAATTGTAATAAAGCCAAACTTTTTTCCTCACTAGATTTTCAGATGTAATAGCTACCCTAAAGTAAGTTTCCTGGTATCTTTAGCCTTAATGCAACTCTACTGAATGTGCTCCATAAAAAAGCTGGATTGGACTGGATGCTTTTTTAAAGGCTTTAACTTAATATCAATCTTAAATCTGTGAAAGTTTCAGCTCAAACAGATAATATTACCAACAATAGTCCTGCCCATTTTACAATCATAGCTTCTTATGTTAATATACAAATGATTGGTCTTTTTTCATATTTGATTTATTCTGCTACTACAACACATAACATCACCAATAAAGAGTACAAGAGTAAAGGGAATTAATTGCCAGGGCTGCCATAAATGTAAAAATAAAACTCAATTGCTATGTTTGTTCATTATACCAGCCTCTCTTTCCCTGCATCTTCTGTCCCTCTTTAGTTTAAACACTCTGAATTCTTGTTGGCAGTGTGATGGTTGTGGAGTTTGGTGTCATGCCACAGTCTTTTCATTTCATGTATGTGCCAAGTTTTGGCTGTGCCACAGCCCTTTCTCTTCCTATATGTTTTACTTAAACTGAGGCTGAAGAGGTAACTTTTTTATGATCTTGGCTTTGATTATTAAAGATTACAGGAAGGATTAAAAGTCATGTTTTAAACAGTAAAGGAGAGGAAATATCTGCACAAGTGACTTGATTTATTGTTATCTGGATCTTCTAAGACATAGACTATTTGCTCATTTAAAAACATAGACATATCACCTTGCTTATAGTATCCCAATATACTGCAGAATCATATCATCATTATTCTATCAAGACATCGGTCTTACTGCTTCATTCTTGCCAACACATACCTCTGCATGGTTTTGTTTAAAACTCCAGACATTTAGTGCTAACCTTTCAATGGAACATGTTGCAGCACATTTTTACACTGCTGATAAAACAAAAAAACTTTGTATCTGCTGATATCAATAATATCAATAAAAACAATAATAATGTCATCTAAAGTATTAATTTTCTACATGATATATTATTCAATCAGATGCAGCGAGTCACACGTTTAACACATGTTTGAAACCTGTTGCACGAGAAAAAAAAAAAGGAAAAACAACGCGGACACACCACCCCCACATCACTAACCGGGACTCACAAAACGGAACTAAACAAAATCTGGAACTTTGGACAATCAAAATGCTATACAGGAACTTTAAAAAGACACTCATGAATTATGCCGTACTTCGAACAAAGGATGGACATTAAAGGTCACATATGGACACTAAAAGACAGCCAAGAATTATGTCATACTTCTGGAAATGGAATACAAATTTACAATAATCTGATGATATGTGAAAAAAGAGGAGACTAAATATTGAGGAAATGGGGACGGGACTAGATAAGCTATGCTTCCTCCGTCTTCCCTTTCGGACATGTACAATGTGATCATCTATTGACAATGTGTGATGCTGAATAAGTGTGCTGACATGACCGAAATAAATAAATTCAATTCAATTCAATTCAATATTGTGAATCCCCTAATAAATATTTATGGTCATTACTTACAAGAAAACACAGGGTGGTGTAGACCTGCTCTTTTTTTAAAAGGCTCCAGATAACCTTGCTGTGAACTGGTGCTGCACAGATCAAGACTGATTGATTGATGGATTGATTGATTGAATTTGAAGCAGATTGTGTTGCCCTGTTTATGAAACATGCTCTATTAAGAAATTTGACTTGATTGAACTTGTCATCTTATTTAATCTATGCAGTGCATCTGGATTTTAAAACAGAAATGGTTGTGTCCATGGAGATAGCCCGCTGTTAAGTAGATGTATATGGGTCATTGAAATGCCTGAGGTCTTATGTATACTTAACTCAGGCAGGTAAGTGCAGAGCTATCTTTTGTAAAAGCAGACACTCTACAGTTAGTAGAGTATCTAAATACAGGGTTAATTAAAGTTGCTTTAAGGCAAATTAAAGTCTGTGTAGAAAAAAATAGGAGTAGGAAATAAATGATAAATACATTTACACTTACACTGGCAGACATGATAACCATCAAGCTAACACTGCACTATTACTGGCCTCTACACTCTTACACTGAACACTTAGCACACTGGAAAAGATCAATACAAAGTTTAACACCCTCATATAACTCTAAATGACAGAATTGATTGTTGTAGGAGTAAGAATGGTTTAATGGACATGTTTTTGTAAAAGGTTGTGAGAAAAGGAACACGACAGCTCTGTGTTTTCCTCATGACTAATAGGAAACTGTTGTCTTTACTGTCACACATGTTTATTGTTAATAGTTTCCTTCATGTTGATCATTTTCTTAAAGTTTTGGGGATATTGATCTCTTCATGAATGCACTGTATCTTGTCTTATCTATTCTCATGGCCTCATCAAATAGACCTATCAGAGTGGCATCCTGAAAAAAATGATGCCCTACCACTGTTTCAAAGCCAGTTTAAGCCCTTGGCTCACAGTAGAAAGCTTGTTGCAGAGCAGAGATGTTAGAATAAATGCAGTTATTAAAAATATGATGCAAAGCAGCACTGAATCCCCACAGAGCATATCTGTCAATCTGTCAAGGCAGACTGGGCCCATGTGATGAATGGAGCCTTACAGAATACTGCTGTATTACAGGTGCTCCAATACGAACACTTGAAGGATTTTTGACCATAAGTTATAGTGAACATACTCTAGAAGTCATAGAAACTGAATTTATGAACCTGATTTAAGGCAAAATATGAACTTTCCATCTATTTCACTGGTCCATCAGGGAAAGTGGCAGAACCTTTAAAGTATATTCAGCAGGGGATTGGACGTTTGATCCCTCAATCACATTCATGAAAGGCCAATCAGATAATGCAGAAGGCTGTTACTACAGCTGTGGAGTAAAGGATACTTTGAAAAACAAACTGTCAGCACAACATGACCGTAGTGGAGTTTGTTATTTGCTTTTCATTTAGAAATATACAGAAATGTGGACCAGATCTGATAAAACAGTTACTGAAGTTGATAGCATCTATGCTAATCTCTTTAAGAGCAGTCACTTCCTGCTGTTGTATTGCTTGCTCTCACCTCTTCCTCAATTTTTTTGTAAGTCTTCATTTTATGGTTATGATAGCTTGGCTATCAACCAAAAACCTAAACACAGCATGTAGGACATGACTGATGGAAGTGGTATGGAGGAGTGAGTGGTCTTCTACTCCATCTCTGCCCCATCCACAACAGTCTGGAGGCATTTTTACCTCCGCCAAGAGGGTTATGTTATGGCTGGCGTCTGTTTTTTTGTTTAAGGACCAAATGATTTAGAGTTTGGGAGTGATTGGGATTACCGTCTGGATCCAGAAATTTTTTAAAGGATTCTTTAACATTGCAAAATTGGACCATTTTCAGCATTTATGCATTTTTGTATGTTTTCATGTATAATGAATCTAAATATTTAGATGAAATAAAGGTAAGACTATTATTTATGGTGAAAATCACAATATGGCTGAGGACTGTGGCGCTGGCGGAGGTCTGTGATCTCCGAGTGCTTTTCTAGTTTCAAGAGGCAACTCCAGGGTATTTGAGAGCCTACATTTAGTTGCTCTCTAAAGCCCTGATTATATTAGCTACAAGTGGTCTGCTGTACTAAAAATACAGAGTAAAAACATAATATCTTTTTTCATCACATTACTTTCAAATTTGCTGTGATAAACTAAGATCATGTGGTATTGTGAAACACTGCAGTTGACTCAAGTGACGTTTGTTTATGTGTGCTGCTGTGTTGCCTGAAAGATTAACATACAGTAACTCACAAAAATACTCTGAATTTAACTTTGCACAAGGGGTGATTCTGAAGGTCACATGATAAAAACTGAGAATAAGACTCCCTATTTATGTCTTTATTCTTCTCCCCCCATTTGAAGAGCTGGGCCTTGTATTCCCAATCATCTCTTTTGAAAGGCTGAATATAAAACCAACTGACTGCCTCAGTCAAAGATGTGATTTTGAAGCTTTCTTGCAGTTTTAGGTTAATGAAGTGTCAAGGATAAAAGTGAACAAAAATCCTCCCCATGACTTGCAGAATTCATTAAAATCTGCTGATGTTTCACTCTGCTTTTTAAGAATCATTCCTTTTGAGAGACTTTGAATGTACTTTTGCATGGTGTGTGTGCAGAGTTACATAACCTATACATGTTTGTGAGGAATTGTACAGTATAAGTGTGCGTGGTGATAGGAAATGAAGGAGAGCAGGTGTCAGCAATCTCTCCATGCTCCCCTACTTATCCCGTATTCACCCAGGCCGTTTCTATGGTAACCAATGAATAGATTGCCACATGGATGATTGGTGCCAATCCTCTAGTCGTTGGCCCCATAATGGACACCCACTCAGGGAAATAATAGTAAATTAAGACTGTGCAGAGCCTTGATTGTGTGAAATACATGACTTGGGGATTATATACTTCTTGCTCTTTATTTTTTGCCCCTTTTTGACTCTCATCTATTTCATCTAAAGATTCTTGGTCATAATCTCTTTCTTCTGGAACTGTACTTAGTTTCACAGGAGACCTCTCTGGTTAGATGTCAGTCTCCTTAGCTCTTAAACTTCCATTTTTATGTAAGTTGTAGTGCGGTGTTGTAGATAAGAGGTCCCTGACCACCAGCCCTCTGACTAGTACCTAGCTGTAAATCATCTGGTAAAGAAATGAAAACAACCAATTTAATTACCCCTGTTTTGAGCGACAGCTACAGGTGCTTTATTCTTGAACGATGACATTTGTTTTCGATACATGTCACTTGGCTGAGCAAACTTTACACACAGTTTAAATTCACTGATAAACTGCTCTTAAAGTGACCCTGGTTGGACCAAGACCAAACAAATAGAGACAGGGGCATTAGAATATGAAACAATGCACTCCTTATGCTCATGCACTCCTCCACCTGTGCTCTGGAGTTAATTGTAATTAAATATGACTACATGATGTGTGTAACTGGAGGACAGTTGAGACACACACATCTTCCTGATGTTAAAGGATTCAATTAAATTGGCCATCTATGGATGAGCTCAGATTGATAATCAATGGATTAAACACACTGCCTGCACCATATAAACACAGTTTTTAGAGCATTTTACGCCATGCTTGGAGGGAGTGGTTGTAAAATCAGTTACTTTGTTAAATGGCGACTTCCATCTGACTGCGTTCCTAACCGGTATCATTAATCAGCTGATGAAAACAGAGCGAGTCCCCATGAATGCCTTTTTATTGGGGTTTAGAAACAATCTCATGACTCCCTCTGATCCTGTGTTATGTTGAATTACACTTTGCACATCACATGTGTTTGTTTATAAGCGCAAAAAAATTCCCAAGAGCCAGGCTGAGGTACAACAAATGTTAGGGAGAACCGCTGTAGATGATACCAGAATAGTGAGGTTTGCATGCACCAGGAATTACCAAATAGTTAACAATTTACAAAACAACTAATGATATAATGTATCATTAGTTAATGTGTCATTGCAATGTATAAATACTGTACATTGCAAATTTAGGACAGATCTGCTTGTTTCCTTACAAGTTGTATTTTGATGTAAAGGTAACTAATCAGGCTTTCTAACAATAAAAAATACAACACCATTTGGTTCTAGTGGTTTTAGAGTTTATATTTTGAATAAATTAATTCACTTTGTTCTTAGTAGTACTCAGTGAAAGTCTCTGTCCTCTGTCTCAGTCAATATTCCATTTATTTGCATCTCTTAACCTGCTTGGCTTTTTTTTTTTTTACCAATCAGAAAAAATATAAATCCTAAATCCTCCTCTGTGGATCTAAGCTATTTCTCAAACTGGCCTATTAAGCAAAAGCCAGGTGGAAGTAAGTGTAAGCTAACGCACACTTGATCACTGGAATGATTAGCCTATGATTGGATTCTGAAAGAGGGGCAGGAACCTACACACCTGACTGCTCTCAAAAAAGCAGCAGGATTTACATAATGAAAAGCCTAAACTCAATGTGACCTTAGCATACACACTTCCTTTTAAAGAGCCTAATGGAGCAATCTTACAGGAATCTGAGTCCTCCATACAGGAGTCAGTGAGGTGCAGGAGGTGTGTGATTGGATCATTACACGGCCAATTATGCTGAACTAACTTACATCAGACCGGAAAACTCCTGGTCCACAGGATAACAAGGAAAAGGATGTGAGGTGTAACGTAGTGTACAGAACTGAATATTTAAATTTAAGAAATGCTCAAGCTTAACAGTTTGGTTTATTTTATTCTGTAAAAAGCAAAAAGTGTAAATGTGTAAATGTTGAGCTGACTTAAGTTACAACATGGGCCAAACAAGGCTTCTACACAACTGCTGTACACAGTGTTACCTGCAGCACTGTTGAATTAAGGTAGCCACTCAGGTGGGACAAAACACAAATGTTGTGATAAATTGTTGTCCATGTATGGACAATTCAGTTATTGATATGCTTGCCCCAGGTATTGATGTGTAAAAACTCTACAGGCCTACATCCACTATTATGTCTGTCAAATACTTTTTAGTTCCTTTTGTCTCAATAAGAAGTGTGTATTGTATGATGTTGTTAGTTGGAATTAAAAATGAAATCATGAACATTACTTTCTCTCAGTCTTTTTGTTAAAATGTATCAAAACAACTGAGAGGAAATAATATTCATAATGTTCTAAAATTTCTAAATTCACTAATTGACAATATAATTTATTGGTCATGCATTAACATTTTATTGTGATATTGTTGATATGAACTGTGTATCATGTATGACATGTTAATAGATTCCCTGCAATTTCAAGCTCTTGTTGGGACCTGAACAACAAAAACCCTTTATCTTAACTACAAATCTCCAATTCCATTGAATTCAGGACATTGTGTAAAATGTAAATAAAGGCAAAAAACTATCATTTGCAAATCCCTTTAAACTTGTTTTTAATTGAATATGCTATAAAGACAATATACAATATTTAATGTTCAAAGTGAGTTCAAATATTCAATCATTTTGAATTTGATGCCTGGAGCACATTAAAAAGAAAAAAAAAAAGCTGGTACAAGGGCAATAAAACACCGGAAAAGTTAAGAAAAACTCCCCTACACATCAGTGCAAGTTAACTGGAAACAGGAAAGTGTCATAAATGGATATTAAAGTAGCATCACAATTAAGAATGGAGCGAGGTTCATCACTTAGAGAAAATTGTGAGCAAATAGTCCTACATTTTAAGAATAACGTTTTTCAATGTACAATTGCAAGAAATTTGGGGATTTTATCATCTGCAGCCCATAATAATATCAAAAGATTCAGAGAATCTGGAGAAATCTGTGCACATAAGCAAAAAGGTTGAAAACCAACATCTAAAATATTAATGTTTTTTTGTTTCCATGGCAGGAGGTCTGACAAATGTGTAAAGTACTGTATGTTAAAAAAATGTTTCAAAACATTATATTAATTCTTCTTTATTTACTTGTTACACAAGACCCTAACGTCATTGGAATTTTGGTTTGTATACTGATTACCCCTTTGGGGTCATGGGGGGCTTGAGCCTATCCCAGCTGACATTTGGTGAAAGGCATCGTACACACTGAGGTGGTTGCCAAGCAGATCACAGTGCCTTGGTATTCAACAACAACAATAAATCATAAGTTGACATGTATATTGATGAAGTGGCTGTAGTTACCTCATACATGTGGGGTGCAGTCATTGCATAATCAATGAACAAAGACTTCAGCAATGCTAAATCAAAGCTTTCACTCACCATCAATATCTCTGTGGTACCTTTGCCCTGCACCCTTTCAATCATTTCATTTTCCCCTAGAGGCCATACTAACCCCGCTGGTTCCCTTTAAGAAATGTAAAGAATTTGGAGAACAAGAGATTTGCATCAACACTTCAGAAAACACATGAAATCAGAGTTTAAGTTGCTTTATAATGAAATTCCTGAATATTAGTTTCCCAAATCAAACCATCTTTGAATGGTAACCATGTAGTGTAAACAGACAAACATGCTGCCACACTCTTTTGCTTACAGGAAAAATCTGCTTAAAAACTGCTGGACTGTTGAGATCTTTAGACCGGGTTACTCACTCTAGCCACCACAAAGAACAAGGCTTCAAGCTGCAAAACAGCGTCAACGTCATCAAGCACTTGATGAGGCAAACCAAATTCAAATTAACCCCTAGAAACCTCATCTGAGAACACATAAAAGAGGTTTTATAAAAGCTATTAAGGCCTTATTCAACAGCTGCTCAGGCAGTAACAGCAGCCCACAAGAGCTGAAGGAGCTCAGCAGCTCTGAGATCTACTGTGACTCAGCCCCTTGTCCTCTGTTTTAGCCCTCTGCTTCATATCAGACAGCCTCCTGCATCGTCCCTCTGCCTGTCTGCTTTACTCATCCACCCTGCATCTCTGGACTTTGCAGCAGTTCTAACCCCTCTATTCAAACATCAGCGTTGACTGTCTCCTCAAATCTCACAGGCTATCTGTAACTGTGAGGACAGTCTTTTCACTCCGTGTACATGCTCCTGGCTGTGACCTTAATTGATACTTCACCCCAGAGAGCAGCAGCCCTTCAGTATGCTGCCCGTGTTCCTGAGTGGCAGTGAGAGCACTGTGGACCAAGAGCCTCCTCGGCCCAGAAAACCTGCTGCAACCGCTCGGCTCAGAGCAGAATGATGAGCCTTCACTTCATCAAACACTTTGGGCCTGAGTAACAGTCTGAAGAAACTCAAGAGGGAAGGTTGGCCATCTGTGACCCTTGCCCTATAAGACGTCAAGACACATGTGGTCAAACCAAGTTGAAATCAGCCAATCAAGCAGCCAGTGGCTCTGTTGCCTGGAAACCTGAGTGAATATTCCACTGATCACAGCAGGAATTTTCATTCTAGTTATAGGTTATTGGGTTTTTCTGTGCACCGACTCTGACAGCCATTTGCCATGTTCACTGTTGTTACCTCCGCCAAGGGGGTTATGTTTTCGGGAGAGTTTGTTTGTCTGTCAGTCTGTCTGTCTGTGAACAAAATAACTCAAAAAGTTACAGATGGATTTTGATGAAAATTTTCAGGAAATGTTCAGCATGGGAAAAGGAAGAAGTGATTCAATTTTGGTGTTGATCCTGATCAGGGTCTGGATCCAGGAATTGTTTTCCCTATCTCCCAATGATAAAGGATTCTTTATCATTGGGAGATAGGGAACTGTGCTGCTTGGCGGAGGTCTGCGCTCTCCGAGTGCTTTTCTAGCTTTTCTAGTTGAATTTAAAATCCTAATGGCTGACATGCTGTATATAAATGCTTGTAACTAATATTCACAAACTTGTTTTTATGAAATGGGGTCCGACTTTAAAGTATTTTACAGTTTTGGTGTCTCTTTTTCTCACTATTTTATCTCACTTCTTGTTCTTTTTATCTTGTAATTATTTGACCCCCTTCATATCCTTACATGCTCTGTTGCATTGGCATGTTATTGTTTTTTTTGGCTGTAATTTGTTTTTAATTTTACATTCTAACATTACAGTCTTTTAGTCACTCGCTTATTATTTATTTTGTTCATAGTTTCATCTATTCCCTCATATGATTATGATTTATCTCTTTGATCCACACATGCCATCTTACTGTCAAACTTTCAAACTGTATTAATGCATTTTATTTTGTTCAACCTCTTTTTAATTGTTCTAATATTCCTTATTACCTCCAGCAAGGAGGTTATGTTTTCGGGAGAGTCTGTTTGTCTGTCTGTGAACAAAATAACTCAAGTTACAGATGGATTTTGATGAAATTTTCAGGAAATGTTCAGCATGGCAAAAGGAAGAAGTGATTCAATTTTGGTATTGATCCGGACCATGACGAAAAATTTGATTTTTGTGAATAACTACTGAACTAAAATAGATATCATTATGAATCCAATTGCCAATGGTATGTTTTCATGGTCAAGGAATCTAAAGATTTAGAAGAAATAAAGGCAGGACTAATGTTTATGGTGAAAATCACAATATGGGTGAGGACTGTGGCGCTGGTGGAGGTCTGCGCTCTCCGAGTGCTTTTCTAGTTTGCTACTATTTTCATACCTGTTCCCCCAGTGGTCTTATTTCATACATTTCTGTATTCCTGGATTCTCTTGATGTTTTAGCTGATGGTTGGGTAAATCAGGATGGTTGACCAAACATACTAGGTGTGAAAGCACCCTTAAACTGGCCAACGATAATGCTTGATGATTCTTCATTCATGAAACATTAAGAAAAATCAAATCAAAACCTCCTCTTCTCATTTGTTTCTTTTTGGTTTCTTCATGATGTTCTTCTGTCCTGATGCTCTGTTGCTTTTGTTTGTATGCCAGAGCACTTCCAAACCCTTGTCTATGAGAGTGCTACATAAGATAAGTCCTTCATCTTATTAAATGTATCCAGCTGTAAAGTAAATAAAACCCTCAAAATTGTTCCGAGGCAAATAAAAGTCAAAGTAGAGAAGAGACTGCATCATGGCTTCTCTCTTTCTCTCCTTCCTTCTCCTCTGTGATAGCAGCATCAGACAGCTTTGTGTTATGGGTGCAGGTGGCGACGGATGCAGATTTTCTGAAAGCTATTAAGTCTAAATATCAGTCCTGACTTGTGGATCGCATTCTGTCTGCCTCAATTACTTTGACTAGGGGTAACAGCCCGTGAAAAAGGATTCAGGAGCAGAATTGAAACCTATATGGAAAGGACGGTTCTGCCTTTTCCTTTGTGATGCAGACTGATAGAAAACAGATGAAGGCCATGAAATTTACCTGGACCTTAAATATGTGATTGATGATTGATATGCAGCAAAAATAAAATACCAGTGAAATGATAATTTGATCATTTATATCTCAAGAAAACCTACTTTCCTCATACATAAAGGTCACCACCTGCTCAAACCACAGAATCCTTTTCAAGCTCAACAAGCTTATTTGTCTTATGAATCATTCCCTCTAGCTTCAGAGGCTATACAACCCAATTAAACTCAGTTATCCAGCTTCTGAAGCCTCCCACCCTCTGCTTCTTTTGATGTTTCACCAACACAAGATTTATGTGGAACATTAATACAGGTGTAGAGGCAAGAAAAATGTCCTTTGCTATATTGATAGCATTACCAGAGGCTAAAGTGTATTGATATTCTCATAACACATCCCACTAGGCTTCCGGACATAGAGAGCAGCATTCTGTTTTGAATTGTAATAGTCAGTCAATAACTCCTTTGGTGCTTTCAACCAATAAAAAAATAATTCATCTGTTAATATATTATAACTTTTTCATTTTATCTCAAAATAAAGCTAAAGACAAAATTATTCTCGAATTTACTTTAAAAATACTTAAATGGGCAAATAAATTGGGCATTAGCCTTGTCTGTGATAATTTTAAATGTTTAACAAAATCTTGCAAACATCCTCATCATTCAGTTTGTCAAACCGCCCATTAAGTCAACATAACTGAGCCAAGCAGCAGAACTGCACATTTGTAGATTAAAGGTGCTTTATTACTTACTAAGATTATTTAGCAGTGCTAAAATCAATATTCGGAACAAGAGAGGTAATGTGGGGCAAAGGGCACAACACAGACTGTTACCATAGGGTAATGTGGATGTATGCATGTGTGACAAAGAGAGAGAGAGAGAGAGAGAGAGAGAGAGAGAGAGAGGGTTCATATGTGTTGAAAAGGATGTCCATTTGGGTGACGTAAAAAAAAAGAAAAATCCTAGGTCCACTTTCAGAATACTACCAAAACCTAATGTCTTCTCCCTTCCAACAGCTCCTGGAACTCTCATTAAAATCTGCCGAGTTGTGCTTGCAGTTGGACAGACAGATACACAACCAAATGGAAAAATACTAGAAAACACCTGACCCCCCAGGCAGATTTAATCATGATGTTGACCGCTGAAAATCATGAAATAAATTAGCCAAGACGAAGGGATGGGACTTGAATACCGGTTTCAACGATAGTTCCTGTAATCAATAGAATTTGCCCCAGCAACATACACACTAGATGAACCATTCAAAATATTTAACTCATCTTTCTGTGCAACAGCTCATGGACAGTGTTAAGGAATGGGCAGGTAATTTGATGATTATTCCATCAGTCAACATTCAACAGTGTCCAGTCAGATAATGAAGTAAGCGGGTGCTACTCCTGTGGTGTAAAATACAATGTGTGAGCAACTTTGTTGAACAAACTCTCACTAAAACATGTGGAAGTGGAGCCAAAATAACCTGTCTATCAAGAAATGCTTTCAGTGTTGTTATTTATTTTTCATGTAATAAAGGAATGTGGTCCAGATCTAATAAAATTGCTACTGAAGCTGTTAGCATACATGCTAATATCTGTACAAGTAGTTGTAGTTCCCACCTCTTCCTGCTTTTAGAGGACTCTGATCAGGCCACACCGCTATGGGCCCCTCACAATCATTGTGGACCAGAGCTTGCCAATGGATTTGCATGATCACAGAACAACAACTTCTACAGGTGATTTTGGCTTTTTTTGTGTGGATTCGCCACATGTTTAGTTGTGTTCTTCATTTTACTGACTCACGATCTTTACAAGTTGTATCTTGCTGTAAATGTGACTAAGCAGGCTTTCCAACAATATGGAATACAATACCACTTTGTATTATTTATTAAAGGGGCTGTGGGGAGTTTCTAAGTAATTACAAAAAAGTCTCACTTTAAGATATATGCCTGATCGAAATACACACTTTAAGATGAGTTTTATAGCATCAAAATAGGTTATCTATAAATGCTATTCCTTAGCCTTCCGGTCGGGTTGGCCGGCTGGACTGGCCTGGATACTCAACTTCGGGAACAAGACAATTAAAACTAGAGCAAATTTATATTATTCGGACACATCTTAGAGCACCGGGCTGTAAGTAGCGATAAATAGCCAACTACAATGCTACGATAATAAGTTTTCCAAAAATTGCTTGTTGTCACACATCAAAAACTACCGCTACGTAACTAGAAAGAGATACATTACCTCGTCGCTTTGCATCCTGTAAGTTGTTGAAAAAACAAGTTGTTAAGCAATGCAGAGCTCTGAGGAAGGTCCAAGCTGCATCACAACAAAAGACACGCTTTGGATAGCACACATCTTTGGTGTGTTCCAGTTGTAGTCAGAAGTAGGAATTTTGAGTTTCGAGTAGGAAACTGCAACTGGATCGCCCCCCGAAGTCTGAATTTCCAACTGGGAACTTGGTGAAACCTCGCCACCCCCGAGTTGAAAATCGAAGATGGATGCCCCCAGTGTGAACAGTTATTTAGCTCCTGTAATAATCAATTTATTTGCACTTCTGACTGCGGTGTGTCGCTCTAGATCAGCTGTATACATAGTATCGTTAGATTTATATTTACAAAAATGCTGCCATAGTGATAATCACATTCTTCATGTGATATCTGTGAATAACAACGCAGGCGTGCTAACAACAGCTAACAATAGCCTGGTAGATCGGTTTGTTTTTTTCCGACTTCAACTGGAACGCTGATAAGTCGGAGATGATGTCACTCCCAGTTCCGAGGTTACTGGAACGCAGCATTACGACAGTCGCCGCGCGTGCTCATGGGTAGCAGAGTCTTTACGTTGCCTGTAATAGATTCTCCTCACAGTCACTTTAAAAGGGAGCAATAATCTACCAAAATAATGTTCCCAAACTTTTTTGAGGAGTATACTTATTTCAAAATTATTTAAGACTTCATAACAACTTTACAACTTGTCCTTTGTTTTTATGGTCTACAAAACCATGCTGTTAACGTAATGCATTTTAACAGCAAAGGGAGTTGCATTAGAATTTGTCCTTACTTAAATATAACTGAATGTGCTTATTCCAAAGAGCTCTTTGAAACACATTATGTTAATCAAGTAGAGAACTTGTGTCTAAAGTTCATTTGTACTTACAGTATCTGCCCTTCACAATCAACAAAATATAGCTGATTGTCAGATATGTAGAAAATACAGTAGGGAAATGTAGCAGCACCATTATGTGGAACAAAACCTTGTATCTTTAATAGTTATTAAATGTCACTGGTGACATTTTACACAATGTAGCTTAGAAAATCAAATGTCACATTAAAAGTCAGGGAATGGTTCCCTTGTAAAAGAGGGTGAAAATAAAATCAAATGGCAGCAAATCTACAAAATCCCAGAGCAGGGAACCAGTTTGACATAGATGCTTTGAAGATAATTTAAACCCCAGAAAAGAATAAAAAAGTACCTGAGGGCATCCCCCCACCCCCACCATACCATCACCCACAAAGAGATTCAACACAAAACACAAGATGCTAAGACAAAACTGTCGTGGCTGAGACAAGTTTGGGCATTCTCTCCTGCCCTGTGGTCACATAATGTAACAGAGAACCCACCCAACACAACCAAACAAATACTGACGCTATAGCACAAACACAAACAAATATAGCACAGTTAAGACGCATGCTCTGAAAAGATGGTCTATGTGAATGAATATTTGTTCTTTTGTCACTTCCCAATAGCATCCAGCATTATTTCAGAATTCAAGATTCGGATTCAAGACAATATGTTAAATTAATCATCAGAGCATAAACATCTTAACTAAGTAAATAACAGGTTTTCAGGCATGTTTCTGAATCAAAAGTTGCAGCTTGAAAGGAGAAGAGCATTTTTTAACAGTATATTGCACAAACTGTTACAATGTTGGTGTATTTAAAAAAAAAAATCAGATTAGCAAAACTGGTTAAAAAGAGTGTTGTTGGGGTGCTGGTTTGGTGTAGTGGTTAGCACCCCATGTACTGGCTTCTGCCGGTCCAGGTTCGAATCCCGCCTGTGACCAGTTTGCAGAGTGTCCTCCCCTACTCTCTCACCCCCTTTCACAAGCCTATCCACTGTCTCTCTCCTATTAATAAGGGAACAAAATGCTCAAAAATATGCATTTAAAAAAAAAGAGTGTTGTTTTGTTTTTACTTTGACATTAAACTGTGTTTGATTTATTAATTCAGGTGTGTTTGGTTCTACATGTACTAGGGATGGGCAACTTTGGTGACGTAGAGAGCCACATTACTGCTATTTTCACTTACAGAGGGCCAAATTCTTACAAATTTTGCAGGATTTTCTCAACTAACCTCTCATCATTTCTTCTTATAGCAAAATAAATCTTACATTTTTTATTGTGATGTATAATACCAATATAAAACTTTTTTTAAAATGAAATAAATCTTAAAATTACTAGTCATTTTAATACAGTTATTTACAACTGTTGATTTGCCTTTAAGGGTTTTATGGAAACAAGTATAATTTCTAATGGTACAATGTCTTGTAGAAAAAAATCTTTAAAGACTGTAACTGAAGTACTTCTCTTTTTTATTCACTTTTTTATGTGTCCATATGTTGATAGATTAAATTAAGTTTTAGACTTTCTGAGCAAGACCAAGTAAGAAAAACACTTCCAGCAGATTAATGGCATATTAAAATATAAAAAGTAAAAACAAGGATTTTTATAACCCAATTTAGCTAAGTCATTAGTTCTTTTTAGGGCTCTTTAAATAAAATAACTGCTCTCTTTTTTGGCCAAATAACTTGTAAAATGGAATAATCACCTACAAAGTTGCTGCATCTTCACAATACTCACATTTTTTGCACAGTGTCATATCTCCATGGATTTAGCCGATTCCTTTTAAATACTGACAAAGTCATTCAACTGCCAGAGTTGCTGCGATCAGTTGCCCTACATAGCAACTCCTCAGATCAATCTGCATTTGGGCTGTGTATTCAACATGGCAGTTCTATCATTAGTCATGCAAAAGAAGCATTTCTATCTTAATTAGCCTTTAATCTGTGGGACATGACATGTTACGTATTCATTTTCCTGCACAGTGGGAACCTTTTTCCAACCTGTGTCACTGATGTTGTAATAAATCATGACAGGGGTCAAAAATAATGTCACGGCACATTTATAAAGGATATATGGCTCATTATGTGTCTGTCCAGGCTCGACACTTTGACTGATACAGTTCTTAAAGGTAATTGGTTTAGGCAAAAGCAGTTTCACCATTAGAGGGATACATCTTCTTCAGTGTGGCTCTGGCTTAAAGATTTTTAATTTTACCAATTTTAAGGATATGTGAAACTGCCCATGGAGACTATGATGACACATCAAACAGTTCTGTTATTGTTTTGTGTTGTGAAGCAAAATGACCAACAAAGCACAGCATACACTTACTACCAGGATCTGTGCTCTCAAAACTTGTAGTGCTGCATGCTGGAGTTTGACTCAAGATTAGTGGTTTTCAAATTAACTTTTCCCAAGGCGCACCTAAAGCCAAGCAAACATATGAAGGCAGACTATATTCATATACTCATACGCAAATAGCCCCTTCAATGAATGTTACTATCACTTTCTACAAACACTTGATACAACATGACAAACTGTACTATTGATACATTTATTTAACTTAGTTATCCAACATTTATATTCAGAGCACATCCATGTTAAAAATACTGTCTAAAGCTAACCTTAGATCAACCAAATAACAGACAAAGTGCACAGTTGCTGGTCTTACAATAGTGTTGTCCAAGATAAAACAATTCTTTTTCAAGGTTTAACCGAATTGAAGGCCTGAAGTTAAAAGAAAATGCTTTACGCGGACCAAAACTGACTGGTTGAATCCCAAGAATCATTTCAAACAGAAACAGAAAAAAGTGCAGAGCTGTGAGCTTGACAGTTTTAAACTGATGCAGGCTTACAGGAAGTTGTTATTATTACGGAAGTTGTTGAGTTATAAGGTTTTTTTTTTTTCTTTAGAAAATCAGCCTATGTGGAACAATAACAAATTATTTATAGTGTCAAAAATGTATTAGACCACCACCTAGTGCAAGGTTTATGCCACAGCCGTCCTAAAATAACAGCATTGTTAATTATCTTAAATCTTTTTTTTTTTTAGTGTGAAAAATACAACAGTACATAGAAGCTCTTTAACAGAAATGATCATTTTTAAATATTATTATTGTTGTCATCCATGACTTTTCAAATTTAATGTTTCACAAAAAGCAGAAAAATAGTCAAGTGGATTCTAATCCCTTAACTAAGATATAGAGAAAATAGCTTTAGCATTTGAAAATTTTCCTTTAATAATTTCTGATAAGGTGAGCCAGTTTTTGAAGTATTTTAAAGATTTCTAAAGTTTTTGTTTTGTCTTATTTATAACAGAAAAGACAGTGATGGGTAAAACATGTTTTTTTTTTTTACTAAATTATGTTTCTCAGGGATATCAGTAACGGGCTTCACAGCTTTGTGAATGTATTCATCACTAAATAACCAGAAAAATCCTTACAAAAATAAATCATATTGGCGGGTGTAACAGGATGTTTACAGTAGCTCCTGAGAACTACTAAACAATATCATCAATCCACCTTCAGGATGCAGTATTCTACACTCCTGGTCCTGGAAATATGAGCAGCAGTCCAACAATTTCTCTCATGTTTTGGTCATGGGTTAAAAAATGAACTTTTTACATATGCAGTCTTTAAAAAAAATAATATTATTGCCTTTCACATTTAGTACTTTTGCAGAATCAACACTGATCTTAAGTCTCCTGACAAACTGCAACAATGCACTGACTTGGAATGGTGTCAAAATGTCTTTCTGCGGTAAAAACTGGCATACAAACATGGTGCATGTCACTTCTGGTGCCCTTGTAGCCATTCCCCAGTGGATATTTGAAGAACTGCAAGTTGTACTCCATTGGCTTCTTTTTTAAAACTAGGGGTTGCAGCGTCATAAAGACATTTGTTGTAGTAAATCAAGAACTTGCTCCATTTCTGGCATTCATCTGGCCGTGTTTAGTTCACTGTCATCATGACTGAGCTTGTTTGGCTGTCAGATTTACAGTTTGCCTGCTTGTTTTTCCCACATAACAGGATTTCTAATCCAAAATGTTGCAAATTTATGATCTATGGTTTCAATTGGGCCAACATTGATCTTTTAACAAGTAGAGGACGGGCAACACTGGGTTTGAATCCCCATGTACAGACCTCACTCCACAGGAAAATCTAGTAAAACAATCTTTAATCAGTGAATAACCTGGTCTTTGCAGACAGTCTAAAAGAGCAGATATCAGGGCCAAAATCAGCCCCTCTTATCTTTAAGTGTATCTACATGAGACCATCTGAAGGAAGTTTTTCTGGTATTCCACATGATAAGTCGTTCAAGCATCATGAAGTTTGTGGGGGCATGTTTGTCTTTACTGTCCTACCATAATGCAGTCCTGAGAGATGTTGCTCCATGTCATCATAAGCTGGCTTGGCTTGAACATTTTGGCTAGGCTCTCTCTCCATACTCTCCTTCATCGGCTTCTACATTCCTGCCCGGTGGTGAGAAGACTGAGGCAGGCAGGGATGGAGGCCAGTATTTGTTTTACTCTGCCACTGCGCTTCCACCCTCCCCTTTTTTAGAAATGCACCCAGGGTTCTTTATGTGAGTCACCCGGCAACAGACACATCACTTTGTCTCGATCCTTTCACTGCAAGCGGAAACCGTGCACCGAGGCTCTTCTGGAGAGGCCCAGCAGCATCCTACCTGACTGACTTACCAATGAAGAGCCAGACACATTCAGTGGGCCCCGCAGTGTTACACATAACTGGTCCTGACAACAGTCCCGCCCTCTCCCCGCTGCCCGAGAAGAACAGAGGCTTTTAGGATTAAGAGACATGGAGAAGCTACAGTTACAGGGCTCTTTCTGTGAGACTGTGTCTGTTTGTTTGTCACCGAGTCTCTCTGTTTACTTCCTGGTTTTTATCTCTCTTTCATATGCTCACACATACACTTTGATTTCCATAAGCTCTGAAGTACTAAGCCTACATACAGCACTGTAAAAACGTGTTAGCTTAAACAAGGTATTTGAGATGCTAATGAACACTCTGCAATGATAGACAAGCATTAAAACCAAGTTGGAAAGGAAACAATCCACACACTTCACACAAGTTGAGAGCTAACATGGTTTTCCAGTGAGTGATGCTGTAAGACTGTGATGTAATTTTTTCTGAGCATAAGGTTATGCTTTAAAAAAATGTTAGTAATTTTCCAGTAACCCTGCAGTGCAGATGGATCCACCTGATGCATGACTATAATCAGATTCATCTCACAAAGAGCCAAAGGCACTGCAATAAGCATTTGCTAAAGCAAGAAGCGTGACAATAGCAGGAAGGAAGTAACTGCTCCTACAGAGATTAGCATAGAGCTCCAATAGCACTTTGTCATACTTGCAACATATTTCTTTATTTAATGATAAACAAAAACATTAAAATCATTTCTTGATAGAAATTATATTTATACTTGACTTCCAACATTTGGCAAGAGTTTGTTGTACAAATTGGCTTGTGTTTAACATTGCAGCAGTATATGCCACCTACTACAACATCAGATTAGCTCGTAACTAGAAAGCACTTGGAGAGCGCAAATCTCTGCCAAAGTAGCTCACATGTAGCTGTTACATCTATAAACAATAGTTCCATGATGAAGTTACCATCATTATATGATTCCTTGACCCTGAAAACCCACACCTAGCACCCTTTATCATGTTGATATCATTATTAGTCAGACACTTATTGAGCAAAAATGATCATTGACTAATGTGGGTAATCTGGATGAGCAACAAAATCTTAGCATTTTTAAGTTGGGCCTTTACCAACATCTCCTGAATTTTTTTAGCAAAATCCATCCAGTAGTTTTTGCATAATCTCACTAACAAACACTCAGACAAAGAGACAAACAAACATATGCTGGCAAAAAATAACCTCCTTGGCGGAGATAATGAATGAGACTGATGGAATCATTCTCAATTCATCTGCTGGGTTTGCCTTTGATTGGTATCCAAACACTTGCATTGGTTGTTGCCCAGACTGACAAGTGAAATGTATCCTGTTTAGTATAGTTATACTGACTGTCTATCTGATGTGCCATAGTAGTTATTTTATCATTAAAGTTGCTATATTTATTGCTTTTTTAAACTTTAAATGGATTTGGTCTTAGACGGCAGAGCAAAACATTTTGTTTCTTGTTTAATTCTGTCAACAGTTTTATTTAATTGGTCAGTCAGATTGTTCATTTACTGTGAATTTTTGCAAGGATTCTCCTATGCTTACTTTGTGGCAGTGTTTACAGATATATAACGACTTAAGAAAGGTTAAGTGTCATCATTGTTTGCTTCTGCAGCTCTTAAAGAGACAAAAACTGTAAACCTGTTTGTAAGCAAATAAAAGCCTCTCATACTGGAGCTTTGACTATACATAAGCTACCCTAATAGGGTTGAAAAATCAGTTCCCACTATAAATTGAAAGACTGAATGTTTACTGACTCAACCATCATCTGCAGCTTTATTTTTATTTGCTTCCATAAGCAAACACATTTGGCAGACGGATTGATTATGGTAAATGAACATGCTAAATGCATGTATGTCTGCACTGTTATTATGAGCATATTTGCATGCTGAGGTTAGCATTTAATGCCAAGAAATGCTGTGCCTTACAAGCTTCATGGCTTACATTTTCCTGATGTATGTTAATCCACATGTAGACGTTTCACTTTATCCACAACATCATTTGAAATCCTGCTTGAGTCACAGTTTTTCTTACAATAACACGTGGTAGGCTGTCCTCCTTGTCTTTTGCCTAAAGAGTCTTATAGCAATATTAAAAGTGAGAAGAACCATATTTTTCCCACACCCTCACATGAGTGATAATCTGCTCTTTGGTTTCAGAGCATCACATTTGTCCCCTACGTATGAGCAGTAAAACTGACAGAGGCCAGCTGCCTGCTTGTGTTTGCCTGTACTCCACTCTCTATTACCACCACCTCCTTCTGTAATTACAAGCTCCACTGCACACAGGCTCACCATCAGGTGGGGCCGGGGCCACAAGCACAGCACCAGCGGCCCCATCGCCGTGGCATTTTGAATTCCCTCCGTGTGTGTGAAAGCTGCAGGGCCGACAGGAGGTTTTTTGCACATCTGAGGCGCCACAGCCTGCAGGCCAATCAGCCAGTTGGGATTAGTAATGCTAAATTTTGTTGTTAGAAGGTTAGCTAACCCCTCATTGGTTCACCATCTGGGCATTCTTCCCCTCCCCTCCTGGTGGTGTGGCTTTTCGGCAGCTCTGTATCAGTGCTGTGCAGCCTACAGCACGGCGGCAGACACAGAAAAAAGGCAAAAGATGGGAGGGGAAGATTTAGACTCTGGGGGGAGGGAATGAAAGAGAGCCATGGGAGCAATACGGATGGTGTGGAAGGAAATATAGAAAAGGAGCGTGTGGGAAGGGGCAAAATTAGCTTTTTTAAACAGCCCAATCTCACACGCATATGAAAAAGACACAGTGGCTTAAAGTCATGACAGGCCACTGTGCAGACTATTCTGATAGACCCTTGGGCTCCTCAGATCGGAAGCTTGCATGCACAAACATATGCACAGCAGACAGACAGTGCGGCTGCACTGGAGCCCATAGTGTTAGGGCTGCTGTGGGAATATTTCAATAACGTTATTTTCTTTCTTCCCCAAATACCTCTCTAACACATTTTGAGAGACACCATCCAGTAGAGCTAAAAATGAATCATTGTTTTTTTTAATCAAGATTGCCATTACTATCAAAAATATATTTAAAAAATTGAGATCATTTTTTGTAGCTTATGGCACATTTTATATTTTTCTCATATCATTATTGGCATTATTTTGAGGTATTTGTGTTTTTAGCTCATTTTAATGTTAAAATCATACTGTCAAAACATGTATATTCAGTGAAAGCATGTGGCGCATGTTTTACAATGAGAGAGTAATCATGATTTAAAATCCTAACCTCAGTATCTATCAAAATAAGTGCATAGTCGAGCAGCACTACCAAACTGTATTGAGAGGGATATCTAGTTTAGTCTTTAACATCAAATAATCAATGCTATTAGACAGTCTTCATGTCTGTGAATGCAGCTGTCAAATTTGAATCCAACTTTAGGTATTAAAACCCATCAAGACAAAAATGCTTTTAATCCATTTAAAAGAAGCACTTTGTGTAGCTACAAACAATATGTAGAACTAACAAACAGTTTTCCTAAGTAGTTTGTCTCCTACTGTTTTTACACCCTTTCAGAGGTAATTAGGGATATCATGAATCATGATCATGAAAAATAGGAACACAGGGTCTCTGACAGTGACAGTGACAACATGCTTTCAATTCAATAAACGAGTGGACAATAAGACAATTTCTGCATTTTTAAGTGTATTTACGCCATATCATTGCTGTTGGGCACAAATCTCTGATCTCTAAATTTGCTACATCCTGGAAATGAAAAAAAAAAGCTCTGCCACTGATTAATTAATATTGTATTGTCCTGATTACAAATTATTATTTCTACATTGATTTGTTTACATTTTAATAAAACACACTCACCAAATGGAAGGTGACCAGTAGGACATATTTATGCAAATTGAGATAGGAGGTTGTATACAGATGTGCTGATGATTGTCAGGTAATGTGTATTTCATGTTGTCCAATCACAGGTCTCCATTTGATCATGTGATATTATGCTTAACTGTGTTGTGTGCTTTCTAACCAAAGAGCCCACAGGATGATCATGATAGCCTGTGTGGGGAACAAGGGCTTGTGAGGCCCATAAGTAAACTTTTGAGGGCAAAAATATGAGCATGAGTATTACAAACAGAAGATAAAACTAAAGAGAATAAACTGAAGAGTCTGTGGATAACATATGACCAAGACAGCTTCTATCATGTGTGCATAAAAACCTCCTATTTCTGATCTCTGCAGGTGAAACACTGAAACCCCAGCAAAGCCAACAAACTTTAAAGATGACTATTCTTCATCACTCTCTGTAGCTGTGTTCGAAATCGTCCACTCATTCACTCACTCACTATCCCCTATGTAGTGTAAATGAAATAGTGGACTACATGTGGAATGACCAAAGACATTTTGGACACTACATTGAAATTTTCTAAACGTCGTAGCGTCAGCTGATGAGCCAGTTATTCCTGTGACGGAAGTGGATGCGCCAAAATTCACGTAAACAAACCGGGCACTGAGGAGGATAAGTAGTAAATTTTGAAGCTGTTTAGAGCCACTAAAAGACTTTAAAGAGCTACACTACCAACGTGTTAAAGATACTTTAACGTTTTTTTTACATTTATAAATGAAAGCAGCGCCTAACTGCCTTCCTTCTCTTCTTCTTCTCTGGAAAAACACGACCGCATTGCATTGTGGTATACAGGAGTACAATATAGGGTACATCGTATGTACACTCACTTTTGCTGTGCATTGTGGGTATTTTGTAGTGCACTATATAGTGAATGAAATAAACTGCTGAGAATTCGAACAACACTACAAAATGGTGAACACACTATATAGTGCACTATATCCGTGATAGTGAGCGATTTGACTCTGGGAGGTTGGCAAATCAAATTTTGGAGATGTATAAGGTCCTGCCCTTTGACCTTTCACCACTTATGCATGCACAATTAGCCAGTTAGCATTGTGCTGGTAACTTTAACGAGCTTATAGGATTTTTCAGCTGACTTTTGGATGTTTGATGATAAGATGCACTGACAAAAGAGTTTGAAAAACTGAACTGATCAAGATAATCTTTACAGTTGAACTACTTTCTTGATTTTTTAAAGCATAAACATAGTCAGTAAGACTAAATGCTATTGTCACAAACAAAGGTTTGACTTAGAGGCTGCTACCAAGCTTATCTCACACTTCTAACTCTTGAACAGGACTTTCTTCTTATGGCCTGATCAAGACGATGCTCATGGCTTTGCACTGTATCAAACTTTGTTTATTAAAGACAGTTAGAAATGATGACATTTAAGGTCCCCAGCCATTTTTGCAGTAGTAAAATTCCAGATACATTTTTATGTTGTAGATAGAAACATTAAAATCTTGTGTGCATATATATTTATTTAAGTATTGACTAAAATCCCCACAGAAAATCTCATAGATCTTTAAATGAGGGTAACAGAGGATCTAAAATTCTTACTCACTTCTTCATTTTATGAATTATTACTGCTCCACTCTTTAGTCTCATGATTAAGACTCAGGATTCGATAACAACATTGGTTGCTGAGAAACTGACAGTGCATCATCATTTGATCGCCTCCCTCCAACCAAAAAAGCACTTATTTGCATAAGTATTTAAAAAACTTTATTCTTAGTTTTTTACAGTTTGTGTAATGCAAGTCTTTCATTTAATCATGATATGTCTGCTAATAGTTTTTTTAACATCATGACAGGGGTGCTTTGGCACATTTAAGCAATATCAAGTTTTTCAACGAAACAAGGAAGAAATGTGACTAAATCCTATGCACATTTTTGTCAAAATGCCTTTGCACACCAGACACAAATCTTTTGTGAGGGTTGTTGACAAGTACAACACCACACTATGAACTCAAATTGAGTCTCCCTGATCCAAACAGCTAGCTATGAGTGAAAGTAAAAGCTGGCTGAACCAACCATCTCACATAGTGAACTGGCTGCAACAACAAATGTAGGGGAGACTGGGGACAGTTGCAACACTTTTTACATTACTCTCAGTTACTCAGAGAATATTTGGACTAGTCTCACCAAATCTTTACATATTTAACCAACATCTGTCTGCTAAATGCCCATACCCTTTAAAGATGGCTACATATAACATATTAATCACAATATTCATTTGAATAGAGGAATTCAGACGTTGCAACTGACCCCAAACCTGGGGACAGTTGCAACACAGGTCAGGGACGGTTGCAACATATAAAAAAAACATTAAAATTTCACGAATTATCCTCAGTGTTTTGTCTAAATAGGACAAATACTAATGTTATGACCCAGGGTGGGCTCAAATTCAATTTTTTTTCTGTACAGTACCCTGCAAGCAGCTTATTTTTTGATGCCGTGCTTGCAAGATTCTTTTTTTTCTTGTGGAACCTGGACAATGTGGTGTGGCATATGTCAAAGGCCTTGGCCACTGCCCTCACTGATTTGCCCTCATCTGTAATAATATCTGAGACTTGTTCCAAAATACTGAGGGGAACCCCTCTGTTAGTGACTCTCTTCCTCACTCTTGGCATACTGAAAATAAACAGAATACAATTTCTCTATTTAGATGATTCATTCACTGTATGACAAGTTTATATGACACATACAACATACAACAATAACTAATTGCTCATTTTTGCTTGGCAAGTTATTTGGGAAATTATTCTGTTTATCATTAGCGTTAGTTTCTCCATATGATTGCCGGTTCTGTTCATCATGAGCAATAAAATATATTAATTTTGCCTATTTTGAAGTAAAAATCTTAAAAAATATGGTTGTGTGGTCTCTTCCAATATGACTAACCTAATACCATGGGGACAGTTACAACAGTTGCAACTGTCCCCGTGGTACCAGTCATGACAAAACACCATGAGCTAGCTAGCCACATTGACATTGACACATGCTCACCATGTCATTTAATAGTCAACAAACAGTGATTCAAACTAGATAGGTTTGGATTCATTCATACATAAGGTCAGGACAGTATGACAAAAAAACAGCTAATGAAAAAAGCTACTTTCATACCTCCAAAACAACTTTACTTGATAGAAGCAGGACCAGATGCTCAATATGGCCTCTCTCTTCTTGGTGGGTAGAGGGTCTAACTGAGCATGTGCAGTGTGAGTGTCATCACTCTAGCATGTTTCTGATTGGAGAAATAAGGCTTGTTGCAACCGTCCCTTGTTGCAACTGTCCCCAGTCTCCCCTACCTGGTCATAAGCCAGTAGTCAGATCCACCTGATTTAATGGCTGTAATCAGGTAGCTGTCTTGACAAGCTCCAGTCTACAATTGTGAGACAATCAAAGTAGCACAGTCCAATCAGCATCCTCAAAAGCAGGAAGGGTGGGACCAACGAGCGAGAGGATAGCAGGAAAAAACTGCTCAAACAGAGGTTAGCATTGATGCTAACAGCTTCAGTAGCTGTTTTATCAGATCTAGACTGCATTTCATTATTTAATGCTAAACAAACAACAGTGAAAGCACCTTGCAATAGCAAGGATTTTTCACTCTGCTTCCTACATGTTTTGACAACAGTTTTGTAATTTGTAATTTACATCATGGCAGTAGCACCTGCATACTACATGAGCTGATTAGCCTGTAATGAATGTGATAGACTTGGCAATCGTCCGTCTAGATTCTCATTTATCCAGGTCATGATAATCTTGAAGTTTCAAAAAACTGGACTTGTGTTAACTTAACACAAGACAAGTGGTCCAGTCCAGCATAAACAAAAGTACATGCCCATTCTCAAACACTTTCTATAGGCTGCTTCCCAGATGTAATTGTAGAATATATTAAGAGGTCCATCTAGTGTGACAAGTAGGAGCCCAGCCAGACAGCAGGTTTTATTTTTTTGGTCTGTGGTAGATTTTTTTCTGCATTTTTGCATCCAACAAGCCTCCATTTATCCAACAAAACCATTTTGTTTGCATACACATCACAGTTCAAGCATTAGACATAGTGAAATACTTGATTATGCTTACATCAGAGCAACCAATTTCATTTGACGAAAGGCAGAAAATCACAAGGGTAATGGGTTTGAGGATAATTTACAAAGGAAGAAAGTATTAGAGTTACAGCATGATGATAGTTTTTGTCCACTGAAGGTTATAAATTGCATAGCTGAACTCACAAAGTTGTTCTCTCCTCTTCAGAGTCAAATGCACCCATTTAGGTCATCTTTATATGTTTTGTTTTTATTGAAATAAGCACCAGATCACTGTCACTTGATGTCATGTCTATTTGTACATTTATGTTTGAAAACTTGCTGCTCTAATATGAATAGAATAAATATATGTATATTGTGATACCGTGTCATTCATTTACTTTACAATTAAAAAACAATTACTCTTGGTGTGCAAAAACCTTAAGAATTACTCCAGAGTTGCTTCCAAATAATCAAGCATTAACAGGTATTTAAACCAGATAGATTCATTTATGAAATAGGGTTAAAGTATTATTAGTATGGCCCCACTAAGCATGGGCCACGGTGCTGCCCCATAGTTACGTCCCTGTGATGACATAACTCTGACTCACTCATGATGCACAAAGACATGACAACAGAGCATCAAAATGGCACAAGTCAAATCACAGATTAACTAAAAACAATAAACATAATCATCACTGTTTTCATATGACATTCCCAGAAGGCAGATGTAGGTCTTCCAAAAATGAACATTGTTTTAATCCTTCCTCATTCTCACCACTCAAACTTAAAGTGTTAAACCCTGTGAGAGTCTAATCTCCCAGTGAGGCCCCTAATAATTTATCTCGATGTGGGAGTTAAATTCTGAATTAAGACCGCTCATTTGGGATGTTCCACAAGGGTATTTCATTTTGGAAGACAGCAGGCTAAGAAGATTATAAGCACAGTTTTCAATTTATCTCACACACCCTGACTCCCTTTATTGGCTACGACCCTCTTATCGTGTTTTGCCAGGAGCTAGAGCAGCTATTGGCATCTTCCTCTTTGAAGTTGTTGCATTTAATGCAACATTACACTTCTTATTCATACCTGAAGTGTGGCCCTCTTACATATATCATATCATGCTATTCACCAAAAAGTTGGATGGATGTCCAAGTTTGGAAATGAGCAGTGGAGTGTTGTTAACTTTCCCTGCTGGAGTGCAGTTTAAGACAACTTGATAGAATCTTTTTAACTTCAGAGATTAAAAAGAGGAAACAGAGGTTGATCACAGTTACTATTAACCATTGGGATCCTGTTTATTAATCAAATGGACACTGAGTGAGTCAGAAAGGGTGAGAGACAGAGAGGGAGAGACCAAGAGAGAGAGAGAGAGAGAGAAGTTGTGGATTTGAAAAAAAAGCTCAGGAGTAAGGATATAAAACCTTGAGACAAGAGGATGCTCCTCTCTCAAACCCGCTGCCATCTCAGTGGTGGAAATGTTGGAGTTGGGGAGGGTCGACTTTGAGGTGACATTGACGCTATGTAGATGAGAGTGAGGATCCTGCGCTCCATGTTACGTCCCTGCTCGCTTCAACTCAGACGGCGGCAGCTCCTTTCCCCGTCTTTTCTCCCCTCCTCTCTTTCAGCACCACTCCTTTCAGGACAGCACCTCGCACTCAAAGACGCACTTGTCCTCCATCCTCCCCCTTAAGGATCGTATATTTGCTCGCTGGCGTCGGATGCAAAGTTTTCACCTTGGTTTTATTCCTGACGCGCAAGGAAATAACTTTTTTCCCCAAAAAAATCCGGATTTTAAACATAAAAGGATTTCATTGTAAGTATATGACATTCACTTTAGACTGAATGGAGAAAAATGTTTGTTGTAGCGAATATTACAGGCAAGGTGCACTGAAGGTTTGGCACATGCAGATGCGCTGAATTTGGCAAAACGCGTGGATGTGCACTTCAGTAAATGGCGTCGCAACAGACTCATCTTATGAGGGTCATGTGCGTTTTGATGCCTTGGCTCTGTAGGCATTCTTCTTGCATAGGAAACAATGTAAACGTGCCGTTCCTTTATGAGTACGAAATATTACAGCTTGCCTTTTAAATCCATTTTTATTGCGGCTGTGGACTTCTGATGAGGATTCTGACATTAAAAGGAATTTTCTACATCAAATGATTAATGTGAAATTCTGAGTTTAGATAATGTACGACGATATATGACTGTTTTGCTTTTACGCGCGTAACGATTACGCACGAGAGGTGATGGAGAGCACAAGGCGCCCTTAAAATTGTTTCCTCTTATTTATTTTTTATTACTCACTTTTAAATGGAGAAATTAATAAAAAATATCATTTCAAAATGACACATTTCTATTTTTGTTGCAAATTTAAAAAACATACAAATGAAGTACAACCTATTTTTTAATTTGTCTCACATATATCTCATAAATAAATCTTCTGAAAAGCCCCAGTAAATTTTAGCCCCTTCAAGTGATTTATTACACCTAATCTGACTCCTAAATGTGTTTAATTGCCCCTCTCTTGTACGGGAGCAGAAGGAAGTGGGCCATTGAATGTAGAGCTTAATGAATCACGGACAAAAGCAGGCTCTAAATTTCTGCTAACATGCATTCACTGAAGGGCATTAAAAGTGATTCTTATTGCATGAGAAGTCTTTATTTCATCCCGTGGGGTTCACGGATCTAGGGGCACATTTTTCTCTCTCTCTCGACACTCTGTGAGGAAGTGCCATTCATTTAGAACTGAGTCATCACTGTGTTGAAATAACATATCAGCAATTAAAATTTGATATATTTTAATAATCGCAATAAAACTAATGCCCTATTTTACATGTAAAAATATTAAGTGAATGTTAATTAATGAAACGGCCAATAAAAATGAGGACCATATTGTTCCTGATGAAGTTATTTTCTTGGACAAGCATTAAACAATAAGGGAAATTATTTACCTTTTAAGCCCTGTAATTAATCCTCTGAGAAAAATCTGACAAGTTTCTATATTTCTAACAACTAAATTCACTCTATGTAGTGAAACTCTTCCAAAATATTACAAATATTTTTCTCTCAACTTCTTTTTGCTTCCAGGTTCGCAGGACGTCCTCTACCATTCCCCTGCGTCTACTCTTTAATTGTCTGTCTGTTCTCGGCTGACAACTCCGAGCTGGACGACGGAGCTGCCTCTCTCTGCCTGGACCGGTGCTGAAATACCCTCCTCTCCACTGGTCAGGACTATCCACCGTGCGCACTCACCATGGCCACCAACGGAACCAAAGCCTCGGACGGGCACGTCTTAACGGAGACCGTGAATGACGCGCCCAGCAGCACCACGCCAAACGACAAACCCAAAACCTTGGTGGTGAAAGTGCAGAAGACAAAAAAAGATTTGCCCGAGAGAGAAACGTGGGGTGGAAAATTTGACTTTCTTCTCTCTTGTGTCGGATACGCAATCGGACTCGGGAATGTCTGGAGATTTCCTTATTTATGTGGAAAAAACGGAGGAGGTAAATCAGGAATTCTTGGCATTTTTCCATTTACAACAAAGGAAAAGCAAATATCGCAACACCACAATCCACCTGGAGGTTTTAAATGAAAATAAATCTTATGTGTATTGCCCCCCTTCCGTCTGTGTCGTGCGTAATTGCGCACAAGCGAAAGCCTGCGCAGCGATTTGGAGGGGCGCAGCGCCAAACCAAATGCACACTTAATCATCAAATATCTCATCTGGATTATGATAAATGTCAGTGGTTTATGATTCACCTTCACTTACACGCCTTTACCTCCCTCCCTTTCATCCAGGGGCCTTCTTGATTCCTTACTTTTTGACCCTCATATTTGCTGGCATGCCCTTGTTCTTTCTGGAAACGGCTCTCGGTCAGTACACGTCAATTGGAGGGCTTGGAGTGTGGAAGCTGGCCCCCATGTTCAAAGGTAAAAAACACTTAAATGTTATCCTTAAAGCTCCGAACGAGGCTTTAGATTTATTTCAGTTGCTTTGTGATTGACAGGCTCAACCAAAGCCTTTAATCGGTCGTCACAGTAATTACGTAACATAGTTCAAAGGTTTGTAGTTTGAGAAAAAACAGTTCTCACATATTCTTTATTATTCTTATTTTCAGGTGTGGGTCTGGCTGCTGCCGTTCTGTCCTTCTGGCTAAATATCTATTACATTGTTATCATCGCCTGGGCCATTTACTATCTGTACAATTCCTTCACTGCTGTGAGTATTTGATCACTGCATACTAATGGAATTTCCTTGTAGCGCAATTTGACACATGTATTTAAATACTCTTTGCCAACAAAAAGAGGTGCAAAAGGGGAAAACAGTAAATGCGAAAAATGCACTGGTTTTTATTTTGTTTGTTTTGTCAGGTTGTAGTTTTTATACATGGTAACTGTTTTAGCTCAAGTGTCACCTTATGCTTGCCAGCACCACTTATATAAGGGTGAACAGCCTTTAATAGGGTATGACATTTATTACTTCCTTTCCCACATAATTAGCGCCTTACACAAGGTATTGATAAATGCATTTGGCGATGAGGCATTCAAACCTCAGAGAAAAGCATGAAATCTCAATGAGTATCATGGTCTTGGCTGCTCGACAGCCACAGAGAAAAGGACCCAGCGGTGGGAGAGAGTATTCCAAGTAAAAAGAACTGTCTGTGTGATTCTTCTCTCTCTCTCCCTCTCTTCTTCCTTGGATTTCAGGAGCTGCCATGGCAGAGTTGTGGCAATCCCTGGAACACAGATCGCTGCTACACCAACTACAGCATTGCAGACACATCCAACCTCACCAGTGCTGTGGTGGAGTTCTGGGAGTAAGCAGAACATAAGATTTTGTTTTGATGATGAGTATTCTGCTCTGTTTGGAGCTTAGGCAGACCTGCCCACTTGGGGGCTAAGGAAAACACAGGCATTAGGCCCTAAACAGTGATTACTATCCAGCTTTTACAGTCATTATCTATTGAAAAGCTTGGCAGGGTTGTTACCCAGAACTTTAGTGCATTCCACTTATGTCAGAACTTGGACATCAGAGCTGGGAATGACATCACACTAATGGTGACTGTGCTTCACTACAAACTAAAAACATGTAGATTACCAAAGACCCTTCAAGTTTCTGGTCTTGAATACAAACTTTAAGGGGTGTCCCTGTTGACTCATCCACTTGCAACCCAGATTTTTCAGCTTCTAAGATCAAATGGAAGTCAAAATTAACCCAGATTTTTTCCTGACCCCTAGCATTTCTTTTCATCCACCCTTTAGTTGCTTGAAATGGAAAAGTCCCAGCATGTCAGGAAATGTGTTACCCTGAAGGAGCATGTGTGAAGAGGGCTTGAGTTAATCCTCTTGTAATGATGCCTAGATATCTTTTACTGCATCAAAGAAACAGAACGTTACATATTTCTCTACAAAACTTTAACTCTTAAGACAAATAACAGAAGCTAGTGATGCCTACAGTCAGAGTGAAGCTACCAAATGATTTTGATTTCTATACCTAAATAGCTGTAACAAAACTGCCAAAATGCCCTCAAACTAGTATGTGAATGAATGTGTATAAAGCATGTAACAACTAAACCAAGGCAGCAGGGAACCACATTCAGCACAGAAATGTGAATATTAAACTGGTGCTTAAGGCAAACACTGGTTGTGCTATCACAAAAAATTAAACTGCACTCTGTGAACAAACTTGTTTACCCACTCATACTGGGATTCTGGTTATAATGGAGTGCTCAGTTTGGGGTGTTATATCGACTTAGAAGATATGATATGTAACTCAATACATAGGTGATAAGCTATATCAGGATATGTTGAGGTACAATAAATAGGGCTGTACTTGAGTCTTTGAAAATAAAATTGAAGCATTAGAAACCCACAATATTCTATGCATAAACAAAGGTTTCTAATGTGTGTTATTTATTTAAACCATGGCCCCTGCAATATTGATCAACTCTTTGGTGTCACAGTGACAGAAATAATAGCAATAAATGTAACAGACAGTGTAAGGGACAAATGACTGAACGTCTGCCGACAAGGAGCTAAAGGTGGAAATACATAACAAATTTGCAATATTTTTTATAAATTACAGAATACTAGTTTATCACAATATTGCACCAAAATCACTGTAGTACTGTGCCACAAAATATTCAGATATACCAGTGTATCGGTGTATACTGGCCCCACCAATATAGCCCAAACCAAACTCAAACAATTACTACAAACTCAGTTCTGCAAAAATAAGTTCTTTTTTGTCTCAAAAGACTATTTTCTGCACCCAGCTAAATTGATCTCTGAAAGCAATCTGCACTCTAAGTCCCTCTTGACAAACTAGAAAATGATTACAGCCTAGATAATGCAATTAGAGACAGCAAAAAGATGCAAAGAGCAGTAGCAACGTTCAAAATATATCAAAGTGTTTATCATATACAATAAATAATATATTAAACAGTGCACAAGTTGCATTTCTGACATTGGGGCCATTCTTAGGCATGAAACAGTTATCCATTGAAATAAAAAGACTTTTCGCGAGTTTAAAGTTCCAGAGTTAAAAATCACAGAGATCGTACAACTACTTGACTGTACAAATTGCTTCTTTCATTAGTGTTTAATATATCAAAAAATAACATATCAATCAGACTCCTTAGCACACAGGGGAATATATAAAAGACTAATATCTTCTTTATAGTTGTCTAAAGTATTATTTAATTAGATGATTTTTTGCAATTAAATGCAAGAAACATATTTCATTTGTAGTCAAGTATGACATAAATCTCCTTTGGTGGTGATAAGTTAATACTTTAATAATAATAAATATATCTGTGTTAAAATATTTTTTAGGCCCCTTTTGTTCATGGATCCTCGAAAACATCCTAATTTTTTCTCCCTAATTTTCTGGCACATTTGTCATCCAAATGATTTCCCACCCAACCAGACAGATTGGAAAAGGAAATAAGTACAATGAAACCAAGACAATGCTTCAGGGAGGACAATGTAAAAATGTAAACATGTATGCCAGTTATTCTTCGACTGTGACTCTAAAAAGCTTAAGCAGAGAAGAAGAAGCCAGGAATATGACTTTTTATGCACATCCAGACATTATGTGCAAATAATTTTGTTCATTCATGCATGCTGCTTGTATAAGGATGCTTTTGTGATGTATAGTAAGACCTCTTTTCTTCCTATCCCTGCAGACGTAACATGCACCAGCTGACCGATGGCCTGGAGAAGCCCGGGGAGATCAGGGTCCCACTGGCTATTACGCTCGCCATAGCCTGGGTGTTGGTGTATTTCTGTATCTGGAAAGGGGTCGCCTGGACTGGCAAAGTAAGTCAAAGAAAAGGCAAAGACTGGAAAAACAGAAATTGTGAAAAAAATCGAAGAAGAAATGAATCAGTTTCATTTTAGTGTTCAAGGTCAAAGAATTGGTGCAATGACATGCTGGATTACTGACTCAATGGAGGGATTTGGGATTACATAACTTCCTTAACCCTTCATTTGCCCAGTAGTGCATTGATGGGCTTTTATAAGAACACATGGTTGGCTAATTTTAGTAAATAGTCCTTGCCCTGCTGTATGAATGTTAAAATTAATTAAAACAAAATCAAGAGATGAAGAAAGCTTACTGCAGGGCTGTTCAATTTAGGCTAAAATCATAATATGGTCATTTTGATTAGCACTAAGATCTCAGCTATTAAGTACCATTGATTGTTGATTTTACAACATCTGCATCACATAATCCATTTTAAGCAATCTTCATACTTTCATGTTTATGAAACCTAATATACAAATAAATATGTCAAAATTACAAAGTCAACAATTATGCATAATACTTGTCAGTACACAAAATAACTATTAGATCTGAGGTAGGGGGGGCAAAAGCCAACACTGAAACTTTTATCATGCAAACACAACCTGTTGATGAAGAAAATGGTGAACATTAATCAATAATTCTAATTTATTGTGTTTTAATAATTTTGGGACCACTCAAAGTGAAATTTGATTAATGTCCCAGCATTAACACACATGTTTTGTGTCTTCATAATTTGTCTAATGAAAAAAAACAAACATTATGGTAGTGTTGGGAAATCATTAGATCACATTATCACAAGTTTGGTTTTCTATGAATATGAATAGAAGATGATTGAGATTCCAAACTACCGTTCCTCCCACCAAAACAGCTCTCACTTTGAGGGAATCATGACAGATACTTTTGAAAGTTTGCAAAGCAAGAGAGCTAAAAGAGATAACGCATAGCCACTGGTTAGCAATTAAGGTTAAATCAATCAGAGTCACATGGAGCAACTCTAGTTTATGAAGGAGTTATTATGTATCAAATATGATACAACAGGCTTTGAGGGGTAAATTTTTCATTGAATTCACAACCTTTATATCTGTATTTGTGTTAATGTAATACTTGATTTTTTTTCCTCCCTGAAAATTAGTCAAGTATTATCCTATTTAAGGCATGGCTTTCAATTCCATTCACTTAATCTTACATGAACACTAGTTAGGGTTCAAAAAAAGCATAAATTCATGCATACGTTTATTATAACTTATCAATTATACACATTTATACATTTTCAACTCTATGCATTAATGCATTTATTAATTATGTGTCCAGTCATAATAACCTATTTTTTATTGTGTTTATAATTTCCTCTTGTGATAGAGTCAAAATAATTACCTGTATATAACCCAATCTGCAGAGTTCAAAGTGCTGTAATCATATTTGGATCTTAGTTGGTCTGATTATGTCACTGTTATGAACATGAATATTAAGTCATTTTTCATAGTGACTGAAACACATTAATGTATGAAATCAGTCATGAGATGCTGTAAATACACATAAATATATTACTGGTGTTTCACCATGAACTCATGCATTAAACTTTCTGATAATTTGTGAACCTTGTGTTTGCAGATGGATCCCTGATTTTTGTACTTTCTTCAGCACAGTTTCAACCTTGTTTCAGTTTGTTCATTTGATATTCTTTAGATTAGATCAGCAGTGATCACTGATGTGTAGACTGTGTAGATCAGTGCAGAGATCCTTCACATAAAGAGAGAAATAGTGCACTGAGAATGTGTTGACCCCGACCATTGAGAGGTCATGTTGCCTCTGGGGGCCTGCTGACTGGGTCACTGTGCTGCTCGGTACTCTGGGGATGCTGCCACATTACTGTAACACTGTTCATGGTGACTCGAGCATCTTAGTGCTCTTAATGCATCTTTAAGTTCTGTTACACTGGTAGATAAGCAATCCAAGTGCAATAATTGTGCTTGATTTTATTTGATTATTACTTTTTATCAGTACATTCTAACTCTGCTCTTATGTCCCATAGGTGGTATACTTCTCTGCCACGTACCCTTACTTCATGCTGTTCATCTTGTTCTGCCGTGGCGTCAGCCTGCCTGGTGCATTTGATGGGATCCTCTTCTATATAACACCAGACTTTGATAAACTGAAGGAGTCAGAGGTAAGCTCTCTGCTGTCACTCCTCTCTCACACTTTTCATGTCACAACAGAGATCTTTAAAAAGACTTTTAGGTACCAAAACTAAAGCGGTTGAAGTGGATAAACTGAGCCCCAGGTAGATGCATTCAGCTATTTTGATTAGGAAAAATGACTGATTTATTACTGTGTGACACATTTTGCAGCTAGGCAAATATTATGTCAACATATTATTTATATTAATGATGTTTTAGCTAGCTTACTCTAATTATGGTGTAGTTTCAAAGTAGCAAACAACTGCTTACTACTTAACAACCAAATCAATGAGCAAGTAACTGCAAAGTTTATCACCACTGAAATTGGCACAAATGATGGGAAACAACTGAATTACTAGTTGTTAGTTTACTGGGAAATGTTAGTAACCAACTGGCAGTGACCAAAAAATGACTTAATTACTTTACATGTAGATTTCAGGATACCCCTTCTTCCATCTACTGTGTGCTTCGGTATAACTTAAACTCCCTTTAGAAAAAATCCTATTTAAACCCAGTAGCACTTGGCTCCTGCCGGCAGTTTGAAAGGGTTTAATAGGCATTCGACCCGGGTTGACTGACCCTGCAAGCGACACGGGTTTTTATTGGCTCGCCTCCAATCGGCTTCAGTGAGAACATCACACCTGGGTCGACCTGCTAATTTATGGATGATGCAGCGTACTATCCCCCAAAACCTCTGTGCCGATTGTATGCGGGTTAACCCGCGTTGACCCACTGATTTTAGTGTGAAAGGGATTGTTACAGCACTCAAAATGTGAAGTAATCAGTGACCAATTGGAACCTAACCAATGGTGTTGAACCACTATTGAAAGGATGATCTTTACTAACTTCTCATCAAATTCTAATAAGAGACTGATTGTTGGATGAGTCATACTGTGCAGTTATGCAGTTCTTAACTTATTCCAAAAACAATAACTTTTATATTATTTACCCATTTTGTGTCTCCTTGATGAATCAACACATTGTTTATTCTTCAGGAACCACCCATGGCACAAGTCTAACATAAACATAAGTGATAATGTTGTACAGAAAACTAACAGTGCGACAGTTTATACCCAAACTGTCATTTTGACTGTCAACACATGAAGACTGTAAACAGAGTCTATAAAAAGGCAGATGTTTTCCAGTGGCCGTAACAGCTGCTTATATGCATACAAAGGTCCCAAACACAACAAAAAGAATATGTTTTCAATGACACCAGCCTTGGTATAGACATGACCTGAATAAAATAAGAAGAGACACAACAGCATATTTAAAAAAAATAATTGAATTGAGCAAAGTCAATCAGCTATGATCTCATAGACTCAGCATGCATCAGGTACAGGACTGCATGTTCTGGCTTCACATCAGACATTTTTCCAACCTCCCATCATTATCTGTTAAGGTTATCAGCAGACAGGAAGCTCTTGAGCTTCCTGTCTGCTGGCTTGACCAAACCTGCTATTTTAGCAGTATCAAAATGAAATGAGAAGTCAAATCACAAGGAAAATCAAGTTGTTTTTCATTATAAATGACATCCGTTAGTAGTGAAACTGGCTCATTTAATCTCATGTCTCGTCTGTGTGTGTCAGGTGTGGCTGGATGCTGCAACTCAGATCTTCTTTTCCTATGGGCTGGGATTAGGCTCGCTGATAGCTCTTGGCAGCTATAATCCCTTCAATAACAACGTATACAGGTGTGTGATTTTACTGTTGTATATATGGTATAAATGTGTGCATTTTTCATTTGTTTGGAGGTCATTTTATCGTCTGGCACTGGTCACACTCACATACATTTGGAGCCTGCAGATGTCTTTGTCCATCATTGGGATTATATTTGGTTTCTTGGCAACATAGTGTCTGCTGCACCTTCTATTTTGGGACTATTTGAGCCTCCAGCTCTATCACTTGTGTTATTATTTTGGCTCTTCCCTTCCTTTAACACTCATCAGCAAAGACGTTTGCCATGCCTCAGCCATGGTCACGTTGTTGAGTAAGCTCCGGTCTGCTGCACAAATACACACTCCTATGGTTATAAAACATTTGGAAACAGCTGGGGCGCTCTGCCATTTTAAAAAGAACACTTCAATATAAATTTACTCAGCTGCTGTGCGATTGCTGGATGCAAAATGGCTCTCTGCTGTCCCCTCCCCCTCATGCCTCTCCACAATGTGTGACGAGTTGATAAGGAACTGATACAGGCGTGACAATGGCTGCCTTGTGCTTTGTCTCCCCCCTTCAGAGATTCTGTCATTGTCTGCTGCATCAACTCCTTCACCAGCATGTTCGCTGGCTTTGTCATCTTCTCCATCGTGGGATTCATGGCCAATGTAACAAAGAGACCCATCGCTGATGTGGCAGCCTCAGGTAATTGCAATCAATGTTGAAACTCGATAGTGACAAAAGGCCCGGGCAGAGATACTTGGGACTGAGCAAAAATAAGTCTTTTGGAAACTGTTTAATGTTATTCTTTTAGGCAGAAAGGGGACAGTTTAAGCCTGTCACCATATGTCAGGTTCAATTTTTCAGGTTTATTGGACAGAAAATTGCCTGCAGATTTTTTTTGTTTTAAAGTGTCCTTTGAAAGTGCTCGAGTTTGACATTCAGCACTTAGACTTTCCTCAAAAGGACACTTTAAGTAAAAATGTCTTTTGGTGACAATTTACATCAACTACAACCATTCATCTGTGCCTAAGAATCTGCAAACATTAGGGTTTTGAAGTTATTAATTATGTTTACTTATGATACTAAAACTGAGTGTTTTGTTGCGGCCTTGCACTTTTCTAAATCCATTTACTTTTACTGTGTAATTCCTCTGAGAACAGTGTTGGATTTTCACTGCATTTCATACTGCATCTAAAAACTGACAGAAATAATAATTTGAACTGTACATTTATTTAAGATTTGTGCCATCTACTTCTGTCATTATCCAAGAATGTAAACTTTGACAATGATACCAAGCTTTTTATAGTGTAATTAATGATACTTATAAATGAAACAACACAAATTCAATACTTGATATCAGATCGACCGAAAAACAGAATGCCTACAAGGGTTAGGGATACACACTAAAATGAAATATCTGAATATCTAACTTGACTGATAATTGCCTGAAAAGACAGTTCTCAGTGTTGGCAGATGTGGATTTTTTCACTGACATTTACAGCAGATATTTAGGCCTCCAAAAGCCATTTGTATTTCATATAATGGCTGTAATATTGTCAGAATTTATTAAGTATCATGATAGTTAACCTAATCATAACTGAATGTCTACCTTTGTGAATCAACATAATAATTTATTTAAGAGTAAAATTTTGTTTTTCTTACTTTATTTTAATTCTATCTTTAGTTCTGTATCCATTAACATTAAAGGCCAATACCAGGAAGGTGGAGGCCTTGTGCTCTTTGTAAATATATAACTAGTTTGTGATGATGATTATGGAAATATATGCATTGAGGATTAAGGCACAAATCCAGAATAATGCATCCTTATCACTTTTCCATGATGGAACTGCAAGTAAAATACAGTGTGCCTGTTAAAATTTACAGAGTGTACAAAACACATTTATACAGACTCTTTATCATATCATTTCTTAAATACCTACATTGCTATCCCATGGCTGAATATTATCAATTGAGTCAAATTGCATGAGAAAAAATATTATTGACTGAATAGAATATCCACTGACTGATCACACTCCAGCTGTTTACATGACACAGTACAGTATTCTCAAAATACTTTCACTTTTTTCAGTGAAATAGTTTTTTTTCTTAGGTAGATTCATAAAGCACTACTTTTGCTTACTTGAGCTCAATTTGATCATTGTATCTGTAATTTTACTGGAGTGTTTCCAGTCCCAGCAAATGCTAGCCTAACTATTTATAATGCATGTATTAATAATTTGTTAACCCTAAGGTCCACTGGTCCCATCTTAGAATGACCACAGTATATACTTTTTTTCATGAATCTGCAAAATGTGACTTCAGTGCTCTGTGAAATCAAAATAATCACACTCAGCCCATCTGGGCAAAAAACAGCCAGTTAAACCAATTCTTTAGTTGAATGGCCCCTGCTGCTACAAAACATGTAATGTCTCATGGTATGCTTCTAAATTGCAGGCTGGTCTTAAAATGAGCTTTTTTAAAAATTATTTTCAAGTAGGTGGTTCTACTTTCTTATTTTGAAGTCCCAGGGCAAAAACATGCCATTTGTTTAGAATAACAATAGGGAAATTAAATAAAAGTTGACACTGCAGACATCAATCTTGTTAGTAATCACTGAAAAGTCTTAGCATGCTATGAGTAACTTATTTGTAAAGGGATATTAGACTTAATACAGTTATAAACATGGTGCTAAGTATTCGCACATTTAAAATATGTAAAGCCATTTTTAAATTTTCTGGCTATGAGTTTGAAACAACACTCAAAACAATTATGATTGCTATATGAAAGATGAATTAAATATTCACTTATGCTTTACCATTGCAGGTATGAGCATTTGTGAAGCCAATAAATAACAAAAAGAATCCTTATTAACATTTGCTTTGTAGGAGATTAGACAGGTATTTACCAATGCAGAACCAGTGCCTAATATTGTTTAAGTCAATCCTTTTTCCTGTAATGTTTAAAACTTATTGAGTATAAGAAAGCCTGGATGTTCATTTAATCACAGTCTCTTACTTTTTCTTTCAGGACCTGGCCTGGCATTTTTGGCGTATCCTGAAGCCGTCACTCAACTGCCTATCTCTCCCCTCTGGGCCATTCTCTTTTTCTCCATGCTGCTGATGCTGGGAATTGACAGCCAGGTACAGAAAATCTCACAAAAACAGTCTTAGAAGGAGATTTTAGACCACTTTCTTAATGCAAAACATTACTTAATTCTCTGCTTTGTAATCCCTGCAGTTCTGCACAGTGGAAGGATTCATCACTGCCCTGGTAGATGAGTTCCCTCATGTTCTCCGAAAACGCAGAGAGATCTTCATTGCAGTTGTCTGCCTAGTTTCTTACATCATTGGGCTCTCCAACATCACGCAGGTAAAGATGTTTCTCCAAAATGGAGGGTTGATATCACTGGGTAGTAGGGCTGGGACAATTCACTTTTCTCCCGATTCGATTTATTGCGATTTTTTAGGTGCCGATTCGATTTAAATTGCGATTCTACGATATTGCCGATTTTTGCAGTCTTTAGTTAGCTTCTTTAACACCAGTGAAAAAGATGAACAATGAAGATGCCTACAGACTATATCATGAAAAATACACATCACATGTGAGTCTGTTTTTAGGACTTATTCAGCAATATATTTTAACCAGCTGTTTATACTCTTTCTTCAAAAGCCTGGATTGCATATAAAAAGTGGCTTATTATCTCTTTAGGCATCAGAGTTTTTTCAAGAAAATATTAAATTTTGCTGTCAAGATTTAAAAAGGCTATAGTTTCGAAGTGGTTAGTTTTCCCACCCATCATCATCATCACTGTAATTTACGTGCCGAACATGAACGCCTCTGCTGCCTTAACTGTGCTTTTTATGCCAGGCTTCTCCCTTGTCTGCCCAGAGCTCCGCGGTCTTTCTCATTTTCGCTAACACCGTCACTTTTCGTGTTTCGAGCTTCCCTGCATCCCGGACCATCTCCCCTCTTTGGCAGTTGCCAGCCACGGAGAGGCAAAGCTTCGGCCTCTGTATATGCTTCTCGGGGACTGTAATGGCGCACGGACCCGCTCCCGCTGCGCGCATACGCGCCGCCAGTTTCTTCCTCACTGGACGACTGACCATTATCCTCAGAGAGTAAATATTCCTCAGATTCAGAGTCAGACAGTACTTGACAAAGTACTCTCGGCATCATGAGTACTCTTACTCAGTCTCTAGCACTCAGTAGCTGCGTTTCCATTACCCCTCGAATTGCGCAAAACCTGAATATCACAACAAAAAACTGGTAATGGAAACACCTAAATTTCGAAAAAACCCTCAAATATCGCAAAAAGGTTTTTACGCTCTCAAGAGGAGGTTTTTCAGACATGTCAATAAAGAGAAATATCGCAAAAGTGCTATGGAAACACTTTTTTCGCAATTATACGTCACAGGATGTGACGTACCTGGTCACATGATCACTTCTCTCGGAGTAAACATGGCGTGGGAAGTTTGGACAGAGGGGGAGACTGAGACTTTTCTTGCCATTATTCTCGAGAAAAACACACGTGCCATAATAATCAGCAAACAACAGAGGAACGCAGAGTGGTTTAAGGAGATAGAAATGGAAATAAAGGAGAAAGAGTTTGCATCCATCTTCCTGCAGTGAAATCTCGCGGGATGATATTTGACGAGAGTTCCGAAGCTACTGCCGAGAACAGCCTTCAATGGAAACACGTTCAAAGCGCAAGCATACTATGTTGAAATTCTAGGAATATCACTTTTATTTTGCGAAAAACTGTAATGGAAACCCAGTTTGTGTGGCTCTCTCTCTCTCTTTTCCTCTCTCTCTCTGCTCCGCTCTACGCCAAAACTTTGAATAGAAACCTGTCACCTTCCACTATCTGCTTGTGAAAAGTAGTAGCACTATTCAGCATTATTTTAACAGCTATGGCCTGTTTTAGTCAGCAATGTCGCTTGCCATAATTTTGCGACTTTAGTGCCTATAGTGTGTGTGTGTGGTGGTGGTGGGGGGGATTAATTTTTGAACTAAAAAATCGATGTAAAAATCGGCAGACAAAAAATCGCGATACTTAGGTGAATCGATTTTTTCTCCCACTCCTACTGGGTAATGGTTTCAAAAACATTCAAATCAGACATACAATAAATTAAAAGCTTGATATCTGTTGAAGTATCAGGGCTAGAAAATTGGTCTGCACACTAATAAGTATTCATGCAAACTTTGACCCCTTTGGTCAAAACCATGACCTAGGGGTCATCGCAGCCCACTGACAGATAACGTCAAATATGATCTGCACAGGACAATCAAACTTACACCTGATGTATAAACAAAGGTAAATAGCTTACCACAGAAAATAGTGCTACATAAACTTCCTAATCAGGGTTGGATTTACAAAGCACACTGTGGTGATCTTGTTCAACAACAACACTACAAGGCTAGCGCAGCTTCAAGTAGTTTGCTCTTGTTTTGTGTCTGAATGTGAAGATGAGCTGTCTCTTCTCTTTGCTATGGTGCACTAATTCTAATTCTCATCCTGATCAGAGAAATTCAGTGGCCACCCTAAAATTCTCAAATTTAAATTGATGCACTTTTGTAACTAAGAGGCCAAGTCATCTTTGGTTTTATCTGACTGTGGTCTTTGCTGAAAAACAGCTGGGACAACCATACCAAAAGCAGACACAAATTAATTTTAGGGCTCTTCGATGTGATATTATGGATCAGAACAAAAGCATCACATTTTTTTTAACATTGTGTACTATAGTGCTGAAATGCTGCTCTTTTAGTGTCTCATTATACTTAAATAACCTCAAATAGAGTCAGCAATAAGTCATTATTAATCAGCACCTTATGATGTCAACATTTTTTACTTTTCTACATTTCCATTGGCTGCTTGGAAAATATAAAAAATACCAAGAAAAAAAGAAAAAAAACTTTGCTTGGACGTAAAATTACAACATTAGAGCACTTCCTTGCAAAGTAGTATGGCATAGTTTTCAGCATTAAAAATATTCTAACATACAGAAATAACTAAATAGAACTTCTGAAAGTAAAAACATTTTTGCGTTACTGGACCTCAGCAGGGTTGCTTGCATGGTATCTGGAATTTTTCGGTATAGAATTAAAATCTTTGATTCACAGAATTAGCACTTTTAGGGGATCCTACCTCTTTGACAGTTCAGCAGTAGGGCTGGGTATTAATTCAGATTTTCTGGATCGATTCGATTTGATATTAAGAGGTCTCAAATCGATTCGATTCATGGTTCGAAATTTGTTCAGTCTGGGATATGTCAGTAAAAATAATGCTGTAAATGACTTTTTGACCTGGTACATCATTAAAACTGTTCTTACATTAATAACTGAACCCAAAGCAGTTACATTAATCACATATTATAGATATGCATTAATGCATATTCTGCAAGTTACTTATTTTTTGTCCAACTTGTCTTTTCTTTCATGCTTGTTAAATCTGAAATATGTCCAAACGTCAACTTTAAACTCTCCGGTGGTGCCCCCATAGTGCTACTCTCTTCCACCATGTTTTTTTGACCACTTGCAGTAACATTCTCATGAGATCTTGTTCAGTGGAAAGCAGAGCTAAATGCGAGACGAGCAGAGTTGATACCAAAAGCTGCTTCTCGGACCATCCAATGAAGAGAAAACTACCCACGTTAAAAGATCGATCTTTGGAATCTATGGATCGATTGTGAACCTTTTATAGAGAAATCGATTAAAATTGATTAAATTGATTTTTTTAACCCAGCCCTATTCAGCAGTAATATAGGCTATAAAACTAAAACTCAACAGACAAACTGTCTCAAGTGTCAATACGGACTTTAGGATTTATGTTTAAACCTAAGATAATGAAATGATTAATGTGATAAAAACTGCAATCTACTACTAAAATGTAGCCAATCTCATTTAATAAAGTAATAATTGAATGATAATGCAAACATGCTATTTAAATTGTTTTTCTTTTTTTAAGAATCTTGAATTATGTTTTTTTTCTGAAGGCAACAAGGTACATTTTCTGGTATAAGAGTGATCTCCAAGTCTTTGGAGAATGATTGAAATGAACTTATTGTATGAAAAGATGTTGAGAGTAGTAGTAAAATGTTAATTTCATATTTTATCAAAGAAAATGCAATAATGTGTGATGGATAGATGAATGTCCTCCTCGGGCTTCCAAAGATAATAACAAAATCAAATAGAAGCCCTTCAGGTTGACCTTGAAGTAGGACAGCAGGCATCTTTTACAGAGGCTGTAGTCCTCAAGGTAGGCCCCCCACTTTGGATCTAACCCCTGGCTGCCCTGTTGTCATTCTCCACCTTTTTCCTGATTTCTATCTGTGGTCCATCCAGTCTCGCTAATCAAGGCAAAAAAAAAACCCAAATAAATCCCATTTAAAGCAAACCAACAGAACTGTAGCATGTTCACCTGCTACAGTGTCTGTAAATCACTAAGACATTGATTTTGCATGAATCAATATGCTTTATTTGATCTTAGATTCCACTTCTCAGCATTTAGCATTGTTACTGGATGATTTAACATTTGCCACAGACTTGTGAGTGTCCCATTGGAGGGTGGTGTGACCTGAGCAGGTGACCCAGTAACCTGAACACAGTTAACTCAGCCAGGTTGTTAACTCAGCAAGCCAAGCGGCCTTTATGTGAAACCCCTTTGGAAAACAGGGTCAAGGACTCATACTCCCTCTGGGTCTGTAGCCCCAGGCTGAAGTGGTTCAGGTCATTTAACATCAGTTCATAGTCTGCAAACATGAAACAAGGTGGAAAATACAACTGGGATTCTGTGACACTAAAATTGATGATTTAGCAAGTCTGACTTTCCAACCCTCTCCATGTTTACTCCAAGATTTTTTTATTTTTCATTTGATGTCTTTTTGACTTGTTCAACAATTAGGTCACCTTAGCTTTTATGACCAAGTCTAATCATGAGCAACACTTTAGTCAATATGACCTTAAATGTGTCGTCATCAAATGTTTTTTTTTTTAATATTCCTGATCCAAAATCCTTCTTCTTGCACCAACAACAGGCCACAAAGAACATCTGAAATGTCCTCTGTAATCTGCGGTTGGAAATCAATCAAGTTTCAATTTCAATTACGGTTATTAATTCCCACAATAATGGAAAGCAGGATCATTGAGATTAAACAGTTTTTTTATGCCAGATGTAATGTGTCTATGTCCACATGTTTTGTCACTACCTCAAAAGCATTTATATATTTTTAATCATTAACTGATACTATGTGTCATGCATTTGTGCATGCACAAGTTGTAAAACATTATTTAGGGGGATTATTTCCCCCCTTTGATATAATAATTTTATTTAACAACAATTAGTTTCATATTTTTTATCATGGAAAGCCTGATTGGTCACCTGTGCAACAAGGTAGAAGAAGACCTTCTCTCTCTGGACTGCAATGAGCAAACTTCTTCATCAACTGTTTCCCTACTTTTGTCTTAATTTCAGCCTTAATATAATCAAAATGGTTGGGTTTCAATGTCTGCATAGTGTGTAAACAACAAGGACATGTGCTGTCTATTCCATATTTTTCTTTACTTTCTCCTTTATGCTTTACTAGCCTGTAAACATATTTCTGCTGTCAAAATAGGCATTTTTGTGTCAAAGTGTCAAAGGGGCCTTCCAGCCTCAATGGACACATGCAGTGAATGCCATTTGACACACTTCTGCTCCTCAGAGCACAACCCTTTTAACCATCCTGCATGCTTCAATGGCATATGCTCTAAAAATCCAAAGGTCAAAATATCACATTGACACACAGCATATCTTATACTGTATGCATGTGTATTGTTCTACTTTTGGCTGAATTTCCTTGTTACTGTAATAATCATGTCTGTCAGGATTTAAAATCTTATGTGGACTGGAGCTTAAAAAGTTTGGGGGTCATGTCCATGGCTCATTCTAGATAGGCCTGTGGCTCCCTTGCTACTTGTCATTACAATCTTTCTCTCTCCTGAGCTTCCCAGTCTCTTTAAAATTCTTTTAAAATAATTACATATACATATATTTGGGCTGTCAAACAAGCTGACATTGACATATTTTTCATTCTGCTATATGTAAGTCTTTAAAAGCTAAATAAATGAAACAGAAATGGCCATTTTTTCTATAAGTAGGTTATTACTTAGCAAAATAAGTACATTCTTATTCTTATTTCTTATTTTTTCCAAATGTATGTCAGAACTCCGACCTACTTTAATTATCCCACACTGGGGCAGCTTACTGACAGCCACATAGAAACACACACAGAGTTGGAAGAGGAAAAGTGGAGAGAGACAGAAAAGGATACAATTCTACATAGACTAAACTTTTATAATATAGGTTTTACCTGTTACCGTGCTACTTACATATCATCATTCATTTCTTGCCGAGTACATAGCGATTCTGTGCAGAGCTGCATGTGGACAGCTGTGCAGGTGGACTATGTGGAAATTGGGGGGGTTAGAAGACAGTTCATTCATCAATACATCCTGTTCATTTTATCCAGGGCTGGGATGTGGTAACAAGTTCAGCAAGCCACCCCTACAACCATCTCCCAAGCAAACTTTTCCAGCTTCTACAAGGTGCAGGGTGTTTACTGACAAAATTAGATATATAAAGTTTGCAGTGAGTTCTTGTTCTGCCTCAACGTACCCTTTCACTTGACTGGACCTGAAAGGCTACCACAGGGAGGTGACCAGTAAAAAAACTTATCATAAACCCAACTCATCCCAGCTGGCTCCTTTCATAGGGAAGATTTATTTTTCATAGCAAAGAAGAAGCTTTGATTATAAACTTTTATAGGAAAGGAAAAGCAGATTGACTTTGAGCCCTGAGAGTAAGGCCAGCCAACCCCCCAAGGAATCTCACTTTGTCTGCTTGTATCTGCAGAATTATTCTTTTGGTGATCATCCAGTATTTATGCTATCATCTATTCAAAGCAGTAGTCCTCAAACTGATAACTGCCAGTAAAAGTTTAGGTTGTTAAAGCTAGGGTCTGCAATTTGATTTAGATACACTTTTTTAAATTCTCGTTAAAATGGTCTTTATGACCCGATGGTAATCAACTCATAATGTGTTCTTAAAACAGAGCGGAAAAATATCCGCTAACTACAGCAGGAGTAAAACAGGGAAAACCCCAACCAATAATCATGCCGGGATACCTGTTTTAAACCAATCAAATCCCGTCGCCATTCTGCCCGCCTGCTGCGCGTGCATTTTCCCGGCGTGCACAGACTGGGTGCGCGTAGCCGAGCTCATACGTATCATAGTCTGCGGGAGAAAGCTTACCTTTCAAGTTTTGTCTTTGAAAATAAGGGAAGCCCGCCGTGAGCCGTCCCACAGCCCCAAACAAGCTCCAGTACCCCTCACATTTTGAGACAGATTTACAAGAAATCTAAAATAAACTTTGTTTTTCTAAGTTTGTTCTGCTGCTCTAATCTCGCGATAGCTGCCACCCAGGCCACTGCAGGTGGCCGTTCTCGTGAGGCTTTTTCTTCTTCTTTGGTTTTATGGCGGTTGGCATCCATCATTTTGGAGCATTACCGCCCCCTTCAGGCTAGAGACAGAGCTCAGTTTGAAGAGGCAGAGGAATGTGTTTATTATATCGTCACACGTGAGGTTTACGGGAGAATACTGATACAGGAGGACGTCAGAAAAGAGGATAAAATACGGAAAATACAGTAGTTTCATGGCCAAAACAGGAGATTTGACAGCTATGTGGAGAATGGCAGAGGAACTACCTATACCCCGATCAACATCGGCTGTGAGTACTAACTAACTTTACATGTTTGTTTGGTGTTTTCTTACCGCTGACTGAGACATGACTTGGTGTAGTGTAAAAAAAACACGTTGTGCAGAGGGTTTGGAGTTGAATCAGTCTTCTGGATATATCAACCGCGCGCATGCATGCGAGCGGGGGTGGGGGGGCTAGGCGGAGCCCTGAGGAGATGCTACTTTCAAATTCATGCTAGTTTTCCAAAATCGCCGACCCCAGCTTTAATAAAACAAGAAAAGAGAAGTCAAAGTCACAGGGTCTGAAGTCAGCAAAAAGTTGGCAAAGGACCTTCTGTGCCTTCTTAGTTGAGCTAAAAATGACTGAAACACTGCAGGCCAGGGTCATGTCAGCCAGTGACACTTGAAGACCCTCCTCCTCTGCCAAACTGGATTTCCATCATGCCACATGCACAATCCTGCCAGTTACCCAAACTGCTGCCTCAGGCGGACCAACACAGATCTTCACATAGTGAAACTTGACTTTGAGTTGTTCTCTTTAGATGACCTGTTGACAGAAGGCACAAACATTTATATTTAATCTTTATCAGTCAGTGTCATGCCTCTTCAGTTTACACAAAATGTTTCAGCAGTAGTTCTGTCCTCTCTAATGAATCCTCTCTGACTTTAACCAGCGAAAGCCACTTGTGATGTCCCCCTTGATGTTATTCTACTTGACTGATGTAGTACTGTCCAGGATGTCCAGCACCACAACTGGGACTACAGTGTTTCCCCTTTGCCTTTTCTGCCTTGTAAATTTTTCTTTTGTCATTTGTGTCTCTCGTGCTGCAGGGTGGGCTGTATGTGTTCAAGCTATTTGACTACTACTCAGCCAGTGGGATGTGTCTGCTCTTCCTCGTCTTCTATGAGTGCATCTCTATCTCCTGGTTTTATGGTAAGGCATGTCACAATTTTGACTGCATCACCTTATAGAAGATTTTTTAACCTTAATTTAGTTCCTTAAATCATTCACATTTCCCTCATGGGCAAATACTCTGAGACACAACGTGCACTATTCAAACGATCAAAAAAGAAAAAACACAAATTCATAACATGAATCACCTAAGAGGAATAAGGGTGTAATCTTAAAAGGATGCTGTCAATATTTTCATACTCTTTCAGCATAAAAACAAAAATTGAATTGTCCAAGCTCAGAGTGAATCTGAAGAACTTGAACCATTAACCGGTTAATCAGAGTGGCTTTGCTTCAGTCAAGCAAATAGGGATATGTTAAGATATGATTCATTAATAACGATGCCATTGTCAGTTCTGCTTATTGATTCATTTCTTTGTTGACCTCCTTAATGATTGCCCTGAACATACATGTAAAAGAGTGCGTCAACAACGTCATACACATGGCACTCCTCATTTGTATGACTGTGCTTAATTAGCAAGGTCTTTGGCATGTCACTACTTCCAGCCTGTCTTGAAATCACACAGCCACAGACATTTTTGAGTATGACTTAACCATCAGTTTTTTAAACCAAGTCACATTTTAGACCTTTATCTCCTGTTCCTTGTTGCCTGTTGTGCTAACATCTAACAAGATGGAGAAATCAGAATCTTTAGGAGGATTCAGAAGAAAGTAGAAGGTATTGATAAGAGAATATGAAGGAAAATTATAAATTCTTACAACTTGTCATTACAACTTCTCAAAAGTAACTTTTTGAGAAAACTAGCTGTGCAGAGTCAGCAGAACATGAAATTGCATCATCTACATAAAGGCGAATATTAATGTCTGTTACATGAGGAACCATACTTGGATTGTAAATAAGACAGGACCCAGAACTGATCCTTTTGGTACAAATAAAGAAAGCCAATAAAAGATTTAATGTTATAAACTGATGCATATGCCATCAATTTGATTGGTAATGAATGGGTCATTTTTAAAAATTAGAGACAAACAAAATGTCAAACTGATGTTTTTTTTCTATTGGAAATGAGCACATATATTTGTACTATTACTTGTATTCTGTTGCAAATTTGTTGGACTTTAAAATGTCAAAAGTAACTCAAAAGTCATTTAGCAGAGCAAAATATCTACAATAATGTATCAGGTAATGCATCTTCATTAACAATGAATATAAAGTATTTATTCTTATTCTTTTCTTTGGTTTCAGGTGTAAACAAATTCTACGACAACATTGAAGAAATGATTGGCTACAAGCCCTGCATTTGGTGGAAGGCCTGCTGGGTGGTTTTCACTCCACTTATTGTGGCTGTAAGTACTATCTAGATTTAACAGGATACTTTTGTATTTATAAAGTTGGAAATAGGAGGGAAATGTGAAAAAATGTATGTTAGCCACAGTGATGATGATAAGCTCTGCCGTGCTACAGATGGGGCTTGTCTAATTTAACACACTTGTCGGGAAACAAACAAAAAAAGAGGTGTGGCTATATAATGTACTTTAAAACTCACAACACTTATCCATTTCATTGGCAATATTTATTTCCATACTACTTTGACCCACTGCATAGGCCACATTTCCTTCTGCCAGGAGTGAAATGAGTTTTTTTTCAAAATTCAAAACGTCTGCCCCCTCTGCATTAATCGCCTTTTGCCCTTTGTTCCTGGATCCACGTTAGGGCTGCCATAAATGACTATTTTGATAGTCGACTAGTCAACGACTACTTTTGCGATTAGTCGACTAGTCACTTCATGTATGAACTGCAGCGTACTTCACCAGCATGCAGCTGGTGGCCCAAATCGCTTATTATGAGCAGACCTGGCAACTTTGGTGCCTGCGTAGTTGTGCATGCGCCACATGCATGAGTGTGTTTCGGGTGTGTTTGTTTGATTCCTGCTGGTGTGATAACCAGAAAACAGGACAGATAGGCAGACAAGACAGCAGAGGTACAGTGGCAGTTTTGTGAGAAAACACACCTAAAAAACAAAACGACTAGTTGACTATTAAATTAGTAGTCGACTATTTTGATCGTCGACTTAGTCACGACTAGTCGACTAATCGTGGCAGCCCTAATCCACATCTGGGTTTGGATCTCCAACAAAATCTAATCACTTGTTCTTGCACTGTGACAAACATTCACTGAAAATGTCATCAAAACAAACATGCAGAAACTGTTGTATCTAGCAATTTTATCAAATCCTTAAAAAACTTGCTAATCAATTGGTTCTTGACCCTTTACCGACCTTTCATTAAAAGTTCATTAAATTCTGTTTCAAACATTCGAAATCAAACAAACAAAACAAAAACAAAAAACTCAGGCAATAACATAACCTCCATAACCTCCCAAAAACCTCAGGCAATAACATAACCTCCTTGGCGTAAGTAATAAAAGTACATCTCTGTAAATGTGATGAGGAAAGTGCTTATTTGACTTCTGTCATCCCTCTTGTCCAGGGAGTCTTCTTGTTCAGTGCAGTGCAGATGGTCCCACTGACCATGGGTGACTATGTGTTCCCTAAATGGGGTCAGGGGGTCGGCTGGTGTATGGCCCTCTCATCTATGGTTCTAATCCCCGGCTACATGGGCTACATGTTCCTCAACCTCAAAGGCACATACAAAGAGGTAAGAACAATTTGGATTCAGACTCTTCAGGCAACTTTATTCTGTTTTCTTATTATTTTTTTTTTTAACAAAACCAGACTGAAGGCTGCTCTGCACCTAATGGAATGATTTGACTGTCATGTGAAAATAAGTTAAGGGCTGTTTGATAAGCATATGTTACATACTCTTTCACCCATGGTATACAGAACTGCATTTGGTAATAGTACGTAGTGCCAAACAGCCAATATTTTTCCAGCTGATTGTTCTTTGTTTTTTGCTGCGTGTCAACCAGTGTTACCTAATGTGCTGGAGGACCTAATATTGACCTAATCTCTAAAGATTTTTTTAAAAATAATTCAAACTTAAATAATTAAAAAAAAAAATCAAAGCAGCATGTTCTGTGAGACTTCCTGTTATGATGCTCTTTAGTTCTTCCTGATTTTTTAAGGTTGTATGCATTGGTACATTCTTGTATTTAGCTGGAGGTGGCAGTTCCAGTGTTAGACCAGCTGATAATTACTAACTGGCCAAGTCTCAGGACCCACCACCCCTTGACAAGAAATAATGTCCTTAATTCCAGAGATTTTTCAGCAACTCAAGTGCGTTTGATGAAAATGTTTCAGTGCAATACCTTTGATAGACAAAAACATCTAGTTTATCGCACAAACCGATGTTAAAGGCACAGTTAAAACCATGCCAAAACCTCGAGGCACAGTTAAATCCATGCAAAATGGCCTCTTTTACAAATGTTTTAGTGTCCTATCAGTCTGTCTTATCATGCCAGATTAAACTGACCAAGTGATGTACTGCTTATGAACAATTTAATTAAATTACAACCCCCTTTTAAAATGGACAAGAAACATTTTTAGGAGCTGATAAATGGAAGAGAGAAAACCTGGAAATTCTGTTTCCTTCAAAAGACAGCAGCATCCCATTTACAGTGTTATAAAAGCTTTAAAAATTAAAAAAAAATTGCAGCTGGATATGAAAATGAATGTATTTAAAGTGTTAACAGAATGAGTTGAAAACTCATCGAGTCTTTGTTCTATAGTTTTCACAACTTAAACAGGTATGCCTCAATGACAGGAGTGCGCCTCAATTTGAGAGCCAGTGAAACGGAGAGAACAAAAAAACACGTTTGAAAAGCACATCATTACGGATTTAATATGCAAGCACACATTATATTTTACATAGCCTCCCATGATTACATGGTCACACGATTATGGAGGACAGCTGCTACAGAAATAACTAAAAGTAATTAAGTCGAGCTCTAAAGAATGAACACGATGTATTGTGAGATAATGAAGAGGAATGAAAGAAATTGATGCATACTCGCTCAGGGATTCTGTACATGATCAGAATATTTGGATCAATTTTATCCTCCAGGTCATTTGCAACTCTCTATAAACAGCTATGAGACCTGATTATGGGTCTTGACCTACCAGGTGAGAAACACTGCATTAAACAGTCCATACTTGAATGTATTTTTTATGTATGTCAATTAATGAATAAGGAGAGGCTCAGTACACAAAGATCTTAAGTGCTCTATAGTGAGCTATAATTGTTGATTTAGATTATGCACAAGTGCTGTATAAATATGTATAAAAAGGAAATGGTATTACTCTGCTGGTATGTTATCACCAAAAGCTTAAACCAACCAGATGAAATACAAACACTCTGGCCCAAGATCGCTCCAAATATATGCATCAGTGCAGACCCCCTCCTCACAGCGTTTCACACATCTATTAACTGGTTTGAATTTTAATCTGCAGTCGACAGCAAGTCAGGCTCAGTGTTAAGAGTTTCAAGTGGATTACTTGGTATGCAAGATTTTGGCTCAAATATATTACAGTATGATAAACCCAGTGATGAAATACAGCTGATTTTTTCACAGGGTGCTTGTGAGGATAATTCAGTGTAAATGTGACATATGAGCCCAGGAGACAGAACACAGGAGATCACTCTCAAACATGGGGGGGTGTTGGCATGAACATTTGAGGTCACCTTCTAGATTTTTAAAACAATATTTGGTTCAAACATGTGGACAGAAATATCCAGGATGTCACTTACACTTACAACGTAGCTGTTAATGAGAGTCGTACCTGCAAAGTGAATTAGCAGAAAAGAGACACTTCACTCCTGATGTTAAAATGCTCAGCTTAGTGATTTAGCTCTGTGCATCATGACTGCTCCATGCTTAAGTGCTCTTAGAATCACCAAACACTGAGGCACTACAGTGGTGATGAATTGCCATGAAGAGCAGAGCAGTGATAAAAGGATTATTAAAATAGAGTTTCTAATGAGTTCTGTTAAACCGTTCCTGATGCCGTTTTGCTGTACCAACCACTAAATTCTCAGCAGACATTCATTTAGATGCAGCTGAATACTACGCAAAATTTTTATTGATCTATTGCTTGGGATCAAAGGTAGATTACACCTTTTTTCCGGTATGTCATTTACATTAAGAGCTTTTTGATTTGCAGTAATCCACCGTGTGCTTGTATCTAAACCTCCTCTAGTGACAGATAGCTTTATAGACAGCACTGAGAGAGTAAATGGGCTATAATTGCATGCAGTGCGACAGAGGCTGCCAGAGGCGATGTGCAGGTGTCAGATCCTGCAGTACCAGCTGATGGCTGATTGTCTAATTGTAGCAATCATCCAGCTGATTAGTGCTCTGCACCCAAGCGGACGCTTAGTATCACAAACACTTTATATAAATGCCTTTTATGCTGCTGAGTCCAGCTGAAGCCCTGGTTCAGAACAAGATTATTCACTAAGTTTGAGATAACTTGATGTCATTTTGCTGTGTTGTTGAATCTAGCTTGTAATACATTTGCTGTTGCCATGAATAACAATGTTTTATATCTTTTGGTTCAAGGCTGCAATCATGTTAGCAGCCATTCACATTAGGGAAAACAATTAGATGTAAATGTAGAGGATTTCTTGTATAGTGTTTGCACAAAGAGCCTAAGGATGTTCGACTGGTTCACAGCTGTGTAACTGCATCCTCATAGCTTAGGGGTTAATCATAAAACTGTGCAGTTGTTTAGTCCCCCTTGGTGGTATAATGTTTGGTGAATTCATAGCTGTGGGCTTGTAAACAAAACTCAAGAGATAAACACAGATAAATAGAAAAAAACTAAATCGCTTGATGAATACTTCGTTCCAAATCAGTTTGACATACATGTGGTTTTGACATTCTGAAGGGTTGACAGTGGTTTGTCATCTGAAAGGTCTTTCAGACTTAGGCTCACACGTGAAACTTAAACGTGCTCCAACTAGGATATGACCTCATTTCCAGTTCTCCAGTCGGACCTCTGACTTACAAAGAATGAAGCAACTATGCGCAGCTGTTCTAGTAGATGTTTTACACCCATGGTCCATTGCTATTCCAGTGTATCTTTCAGCTGAGTAACATCAGAAACTCCCTTCTTTTTCAGCGTTTGCGGAAGATGATCAAGCCTGTGGTATTGGTGAGGGCTCAGGAAAATGGCCCGGACCAGCAGACAGAAAACCAGAATCAGAACCCTGCCAATGAGGAAGCCTACATCTAAACCTTTTCCTGTTTTTGCCGTCTTGACGGATAAGACTGGCTTCTCTACACAGAAAACACGTAATCAAGGTTGGGACCGACCACCAGACTTCTATGTCTGCTTTTATTCACCTACCTCCTGGGGACACGTGAGACCAACCTGATTACATTCTTATTTTTAGGGGTTTTTCTGTTTGTTTATTTGTATGATACAGAGTTATAAACTTATGGAGAAAAAGAAAATACCCAGCAAAATCGTTGTGATATTATGGATTTCATTATGCAAAAAAGTTAGTCTTTTTAGGAGAGGAAATGTGACTTAGGGAATTACTGTATATTGAATATATAATTTAAATTTGGAGGCCCACATTGATTCATTAGTATTGTGCTACTTAAAATAGTTAATATACTAAACTACAATTACTGTACAAAGAAAAATATTGGTTAATTGCATTTTGCCTGTAAATGAAATAAATACATTAAAGAATGCAGAGTAGTAAGTGAAACTTCAAATAAAAGTTTGTAAATTTGATTTAATATTGACCAATGTAAGGTAAAGAAAATATGAAAATGTGCAACAGGTAAGGCCAAATTTGCTTGTATGTATAAAATGTAATTCAGTCAGAAAACTATTCCCTTCCTTTGCAGGATCCTGCAGTTTGCCTGAAATGTTTACCTCCCACATCAGGGGCTCATTTGAAAAGCACAAGCACAGTATGGAATTTTGAAAAGTCCATGTTGTTTTTGACTTGATTTTAAATGTGTGAAAATGACAAAATCACTGACAAAGAAAACACAGCGAGAGACTGTTATACTTGTTTCTTTGTTTTCTAAAGACCAATAACTTTATATGTTGTCGGAATCTTTTTTGTAGAATTATTTTAAAGGTTGTTTTCTATGTGTGAAAGTGAGAAGGACCAAAATTATTCTCAAGTTTGAAGATTGGTGTAGACATTCAGTCCTGATGGATTCAATAATGTGTCCACTGTGTCAGACAGGGTGAAGCGGGAAAAAGAATCAACTAAAAGCACAATTTTTGATGCGTAATCCTTAACAATAAAGGTGTAGCAAGCACAGGAATTTCACATTTGCACTGTGCATATTATAGATCTCCCTTAAAAATGTTTAAAAAACTGAGATATCCTTCTCCTGAAAGCAACTTCAGCTCTGATTCTGGTCAATAGAAAAAGCTGTGAATAATGAATAAGCTGGCAGCTGCATCAGAGTCTGTATTACAGATTTCTTTGGTGGCCAGCACTATTCTGACTGGAACCATTTACTTGTTTATCTATTTAGTAACCCATTTCTCAGGAACAAAGGTGGATGTGACCAAATTTTCTCAAATACAATCATTATACACTGAAATATGTAACGGTGTGTTCAAAGACAGGCAACGTTTTGAAATTAACCAGATATGCCACATCAAACACCAAAACATGAATCTGTATTGGGAACTAACCCTTCATCAAGCTCTGCCATTGTTGGTCACTGATGCTGGGCAAAATACAATCCTGTGTCCCAGGCCTCTCTTCTATTTCAAACAAGTGAATAGTAACTTTAAATTTGGCCTCAGTTAAAGAAGGAAAACAGGAGATAATTGACCATGAGCACAGATAACATAAAATTTCTAAACTGTTTAAAATGTATGTCCAACATAGCATCAGCTAATGCATACTGTCCTTTAGAGATACATCAACAGAGAGCTTTTTTTGTTGTTTTTGTAAAAAGAGACTGTTTATTTTCTTGGGGCTATCATACAGCATTTGATCTAAGTGATGCGTTGTTAGCACAAGTGAGCTAACAACATAACATTGAACTAACATTAAGGCGAATCATGTTTGATAAGTTTTTTATTAAGTGGCATAAATATAAGAATACCAGAACATCACATATTTTTAGTCTAACAAATGTTTTTTTCTCTCTTACATCTCCTATCAATTTAGGTCATGTTACAGAAAAGCTACATCAGCATAACATTATGCTAATGTGACTGATAATACTGTTACCGAATTTTATGTAATCTAAAATTAGAACTTCACATCACAAATGCAAGCTATAAACTTTTCTTTTAACCTTCGTACCGTGTTTGTTTTTGTTACAGAATAGCAGCATCAACATTAAGTAATGCTTACATTACTCACTTCAATGTACATGAGTCGTTATTTAGTAACATAACTATGCACTACTAAGACATCAGATATGACCAGGAATACAACATTGTGCTAATGTTATATTATTTAGTAACAGCACCACTACATATTGCCAGAGCATCTCCTTCTCTTAACTACCAAGCTGAAGTAGCAAAAAAGCAACAATGTTGTTACATTGTGCTATATTTTAGCAATAAAATTAGTTATATAATTATTATATCATACAACCACTTTATATTAGGACTTTATATGTTTTTTGCTAATGTAAAAGAATATAAGCATCAACATCACATTATGTTAATATCACATGCAACATAATGCCTTTCAGTTTACTATTAAGTCACATACCTACCAATTATGATAAAAAACCTTGGATTGTTGGTGTCAAAAATGTACTTTGTGATTATTGAGGATTTATATGCCACCTCAGTTATCCACATAAGCTCTAGTTTAGAAAAAAGGGATAAACTAGAGGTGCTCCAAGAGCAAAAACCTCTGCCAAAGCATTTCTGTCACTATTAACCCTATCTTACAATGTTAATAAATTCTTAAAATTGCACCCAGATTTAGATCACCATCAAAATGTATTAATTTCTTCTTTGTGCCATGAGCAGGATGCCCTGAAATTTCATCAAAATCTGTTTAAAACTTTTTAAGTTTACTTGCTAACAGACAGACAGACAAATACCACCAAAAGCGCTAATAAAATACTTTCAGATTATGATGTGGATATCTTGAACTGCTCTTACAGAAATCAAAAGCACACCTTTGTTAAATTAACACCATCAAGTTTCAGCCAAAAGCACAAAAGAGATTTGGCCTGGGGAAGATTGCTTGACTGCAAGAAGATCTGCTATTGTAGGATAAGTCGGGCTTTATGGTTGGTGCATCAACAGGCCAATCAAAGGGTCAAATTACATTGGCATGGATAAAAATTGATCCAAATAGCTACCTGTTTTCTGCGCAGTGTTTGTTTCAGTGTAAATGAATGGTGAGAGCCTTCATTATGTGATCTTAGTAGAAGCCACATGCTTGTCTATCCTGTGGTGAGTGCAGATTTCCAATAACAGATGAGGGGGAATAAACTTATGCTTAGTAAACAAACAAAGCCGGCAAAAGCACTGTTAAAACAAAAGGATGAAGCCAGATGCTGTATAGGCCAACACCACTGAAACTACTCCTTCAAATAGGACTACGAGAAACCTATTTAACATATCAAGTTTGCTCTGCAATATTAAGAACAATATGCAGAAGCTGACTTTGTGATACACCATGGACATCAAATGAAGAAGGATGAGGGGTTTTAGCATCCGTCAGCTAAGCATGACAGAAATCAGGTTGAATCAGTCCCGTTTCCTTTTATTTATGTTTTTAATTTCTCAAAGATGTATGAACTAAAAACGTGCAATGATAAAGGGTTCCGTGAATTTTGTATAAAGTTACAATTCTGCAGTTTTCTCTTTTGAATGATGTTGTAAACTGGACTGTGTAATACATGTATCTGTGAATGTCCGTACAACCCAAGTTTTTCTTTACTTTGTCTAAATGTTGAACAAAAAAGTGATATTATTTGCTGTTTTCTGCAATAATATGATTATCTCAGAAACTAAAGCACATATCTCTCTCTCAACTGTACAAAGTATAATTACACTAACAGAATAGAGTTATAATACAGATTATGATAATAATAATGTAATAATAATAAAGTCATAGAGATGTCTAGTCAGAGATTATCGTTTTGTATATTTCTAGTTGTTGGGCCTAATGTAAAATATTCTATGTAAAAAATATAATAAATGTCTTTAGATGGTGTTATATGAAAAAGCATGATTGCAATATATGTTATCTGCAAAATAAATAAAGATCTATAGATTATAATGTCAGTGTCAAGTCATCTTTGTATTGAATATTGTTATTCTCTAATCACAAATAACAATGACAGTCACCCTTTATTGAGGTTAACACAGGTGTACCCCTTGGATCTATCTTGGGACCACGTATATTACCATTTCTGCTGCAGCACCCAGGCATCATTTGATTTCAGGACTGAATGTAATTGATTGAATAATTGTCCAGTCACCTTCTTGATATGTGTTTGAAAGATTCTGCCTTCCCTAATCTCTTTCTATGGTTGACAAGTGAAATACAACCCAAAATCAGTGAAGTTGGCACGTTGTGTAAATCGTAAATAAAAACAGAATACAATGATTTGCAAATCCTTTTCAACTTATATTCAATTGAATACACTCCAAAGATAATATATTTAATGTTCAAACTGAGAAACTTTATTTTCTTTTGCAAATAATCATCAACTTGGAATTTAATGGCAGCAACACATTGCAAAAAAGTTGGCACAGGGGCATTTTTACCACTGTGTTACATCGCCTTTCCTTTTAACAACACTCAGTAAACGTTTGAAAACTGAGGAGACCAATTTTTGAAGCTTTTCAGGTGGAATTCTTTCCCATTCTTGCTTGATGTAAAGCTTAAGTTGTTCAACAGTCCGGGGTCTCTGTTGTTGTATTTTACACTTCATAATGTGCCACACATTTTCAATGGGGGACAGGTCTGGACTACAGGCAGGCCAGTCTAGTACCCGCACTCTTTTACTACGAAGCCACGCTGTTGTAACACGTGCAGAATGTGGCTTGGCATTGTCTTGCTGAAATAAGCAGTGGCGTCCATGAAAAAGACGTTGCTTGGATGGCAACATATATTGCTCCAAAACCTGTATGTACCTTTCAGCATTAATGGTGCCTTCACAGATGTGTAAGGTACCCATGCCTTGGGCACTAATACACCCCCATACCATCACAGATGCTGGCTTTTGAACTTTGCGCCTATAACAGTCTGGATGGTTCTTTTCCTCTTTGGTCCGGAGGACACAACAACCACAGTTTCCAAAAACAATTTGAAATGTGGACTCGTCAGACCACAGAACGCTTTTTCACTTTGCATCAGTCCATCTTAGATGAGCTCGGGCCCAGCGAAGCCGGCGGTGTTTCTGGGTGCTGTTGATAAATGGCTTTGGCTTTGCATAGTAGGGTTACTGACAGTGGTTTTCTGAAGTGTTCCTGAGCCCATGTGGTGATATCCTTTACACAGTGATGCCGTTTTTTGACGCAGTACCGCCTGAGGGATCGAAGGTCACGGGCATTCAATGTTGGTTTTCGGCCTTGCCGCTTAAGTGCAGTAATTTCTCCAGATTCTCTGAACCTTTCTTATAACTGGAATACATTTGCTGGGATGTAACATAATTCCTACTTACCATGTCTGAGTTCAACAGGTGGCTAGAATGCACCATTAGAATACTGGTTTCATGCAGACAAGATTTTACTGTTTAATCTGAATAATAAAGTGCAAATTATTTGCTGCTTTTTAACTTTAAAGTCATGTATGTTTCGAAGGATGGTTGCAGACAAACTGCTAACAAAGACTACAAATATGGCTGGGGACACTACAGCAAGCAACCTTACTGTTTTCAGTAAACAATAATACATATGCCATAGCCACAGCCACGAGGATCAGTTAGACCAGGTCATTTGATTAAGTGAAATTTTACAAGAGGTTACAACAGGACAATATACTGGAAATACAGTAGTTGCCTCTAAGTCGAACCATCATGTTTTAGTTCTATAGCTAAACATCTTTGCACTCTTGCTAATTATATTTAAGCTTAAAAAATTGTGGAAAGATTAATTCATTAATATTTTCAAAAGATTGTGTAAGTTTCACAATATTTTGTTTGTTATAGATCTTGTTATCAGCACTGATTCAAAACACAGTGAATAATACAAAGGGTTTTTAGTCAAGAAAACTAGAATGATGCTCACATCTTTTTTGGCTGACAAAACATGTCATACCTGCACAGCTCTATTCAGAGTCAAAGAGCAGAAATAATCAGTCAAAGCATGTATTGAATGATGGCTAAGTTGCCCTCTGTAGTATCACAGGGTCATGCTGATGGTTTGAGACAAAATGGTAAACCTGCAGTAATTGCATGTGAAACCTGCAACATACTCATAAGTTTAGACATTATAGATGTCTTGGATGACAGTCAGTTTGGTTCATCGTTGGGCACAACTTAAATGTCCAGTCCAGAGACAAGCAAGTTAGAGCAGTACAACAGAGGGATTTCTCTGACACAAACAGCAGAGTGGAGTGGCCATTTATTGCAATATGTCAACATGGATTGACTTGATCCAGGGCTGCAGCCATAACATCTTCACCACTATATAACAGCTTAAATGCAGGTTTAAACTGATGTCTTGTTGTTTGAGCCAAAAATGCCTTAAAGATGCTTCTCTGAAGGCTACGGTTCTGGGTTGAAGAGTCAGTTCACTAAAGCATGTTACGCTCTATCCAAGACAAACCAGAGACTTCAAGAGACAAGAGAAAAAAATCTTAATAAAGGTTTTTGTGTGTAATTATGGGGGATGCTTTTATTTTGAAAGTACTGACTCACTTAAATGGGAAATATCATTTTTAACAACAGCTCAACAAAACTCAGGGGATAAACAAACCACTAACTAATGTAGGTCATAATTAATTGCTGTTTTTTTCTTTCTCACTTCACAGTGTCTCTACCACACTGCATCTTTTAAGAGTGTTTTGCAAAAGAGACAAAAAATTAGCGTGTAAAATAATTTCACTTATTTCATGGTAACCTGTAAATGTCACTAAAAGTGTTACTAATATTTATAGCCATGATAGTTGTGATGTGAAAATCTTGTGACAGATCCATTTAGACATGTGCATGTTTCATGTTCTATCTTGGGCTTTGAAAAGCAGAATGAATATTGTATTTTGAGTAATACAAAATAACTTATTTTTTATCACAGCCTTCTGTACTTGTAGTCTGTAAATCTCACAAATATTTATTCCTAGATGGGAAGGAAATAAACCAACACCAACATCAAGATATGCAAGAGAGATACAAATCAGCAAAATGAAACAAGAAAGAGAACTGTGCAACTTAAACAAGTTTCAATCATAAAGGTTAGACAAATAGACTGTTTGGACTGTTTCTTCAGGTGAAAGAAAATGCAAGGAAAGTTGCCTTCAGCAAAAAGCAAGCTCATGATTCCTGAAGATTGGTGGCAAGGTGATCTGGGATACAGATGGGCAATGTCCTTATCTGAGGAAGGAGTTACTGGTGTTGTTTATTTGCAGCAGTAGACATGTATACTGGCAGACTCCTTCTAAATATCCAGGCTACTGATTTTGGGGACCCAGGTGGCATCCAGGTGCTCTGCTAAAGAATGCTTTTTGTAGTTTCCAATGTTAGATTGCAGGGGAAGAAGGAACTGGGCATCCTAGATCCATTTGCTCTGCTGAGGTTTGTTGAAGTCATTGTTGATGTAATAATGATTGTTGTGTGGCCAATAAGTACTATTATTCTCACAGGAAAAAGGTGCTTTTCTGTACTTGAAAACCTTCTTGGGAGGTTAAAGCTGCGGAACTCCGGTGTTTTGTGCACTGTCTGAGGAAGAGAATTGTGTAGAACAATGGCATCGGGTGGTTATTTTTCTTCTTTGACCCCTATTTCTCCATTTTTCAATTCTCCTTCCGTTGCTGCTCTTTGACTTGCTGGCTTTGACCTCCTCCTGAGAGGCTTTTTTGTCACGAAAATAGGGTTTAGGCATGAAGGCAGAAGAGAACCTTCCAAAAACTTCTGTCAAGAACGGCTGATATAATACTATGAGCATGCAAAAACTTCAGTGGTTTTCACACCTACAGAGGGTTTTTTTTGTTCTTAAATTGGTTTTAGAAAAATATTTGCTTATTTCCTTTTGATTATTTCATGTTCACAATAAAGTATTTTAAAGCAGGCTGAGTCCAGGCCAAAAAGCTCCACTCATTTCTCAAACTAGCAACCTCCCAGACTTGAACCTAACTCACTTCACCGTCACTGTCACTTCAAGTTCTGACAGATATCTGACAGAGAGAGCGTGTTTTATTTCCACTAATTACCAATTCAGTGGGCAGTGTAGAAAGTTTAATTTAAGTAAAAAAAGTTCCTTGGTTGATAAGAAAAGAGGTTTATGGGGAAGAGATGGCCTATCATATTTGGAGACATTGGTCCTCAGATCGGATGGCACCGGTTCATGTTTCTCCTATGACACTTCACCCCCATGTCATTCTCTTTCACTCTTTCCCACTCTATCCACCACTGTTCATTCTACCTAAATAAAGGCAAACCCCTCTCAAAGTAATGTATAACGGATAATAGCAGTAACAGTAACTGTGCAGACAGCTTCGAGTGAATGCATGGACTACTGCTGGAAGTACAAATACATCTAATACTTTGTTTTCTTTGAGCATATAGCAACAGACAACATCCCCCTGAACTAGTTCACAGGCTTTTCGCTGCTTCATTTCTCCTTATCTGGTAAAACAGATTACTGCTTAAATGCAGAAGCATGTATAGAGTTTTTTATTAGTGTCTTGGCTCTGAGATCACCATTCCTTGAAAGCATATCCAAGCTCAGCATAGCTTAGATTGGGGAGTGATGATAATATTATCCCTTCAAAAAACTGCCTCATGCACAAAGCTCTCTATGACATCCACTGCAGCATCCTGTTGTTATGATCGCCTCACAGCCATTGCCGCAATTTTCCTCAATAACACTTTAGGGCACACACTCACTGGTGTCTGCTGTTAGGTTTAACTCAGTTGGTAATTTTGGTCTTGGAGATTTAAAAGAAAATCATAGCAGAGATGCACCAGTGGAAAAATCCTGTGTTGATACAGATTTTTAAATAACAACTGACCTAAATGCTGAATTCAGTATTTGTGTTTTCTATTTCTGCATCTCTCTTAAAGACAGTCTAAGGTTGTTTTCACACATGGATCATTTGGAAGTGTTGTTCTGAGACAAGCAGGCATCCCATCCTTGGCACAATTTGTTTGCACAATTATGATAACCATCGATCACAGATTCAGTATAGACAACTATGCCAAGCTTGTTTGAAAAACGTGGTCTCAGTTTGTTTTCAATCAACCCCCTGAGCAGTTTATTAGCAGTGGAGACACATTCAACCCAGCCTTAAAATCTCCAGCCTTTAGGTGCTTTCAATCTTATTGGAATAAACACCTGCTTAAATTTTTAAAGAAAGTAAGGAACTCCTGATAAGTGATAAAATTGGTTTGAGTATTGGAAAAAGCTAACTTGCAACAGACAAAAAGAAAATGGCAAGAGCAGAGGGAATGATAAAAAATGTTTGGTCAGATTACTTTGATTTGTCCATTGAGTCATGCTGGAGTCAAATTAGACATTCAAAGAAATGGTGGTCCTTTTCCATCATATGCTGAGCAGCATCCAGCTGCTGCTTCACTATTGAACATCTAAACAATATAACATGTGATTATTCCAACAAGAAGAGTAATCAAGTTAGTATCAGACGTCAATTACATCACAATAAATGCAGTAATGCTAACAGTCCTAAAATATATTCTACTGCAGGCTCAGAGACATAGATCCTTTACATACACATAGTATGAAGAAGTCCAGTTGCCTGTGTGGGCATGCAGTGGTGGTAAAAGTGTTAGTTGTGCTGATGACACAGACGTGAGCAGAGCAACTCTGACAGCTCCAGTCTAGCAGAGGTAGTAGCAGCTCAGAAGTCAGCTCCGGGGCCCCAACAACACACACACTGTGGAAATGGTAATCTGCTTCCCTCCCTGCCAGCTTGGCCAAGGCTTCCTGTAGCATGCACACTCTCCAACCTCATCACAATCATTTGGCCTGACATGCGCAGCACAATGAGGAAAAAAATAGAGAAAATACTCTTCCTTTTGCTGCAAGGCTGGGTTTTTCTGCTGTTGTTTCATGTGACGTATCAAGCGAGGTTATGCAATTGACTTTGTAATAAGAGATGCATACAATGTTGGATGCATTTTTGAATAGGATATTTTCAGGGCACTGGGAGATGAGGTTCAGCCAGTCATAAACACTGAGGCATTCTTTGCTTAAACAATGATGGGAGTAGTAATATTTGACCTGAGCCAGTGTCAGAGTACATTTTCAGTGTTTAACTACACCTACTTAGCAATTTCATAGACCAGTCTCCAGCACTGCTGTACATGCATGTTTTTCACCTTTGACCTTCAGTGTCCTTTATGGTGTTTAGTAAGGTTTGGTAACGTTACTCTCAGAGATCAGGACTTGAGTTGGAGATCTGGACTTAAGTCATACTTAAGCTGCACAAAGACGTCTTGAGAGCTGATGCAGACTCACTGTTTAACGGCCTTAGACTCCACTGAACTTCATGTTTAACTTCAATGCCGACATGCTTTATTTTGTAGTCCACTTCAGGCTTTTTCTAAAAACAACCTGAAGGTAAAACCCTCACATTGTGCTGAACCCTCTGCATCTGTTGCATGAGCAACCAAACTTCAAATGGATGAAAATGGCACCTTCAGCCGCCACAAAGAGGCAAGCTCGGACAGCCTGAGATGCCACGCTCAAGAACAACTCATTAAACCTAAAATTATTTGTTTAAATGTATCTTCATTGATATTTCTGATGCTTGATTAAAAAGCAAAAGCACATCATTAAACATGCATATTTTATAAAGAGGGGAATATAATGTTCAGACAATGACTGTAGAAAATTGAAAACCACGCCATACTGTATAAAGCATATAAATATGTGTATTTTACTGAAGAAAAAAAAAATCTGTATTACTATTATTGGTAAATACTGGGCCTACTACTTCCACAGTTTATCACTTACCTACAACTACAAATGAGCATAACAATACTACCATACCATTGGTGCCCAAGTTAAAAAAATATATGTTTTTTGACTGTTGTATCCATTCATCAGGAAAAACCAGGGGCAAGTTTATCAGGCAGCAGTTATAACACACCAGATTTCTCTTATACGAAGCAGCTGCCATTACTTTAAACCTGCAGAAGGCTTTGCAGGAGATGTGACCAGCCAACTGTCCCTACAATAAGAGCAGCCAATGGGCCCTTGCCCCTGCCCTAGGGGTGGGTGATTGGCAACTTGAGAAGAAACAATAATTAAGATTAATAATACCTGACCAAATGTAATCGATCCCTGTTTTGGCACTGTCTCTGCAGGAGATCATCACAAGACGGGACAACATAGAAAACTGAGTCAAAAAGTTTTTAAATCAGGATCACCGACCATTTCTCTGCAAACACTTCTGCAGGTGTTACATTGTAATATGTTACTGTGCTATCTGGTGTCCTCTCTGGTGGATGGCAGATAGCGTTGAAAGCCCCTCTTCTTTGTGCACAAAGTCTGTTAACATTTATATCGCAAGGCGTGTCCCACAGTGATAAATATGCTTAGCAATATAAACATACATATGACATTTAATATCCCATATTGTCATCATAATATGATCATTTTGTTCGTCACTTAGTCTGTCGACTTCCTTCTAATACCGCACAGTGTGGCCCGCAGCCAAAGCAAGACGAGGCTGTGATGGAATGATATTGGGGGGTATTCATGTGAACTACTCAGCACTTAAAGTCCATTTTAAATGGGGTAGTTATTACTTTAAGTTAACCAAATCAAAAGAGATCAACTTTGAAATTTGCTGGTGTTTTTTTTTCTTTTTTTCTATTGGATCATCTGTTTTTATTTGAAAACCACATGTTTGTATTTCTCTTAACCCTGTTTAGTTGTCATTAAATCTCTCCCTCCTTGTATTCATTTTTACCCATTTTATAATATTTACTTAAACCTAATCAACTAATATTCGCTCACATGTTACCAAACTTAATCCTGTCATTTAGAAGAGAATGACTTTTCTTTTCTAAGCTATAATGACAAACCTGTTTTTGCCCATTCAAATTGCATTGGAGGATTCTTTATTTAACTAGAGCTATTAAAAATGACAATAACAGGGCTATCCGGTGTACACCACCTATGCTTTACCTCTGATCCCTGTTTCTCCAGCCGACCAAGAGTGAATCAGAATATAACCAAGTCCTCAGTGATTTCATTGTATTCACCTTTACAACAGGCGACTGATAGCATATCTGCTCCCAGCAGACTGACAGACAGACAGTGGGAGAAGCAAATGCCCTTATCACTGCCTGCCATATGATGGGATTAGCTTGAGTGTTGTCTAACAAAGCATTAATGAGCAGTTTTAATTGCCTGCACTGCATACGCGGCTAAGCTTTTCCTTAACCAACCACACACACACCACAAAAACACAATGGGAGCAGGGAGGTGACAACTTTAACAGCACCCAGTAATACAGAATTTGTATTTGACAAATACAACATTATTACAGTAATTTCAGTACATTAGTGAACAATGTGACAGACCAAAAAAATGTAAGATGTTTGCTTGATGCATTAACCTCTATTCACTAATTCACACAATGCAGACTTAATTGAAATCAATAGATGCTTTGATTATCTTGTGCTATGTTACAATGCAGCCTCACTGTAAAGCTACAACCTGATGACCCCCTCTGATAACAACTCAGTAGTGAGGTACTTCTTAGTTTACTAAAGAACAGCTCGACAAAAGTACTCAGTAGAGAAGACAGATCTGCAGAAATATGGCATGACAAATGAATGATGAATTTGGTTGTGACTAATTTAATTTATCAACGACATCTTGAAACCCCTCTCTAAAAAGATACTGAGTTTCTTCTGCCGTATGAATGATGACACATGCTAGCCAGGGGTGCAAATAATGATTAATTCTATTATTGACCAGAAAAAGGATCAATAAGTCTAACACAATAGTTACCTTGAGGTGCAAAAAGAAGACTATTTCTATAGTTGACTAATCACTGATTAAAGAATTGATGAGTCCATTAGTCTGATGATATTTTGCACTATTACTTAATGACTCTCATTATTACTTCTTGCTGCCATCTTTGAACATAATATGATGTCATTACTTATTACACCTGTGAGCTCTTATATTTGACTTTTCTGACTTTTTTTGGTCAAACTCAAATTGTCCATCCAACATTATCCATACCTCTAATACTTTTCAGGGTCAAGGAGGGCCAGAATCTTTCCCAGCTGACACCTGAGCATGCATGAACACCATGAGCCAGCTGTGATATAATTACAGGGCTGATATATAAACATAAGGGATCCACAAGGGGCTGGGGGAAGAGTCCTTTAAGGCAGCTACTGGTGCTGTAAAGAAAGCTATAAAGTGTTTTAGGCACTTTTTTCATGGAGAACACCCCTTAGCACACCAAGGGGCATAAATTACTTCAAAAAGTAATAACATGGGTCCTTTAAAGACAGTGTATCATACACTCAGTAAAAACAGAGTACCCATAAGCTGCAAAAAATCTCCAAGTAGGGATGTGACGGTATAAAAACTTCATATCATGGATATTGTTACACATATTATCATGGTTATCATTATTATTGCGGTATTATTGCCATGGTGTCAAAAGATCAAAAAGTATGTATACATCCACTTGAAATTATTAAACCCTTTTCATATTATAGTAATGACAGGCTGCCTGATCTTTTGTGTTTTTTGTCAATATATGTGTCAGGAATGAGTACATTTGACTACTTGTGGTGGAGCTGCTGCTGCTGCTTTGTGCTCCTTGCCTCACAGAGACTTTTTTTCTGCAGACAGGATGACTGTCTTCAATTGGTTTCCCCTCTGTAGCCTTGTAAAATCCAAAATACAACCAGACTTCAGACTTTGTCCATTTCAAGGGGGGAGAAATCTCTGGTACAGTGTCTATGCAGGAACCAACCACCATACTTTTGCTTTCAGAGGCCAAATAATGCAAACTGCACATGCCTGCCTGCATCTGAAGGACAGCTGCTGCTTTGCTGAGGAGCAGACACATAGTTCTGGCTTTTCCAGGCAATGAACAGCGTCACCATGAGTTATGACGAAGTGAAATAATCAACCACAGTTGAAACTGTAAACTTTTACAGTCTTATCTCCAAATACGTTTCAAAAAAAAATCAAAAACTTAAATTTTTCTAAAAGTATGTTTTTCACCCTAACATACAGGTAAGTATCAGTCTGGGTCTTAAAAAGCTTGCTCTTTAGGCCATCTCTGTGTTCCAGTGATGAATGGAGACAGAGGAGGCCTGTGTGACAAAACAAGAAGCGTGACTTCCAGCTGGAAACAGCCCCTTTCTTTTGGCACAAAAGAGGAGAGCCCCAAACAGAGCTCAGTGCTCATTCTCTTTGCTCTTTTTCTGTCCATGGTGAGTCTCAACCATCTCTTCCCCACATATTTTCTTTCCTATGCTCCAGAAATTCTCATGTCACTTCTCTCCTGTACAGTGACTGATTGCTATACTTGTGCCTCGACCAGTGAAGCCATCCTATGCATTCCAGGTTCTGGGGGCTTGCTGCAACGCCACATTTATCACCAAATGTACCAGCAGGTCTGGCAGTGAGGTGCATCTCACAGCTCAGAGGCAGCTTCATATCAAAGAGGCATTTTTCTCTATGTTGAGGCAGAGAAAAATGAAAAGGTATCAGGCAGAGTTTTGCACGGAAATGCTTCATTTCTTCACAGGTGAGGTAGAGACAGGCAGTGTCTTAGATTTTCATGTCTCAAATTTGTTGAAGATTTTTTGGGGGGGACTTTTAGGCCATTATTTGATGGATAATACAGTTGAAGGAGAAAGAAACTGGAAATAGAGAAAAAGGAACATGACATGCTAGATTTGAGCCACATGTTGGATTTGAACCCAGGCCCACAACAAGACGTTATCTTGAGAATAAGAATGACATCGTAAGAATGTCACAAAGGAAACAAAATAACATTAGACACATGAAATTTCTTTTTACTTTATTCTTATGTTATCAAGTTTCAATTAGTTTTAATTTTAAATGAAATCCTTAAGTGAAGCCAGATGGCAGCATCTAGGGCTTAAGCCCCAAACTTTTCTTTAAACATCCTGTCAATAATGAATATTTTAGTGTCATTATAACTCTATGATATCCCAAGACAGTCTAAGTGAGATTTTGTAGCTCAGCAGACAAGCAGACAAGGTCAAAATCTTTTTTTTAACGTTTGTTTAATAATAAATAAAACAACAACAACAATAATATCAATTACAATAATAAATAATAATAACAATAATAATAATAATAATAAGGAAGGTTATAATTAAAGAGGCTATGAGGAGTTTCCAAGAAATTCCAAAATGTCTCACTTTCAGATATATGCCTGATCGAAATACACACTTTAAGATGAGTTTTATAGCATCAAAATAGGTTATCTATAAATGCTTTTCCTCAGCTAAGTGGTCGGGTCTGACAGCCAGCTACAAAACTACGATAACAAGTTTTCCAAAAATTGCTTGTTGTCACACATCAAAAACTGCCGTTACGTAACTAGAAAGAGATACATTACCTCGTCGCTTTGCATCCTGTAAGTTGTTGAAAAAAGAAGTTGTAAAGCAACACAGAGTTCTGAGGAAGGTCCGAGCTGCATTTATTATGGCATCACAACAAAAACACATTTGGCTTGGGTCACTTCTTTTGGTGCTTTCCAGTTGTAGTCAGAAGTAGGAATTTCCAAGTTCCGAGTAGGAAACTGCAACTGGAACGTCCCCCGAAGTCTGAATTTCCTACTGGGAACTCGTTGAAACCTCGCCACCCAAGAGTTAACAATCAAAGATGGATGCCCCCAGTGTGAACAGTTATTTGGCTCCTGTAATAATCCATTTATTTGCACTCCTGATTGGGGTGTGTAGCTCTAGATCAGCTGTATACATAGTATTGTTAGGCTTATATTTACAAAATGCTGCCATAGTGATAATCACATTCTTCATGTGATATTTGTGAACAACAATGCAGGGCGTGCTAACAACAGCTAACAATAGCCTGGTAGATCGGCATGTTTTTTTCGACCTCAACTGTAACACCGATAAGTCGGAGATGATGTCACTCCCAGTTCCGAGGTTACTGGAACGCAGCATTACAACAGTCGCCGCGTGTGCTCATGGGTAGCAGAGTCTTTATGTCTGCGGAATAAGATTCTCACCAAACAGCAGCTGGCTATGTGGAGATATTACAGTGGGCATCCCTCATGACTGAGGGCCCTCACCTATGGGGTAATGGCTGATTTTTTTAACAGCACAACTCTGTAGTTCAAAATGTCTGCTTTTCTGAGAGAATAACATTACTTTTTTGGACCATTCTGCATCTTCCCCAGATCCCCAGTTTCAGAAAGTGGATGTACATGAAGGCATCTTCACCACTTGGAGCAGTGTTCCCTCTAGCCTCCTGGAAGCACTTGCATCAAACATGCCTAAACAATCACTGTCACAATCAATTTAAATAAAGGGCATGAGTCCCCGTCAGCTTTGAGGCATAAAATTACATTAATTACTAAAAGCAAATATCCTTGCAATACATTGCAACACCAATTTAAAGATAGCACAACACACAAATACAACTACAATTGCAGTAACAGTATTTCTTTCCTGTCTTAATGTGTGTTTTGCTCGTTGTTGCTTCATCATTATATCAGCCACAACAAACTATAAGAGCCCACTGTGTAGCTTGTAATGTAGTCAAGGCATGGCATGATCTCCTCTGCCTAACCTGACACAGTGACCATAGCTACAGATAAAAACATCATGTAGTCTGATCTCTGCATCAGTGAGGTCAGAAAAGAAGAAGAATCACATACTTTATATATTTTTTGAAAAAGTTCTCCCCACACTGTTTATAAAGTGGTGAAAATGGCATCAAAAGTATGTGTACTTATGTTGGAGAGAGAGATAAAAGCCAGAGAGCAATGAGCCATGTATGTGAAAGCTGCTTGCTTGAAGTTCAGCAATTGTTGTCACAGTGGGGACGCTGTGAAATGTACCGTAGCAACTGATGAAATGAGTTTGCTTTCATGAGGGTTACAGCACCTTCTCACAGAATGATGAAGTCGGGACAGAGAGTTTGTTCATGATGTTATATTGACTGATGTGACACATGATGAGCTATAATTTAATGATAACTCTTTTTGGTATTCTGGAGGCCTGTAGTTAAGAACCAGTGAATAAATTTAAAGCTAAAATAACTAAAGCCTTTTCTTGCAGGCAAGCCTAGAAATTTTACTTATACAAGATCATCTCTGCTAATGTCAGCACTTAAGTATTTTAGTCAAGATGAGGTATAATTTTGTCAGCTTTAAAAATAGTTAAATGCACCTTTTAACCCTGTTAATGGTATGGACCTTATATTTTCTCTCTGGAAAATGTTCAGAGTGACAGAATGACTTTCTAATGGCAGCTGAACATTAGCATGCTGACAACCATAATATCCTATGACGCATGTGTATGACTCATGGGCCGGCAACAATGAAGTGGCTGTCAGTACCAACGGACAACATGTTGTTGACTTCGAAGGCAAAGTAGATTTTTAAAACTTTGTATTAGTTTAAGCAATGATGGGCAGAATAGGGCATGAATACAACTATACAAGAAATGAAATTATATGCGATTGTAATTATCTTTTGACTTGTGGCAAAAAACAGCACACTTTCCATTGAAGGAGCAAGAGTTATCATTTTTATACACAAATCTGAGCTTAAGAGAACTTTACTTCTTTGTGGCAATAACTTTACCTTGAGACATGGCAAGACTAAACAAACCGCATACTTGGCTAAGAAAAGATAAAATAAAGAAAACAAATAACATTTTCAGGTTCTGTGATGAAACATTATTGTTGCATGATTATGGCAAATCCTGCTTATTTTTTTTATTGATATTGAGATTACGATGATAAACATGACTGCTCATTGATTTTAGATTCCCAACATTACATTTTTTTACTTAAACACTGCAATATCTTGATCATTAAAAACTTTGGATGCATGACAAATCCTATGGACAAAAACAAGCATAACTTGATGTTGTGGCACATTAATGGTCTAAACTCAATTGTATTATTTCAGTAACTGTGGGAACTTTTAGTCCTAGTAAACACAGAACTAAGGGTGTGTTTTTATGATATCACCATTTTGATCTTTTTAAGGATTTGATTCAAGTATGTTTGGAGCATGGCTGATGTGACTGCAAGTCAGTGTGTTTTAGCTATTTGTCTGGAGTCATAAGGGTGCCCTGTACACTGCATACTAAGTTTGATAGAATGCAATATGAAATATGACTTCCTGACAGCATTTAGCAGCATTAGTAGAATACTTAGCTGATACTTATTCTGCTTTTGGAGCTGTTAAGCAACATTCAAGGTTTCAGTTGAGATTCAGTTTCACAGTTAATAAAAACTTGATAATATTTGCCTTTCATCACCAAAATACATTTACCAAGTCTTCCTCTTTGGATCGAGATGCCTTGCAAAAACATAATGTTACACTATTGCAAGATGTCGTCAGGACAATACCAAAAAGTTGAGGAAGAGATCATGGCATAAGTAACAGTCCAAAGTGTGGCTTAATTTGTTGCCAACAATGCAACATGCAGAATCAGTGGCATTTTTTAATTTTAAGCAAGACTAAATCATCAGCAACACACTTAAACCACAGTCAATGTAGCATGGCATTCAACATCAGGAGTGGCCGTGTGATGCTGGTGCTGTTGACCATAAAACCTGCGAAAAGCCCTCTGAAAATTCACTGGATGCAATAAATACTGGATCAATGAGCAGTATTGATAAAGGCCCTGACAGCAATAAAATCCTCTCAATTTCCATCCCAGCTCATAAAAGACCTGGACCAGTTTAGGAGTTGGTGCCTTGCTAAAAAGCAATTCATCAGTGAGAGATCTTACTCATTGTTACTTTTTTATATTTTTATCGTCTTCATCAAATATTATTATTTATGACTTTATGACTTTTATATCAGGTTATGGTTTTAAGAATTGTTTAAGATTCAACCCTTGTTGTTTGTTTCTGTGGTTTGTTCCTCTTTTCATGTACAAGTTCCAGAGAAACAGCCCAGAAAGGGATCAACTAAGTTATAAATGGAATTGAGCATCTCTACATTAGACAGATCAATTTAAAGACTTGTGTTTCAATACTACTTACACCGGCAGTCCAAAATACAAACTGTAGTTTTGTAGGTCTCATTTCCAACAATTTCAGATGAGTTATTGAAAACAAATGTAGAAAAATAACCTATTTCACACTGTTAACACAGCTTTGAGGAAAGATTTTTGGATTCACATCAAAATCCAGATTCGGGTTACCATTAAAACCTTATCATCTCTCCCTTGTACCATGATCAACGTTCCCTACAAATGTCACAGAATTTGGTTCAGAGCTAATTGAGTTATTGGCAAAAATTATGGAAAACTGCCATATCTCACAGTGTTAACAAATCCGTAAAAAATACTGAACCCATAACAGAATTTGCAGTACCACCAAAATGTAATCAATGCTAAATTCAAATCCTTCAATAACTTTTTGAATTATCCGCTCAAAAATATAACAAATGAACTAACTGACTAACAAATGCTGTCAAAAACTTCACCTCCTTTGTTGAGGTAATAATCTTGAGGAGGAAATTAAAATGTGAATCAAAAAAGTCACACACTTCACACAGTGGAAAAACACTGACCTGAGTGAACAACCAGAAACAGCTGAGAGACTGAAGTAACAAGAATTTTTACAGACAAATTTAAATCTTCTATCACTGTTTAGTCCAAATGAAAACAGTGCCAAATAACTATGGCAAAGAAGTCAACCACAATTAACATTTCCTGATTCCTAAGGACATCAAGTCACATGAGTGAAATCCTGGAGCTTATCCTTCCATGAATATTTGAAACAAGAAACCCAAATTAAGGGTCTTGCCTGCAGCATTATGAATGCCTTCATGTCCCTGTGTAGAGGACTGACATTGGGTACAAAACAGCAAAGCTAAAAAAGATCATTTCAAATAAAATGTCCTCTATGATGCAATGATTCATTACTCAACAACACAACATCCAACCAAAGATGCATCATATGTCAAAAGCCCCCAATCTCTCTCCCCTCTCTCTACTGCTCTAATGCTGCTTATATAGAGGAAGAAATCTTATGTCATGCCTGCCTGCCCTCGGCTGTCAAGCCCTCTGACACACACAAACACACGTACATGCACAGACAAACGTTATTTACAGTATAATTACTTTCATGACAGTTCAGATGCAAGCCCATCACTCAGTATTACCAAACTATGGAGGCGTGTAACAGTCTATATATAACATAGAGGAGAAGTCTTAGAGCTTCTTCAGACCCATAGGCAGACACAGTGACACGTGCTGTTATTTTACAGATTTATGTGGACCCACCGACTTCTGGTCAAGTTAGAATTAACTGATACCAGATGTTTTCTAGATGTTGTTCTTCAGAGTTAAGGTGTTTTGAGATTACAACAACAATGAATCTGCAATGGGATTTTAAATATCAGCAGCAAACTCAATCAAAAACAGCTCAGCTCAACTGAAAGTATCAAAACGACAGACATCTCCTTATAACACACAGCAGTAGCCATTTCAACTGGACCGGCGGCAATGCGGGTTTAGCGCCCGCCAAACAGAGCGAGTGTGGGGAGGATTAATCTTTCTCAGCCTGTCCTCCCCAGCTCAGCTTACAGTGCTACGATTAGCAGCTAACAGGCTAACCGCTCCCCTACAAGTTATTAGCCCGTACAGGCACAAACTAACCAGAGTAATTCAGCAGACATCTCACACTGTAGTAAACAAAGCCATTACCTGATCAACCAGGGGCGAAAGCGGCCGATGCTGTAGGTCTGACGGCCGGCTGAGGCTATTCGTTAGCCGCTAGCCCGCTAACAGGCCTCAACCAGCGGGCAGAGCTCCGTTGTCCCCCGCGGGAGAGGAATGCGGATTCGGTCTCGGCGCTAGGCTTTTCCGGTTCCATGATAGTTCACTAGCTAACGCTGCTAGCTGCTCACGGAGGTAGAGGGAGGAGGCGGGACCATGGGCAAGATGCTGCGTGCTGCGTGAGTGAGAGCGAGGATTGGATGGACTCATGGACTAACTCACGGACCAATTAATAGTTGCAGGTTCTTAGGCTTGATTGGTCAGCTAGTATGCAGCTTTTCAGCGGATATACTGAATGGATTTTTTTCGTTCTTTTTGGTCTTTATACTGTGTAGATAGGACCATAGGACCATAACAGCCTTATAAACGGTGTTATTAATATGTACGAAGCTTCCAAATCGTAGACCATAGCTTTAACTGATACCAGATGTTTTCTAGATGTTGTTCTTAAGAGTTAAGGTGTTTTGAGATTACAACAACAATGAATCTGCAATGGGATTTTAAATAACAATCTAAACTAATCCTAAAGAGACAGAATTATGATTCAAATTCGAATTTAAAAAATACATTTAACTAAACAAACAATACAAGCATCATTATCCATTTTTTACTCTGGCAACGGTATCAGGTGAATAATTGCAAATATGATTAGACACAAATTTTAATTCTATTTAGCCAACTTGTCTAATATGAAGTAGTCATTACGGGAAAGTGTTACAAACCTCAACCCCAGTTAAGTTGGAACAGGTGAATTGAAAACAGTTTAATTGAAAACAGTTGAGTGTCATATTTGAGTGTACAAGGGGCATTAAGGCTTAGTCTTTAACACGCAAGGATGGGGCAAGGTTAACCACTTCGTGGCCATCTAAAGGATTGCCTTATACAGGGATGTCCCTACTTATTTCAGCAAGACAGTGCCAAGTCATGCTACAACAGCGTGTCTTGGTAGTAACACAATGTGGGTAATAGACTGGTCTGCCTGCAATCTAGACCTGTCTCCCATAGAAAATGAAAAATTTAAACTGAGATTGAAAATAGCATGACGAAGCACAAAAAAGAACAACTGAGACCCCTGACTGTTGAGCAACTTGAGTCATACATCATGCAAGAATTGGACAGAATATCACCCACAAATCTTCAACAATTAGTGTCCTCAAAAACGTATGGAGTGTTTTTAAAAGGAAAAGTGATTTAACAGTGATACAGATGCTCCTGTCCCAGCTTGTTTTTGAAAATGTTGCAGGAATCAAATTCAGAATAAGTGAATGTTAATCAAACAAAGTTTATCAATTTGATCATTAATATCTTGTAGTTGTAGAGCATTCAATTGAATATATGTCAAAAGGATTTGCAAATCATTGTATTCTGTTTTTTTTTTACATTTTGTAGGAATTGAGAGATAATGACCTCTCTGTAGAGAAGTTTGTATTGTTGTTATTTGTTTTTCATTTAAATATGGAAATGTGCCCGGATCTGATAAAAATGCTACTAAGGCTGTAAGCATCTATGCTAATCTGTACGTGTAAGCACTTTCTGATGTCATCAAACTGGTATCTCCACGTCTTCCTGCTCCAAAGGTTGTTGATTGGACAATCAGACTTTGGGCCAGTTGTAGAGAGCTTGGCGAGATGGATCTGCTTGATTACAGACATTAAATCAGACTTATCCATCTGCATTGCATGATTATTTCCTGCTAACACCGATAGTGCTGAGCTTTAACATTATTCTCCCATAATCATTGAACATCTGTGACATAGAGTAGTCTTCTATAAGCTGTTAGCAAGTTTCTATGTGCAGTTGTTGACAAAAACAGAGACTGTACATGTTAAGAAACATGATATCAGATCTACATTTTTGGAAACTTCTCTTGCCCCCCATCCCTCTATCAGATATCATATATCTGATTATTTGCTATCTTTAATAGTTGGAATCTCAATATAAGGTGTTACCCAGGTGTTGCACATATTACAGATTTCTGTGGGATAAATCACATTATACTAGAAGTAAACATGATCAAATGCTTTTTTCATTCCTGCATTAACAAAGCTTTTCTCTGATTCCAATAATTTCACATGTATGAGAAGACTATTTCCTTTTTTGGGGGTGGGGGGTGGGGTGGGTGGGGGGTGGGGGTGGGCATCCCTTCATTTACCAGAGAGAGCAAAAAAACAGGAAAAGAGAGAGGGGGGAAAGAGGCTACAGGGAAAATGTGAACCCAAACCGCCTGCATAGAGGACATGAGTCTTTGTAAACGGAGTGTGCATGCATAACTACTGAGCCATTGGCGTCACATGAGGGGACCTTTAATAACAAAAACAAACCCTTCATAGTCAGAATAATTCATCAAATGTAAGGGTAAATATTCTTAACATTTCTATTGCCATTGAAAGTCAGTCTTGAGTGAAGAATTTGGCAGGAAACAGCAGGCCGGGGATATTCATGCAAGGTTTCTAAAGGCTACAGTTACTATGCAAATCCAGCGTAGATGACTGGGGTATTGCACAGAGTCTCTCATCCTGCTGCTCTTTCTTCCAAATTCCCCATAACCTGAACCACCGGAGCAGAACATGCACTTGTCTTTGCGTCATGCTTTAATTTTAAAGTTGCCGAGGGCCCTGCTGTGAGAAATCAGATGTAATTAGGAGGATGTTTTAGAGGCAGTTGGATATTAACATGGGTTTTGCCCCTCAACATGGTGTCAAATGCTAGGCGTATGTCTCCTGCAGTCACTTTATGTTTGTCAACAGATGTTCTTTAAGGTCCCCCACCCCATTATGAATTGATGGGATGTATGGTGGAGAGAATGTGGTTTGGGAACAAGTCTGAAGGAAAGTTTTGTCCTGTTTTCTTTTCTTTTATAGAAATTTGCTCAAAAAACTGAAATTGAGGACTACTTTGAAGCCTCATCTGTGACCTTATCTCAAACAAATGAAAAAAGAAATTAATGGCAATCATATCATAAAGTCATATAACTTTTGCAGCAGTTTGATGTTGTCAAAGTTTGCATAGTTAATGGAAACATTCTTGTTTCTTAATCATATTTACAATTATTTACTGTCTTTGGTCTCGTGCTCAATAGGTACATGTGACATGGGTGCAGTTTCCAGCATGCTCAGAAGTAAGGGCAGGCACCTCATACTCAGAATATCAATTCTTCATGGAGGCAAGAACCCATACTTAAACAGTTTGGAACTATTTGATCAGAAGACATTAAATTCTGCAGCACATTATAGGGCCTCAAGCAGTGAAGCACCTGATCCAGCAGAGAGCGCTCCCAGCGCAACCCAACCATCCATTGCACTCTTAACCTCAACAACAGGAATAGCTTCATATGATCCCATCCTCCTCTGCCCTGGCCCATCTGCGTGGCCTTGGTAGAAGTTAATGGTAAAATGATCTAATGGAAATGCCTGGTGTAGAATATATTAAAATATCAGTGTGCATGTTTCAAAAACAATCAAGTTTGATTTTGGGGAAAAGTGACAACCCTCCTGGAGATTCAATCAGTCAGGGTAGCCAACTTAATAATATATATTTGATTTTATATTGGTGGAGAAATTTCCTTATGTCCCAGTGGCAAACAACACTTACCCTTTTCACCGGATGTGATTCATTCCATCTCTGCTCCATCAACACAGTGATAGGTTTCCATTTCAGTCTATGAGAGTGCTCCCAACAGCTCTGTAGCACTGCATCCCTACTTCGTCTCAGCTCCAGCAGTTTGGAGCCCTCTTCAGCTGATACATGGGCCTCTGTATCTGCTGAGTGGCAGTGAACTGTGCATCAATTCGACATGAAGCAGATGGGAAACAGTGGGTCAGACACCAAAACTATCCAGTTCATCTTCAAAATAAACTATTAAATGAAAGTAATACTATGAAAAGGTACATTTATCTACATCACACTTTCCAAGCACAAAGGCAGCAAATGAATAACACACAGTTATATATGAATATCCAACTTAACCATGTTAGAAGCACAAAAGTCTTCATTAAGTGACATATCCGAGCCAATTTGATCTTTAACATGTTGATAACTGTTGATAATTGTTTTTGGAGCACATGCTGTGTAATCTTACATTATGCCATGGACTTAATACTAAAATTAGGCCAAGGGGGGCTGATGGACTAAGGTCAGTCAGATGGGCAGAGGTGATACAGTGAACATGAACCTTGTGGAAGTCCACGACAGAGTACTAAGATTAAGGCTCAATTATCTGTATGGTACAGAGAATTTGGCATGAAAAAAGTGGTATCTTTCCCATTTTCCATCTGACGTGAGAATTCCTGCAGAGAAATTATGAAGATTCAGATTTACAGCCAACTTCTATTAATTTTTTGACAAACGGCAATTGTCCAATTCAGTGGATTTTATCCTAAAATTTTAACAACGAATGAGGTTACAGTTTTATGCCTTATTCTAGGTTGTCTTTTGATCATTTTGATTATAAGAAAGCTTCATCAGAAAATATCTATTTTGTGCATCAACATTCAAATGGTGTCTTGTGCGTGTTCTCTGTACAGTGGCACAACTAAAGGAGAGGAATTAAATAAACAGGCCAGAGTGTGAACCACTGTAATCCAAACTACTGAAAGTATAACAATGAACCACCCTGCAGGGACGCACTGGTAATTGACACTCCAATTGGATTGATTCACATTATGCCAGGAACACCAATGTATAACCAAGAATAATAATCCATCCTTTTTGCATTCTGAACCTGATATTGCTCTAGGATTATGCACTAAAGCTAAGCATCCTCAATTAGTTAAACATGGCCATAAGCCATGCTCCACTGAGAAGTACATTTAAAAGTTTCTGTAATATGTGACATTGAGCAAACATACATCAGTTTTAAAGAGTAAGGGAAGATTTAAATGTTTCATTTATCTATACTATATTTATGAACTGCATATATTTTCATATTTTGCATATTGTATAACAATTTATAACATTTAAGTCATACAACAAAACATTCAACCAGATTTAAATACTCTGTAAATAAAGAGAAAGATACATACCCATAATTCCATTAAATGCATTAAATGTTGAGGCTGATGTCCCTGGATTTCTTCTTATCTTTTAGTAGGTGCTGGCAACCAGTATAGTAGGTGTCTCACCACTGCTTTGTGCTCCAAAGTACGGTCCAGATAATTAAAATCTACCTTTTAAACCTCATTGTTTGTTGACTTAAAAGATAACTTTCAGCTTGTTCTGCCTGTAACGTTTGTTGAAGACTGATTTCTAGCATGCTAAATCAGTCTCTTCTTTCACATGCTGTCTCTTCTGCTCAGAAAAAAACATTCCAAAATGAAATGTCTCACAGTTTCCCCACTCTGACACTGCTCACATAAACCAGTCTGATGTTTGACAGTGATTTTTGTCACTGGATTTGAACCAGGTGGAAACTGCCAATCAGCCATTCAGAGCAAAGTAACTTCCTGACCACAGGTCACATGACACTCTACCTGTAGCTGGTTTCCTGTGACACTTAAAGGGACCTTAACAAGAAACTGGAACAGCTTGGAGTCACAGCGTATTCTGCTTGTACTATTTCATAAAACAAATGCATTCAAATAGTTCACAACAACAGAAAAAGAAAAAAAGACTCGACCATAACTTTACTGAACAATTTACTTTATCAACTGTGTTACCGTGTTATCAAAAGCTTCTGTGCATCCGGAATTTATATAAGATCTGAAAAAGCAGGGTTCTTGAGTCCAAATGTTTCATTTATAGGACATTAATCTTATGGATATTTGTGTTCATGTTTTCTTTTTCAGAAAACTTTAATTAAATTGTTTGGGTTTTTGAGGCGGATCTCTCTCTGATAACAATTTCTTTAACCAAGTATACAGCACAAAATTCAAATAACAATCTACAAGATGAAAGAATAGGTATCAATTGCCTTTAAGAGTAAAAAGATCTACCTTTAGCTTTTGTATGTTGAGTTCTTGAAATGAAAATGTTTAAGTCATTTGGTAACAATTTATCATTTTTATACACTCATTAAGTAGGTTTTTTACTTATCTGCAGAGTTTTTTCCTCATTACAGTCAACAACCACCTAATTTTTTGTGTTGTATATCTCATAATAAGATTTTTTATACTATTGGTGACATCACAAAAATTACATGTGGCAAGATTTTGAGAATAAACAAGATTTAGATTTTAGTGTTTGCAGTGCATCTCTTTAGAAATAGCAATATATATATATATACATATATATATATATATATATATATATATATATATATATATATATATATACATATATATATATACATATAGATATACACATATATATATAAAGTCATAGAAAAAATTATATATATATATATATAGACCACCCTTGTTTTCTTCAATTTCTTGTTAATTTTAATGCCTGGCTCAACTAAAGGTACATTTGTTGGACAATTATAATGATAACAACAAAAATAGCTCATGAGAGTTTAATTTAAGAACTAAGAACTATTCATTTTCCATGGTTTTCTTGATAATAACCAAAATTACTTAAATTCTTACATCAATAGCTATGGCATTGTACCGCCAAAAACACTACTTTTAAGCATTCCATGTTTTCTTTTCTGTTTGCTTTAAACACATGATACACACAAGAGTTAATACTTGATTGCATAACCATTGTTTTTGATGACTGCAGCCATGCGTCTTGGCATGCTCTCCACCAGCTTCTGACATTGTTCTGCTGTCACAGCAGCCCATTCCTGTTGGACAAATTCAAACAAATTTTCTTTGTTTTTGGGCTTGTGGTTCTCCATTTTGAGTTTGATGATTTTCCACAGGTTTTCAATTGGATTAAGATCTGGTGATTGAGCAGGCCAAGGCATGGTGCGAATGTTGTGGTTCTCCATCCAGGCTTTAACTGACCTTGCCGTGTGGCAAGGGGCATTGTCTTGTTGGAAAATCCAGTCATTGAGGCAGGAAAGAGTTTTCCAGCTGATGGAAGAAGACTGTTTTCAAGGGTAGTCCTGTACATGACCTGGTTCATTCGGCCTTCACACAATTGCATTTGCCCTGTTCCTCAGACTGAAACAACCCCAGATCATGACTGATCCACCCCCATGTTTTACTGTAGGGCAAGACAGTCTGGGTTGTAAGCTTCTCCAGGCTTCCTCCTAACCAGTAAGTTGGCTGGAGTGGGCATCAATTCAAAATTGGATTCATCACTGAAGAGAACCTTAGCCCAATCATCAACAGTCCAATCCTTGTGGTCTCGAGCAAAGAGTAACCGGGCCTTCCTCTGCCTTTCATTGATGAAGGGCTTCTTGCGTGCTCTGTGTGACTTCAAACCAGCTTCAACAAGTCGGTTTCGAACTGTCCTTGCTGAACAAGTCACATTTCTCGACAGTGCCCACTCATTTTAAGGTCCCTGGAGGTCTGACGACGACACCTGACACAGGAACGGAGGAGTGCACGGTCATCCCGTGAGGTAGAAAGACGCTACCTGCCTCGGCCAGGTAGCAATTTGGTAGTGTCATGTACAGCTTGTTTTTTTGTTGTAATGAATGGCTGTCTTGGAGATCTTCAGTTTTTCGCTACCTGTCTCTCACTCATGCCAATTTCCAGCAGTGCCAAGATGGCTGCCTTTGTGGCTTCACATAATTCTTTTGTTTTAGGCATTATGTGAGAGCTGACAACTTCTGAGTTGTGCTACGGCTTGAATGTAAGCAGGAAACCACTCTAGGCCTTTGCATGTGCAGTGCTGCTTGTGACATTAAATGGCCTCTTATATACCCTGGGAATCAATTAAGCTTAAGAATGTCAAATAGGACATAAAGTATTATGTGACCAGCTGCATTTTTTGTTGTGTTCATTGTATTATACGTTTAGTGGTACCAGATATTAGAATGAACAAGAAATTGAAGAAAACAAGGGTGGTCTAATAATTTTTTCCATGACTGTATATATATATATATATATATATATGTATAGGTCTGAGGTCAATTTCCAAAAATCCAGTGTTTTAGAAATGTATTAAACTTTCCCAAGTTACGCTTCTGAGTTCTTTTGCTTCAGTAACTTCACTGCATTAAGACAAACCTTGTGAATCTCCACTGAGCACTGAGGCTACTGGTAGTAGTGGAGGAATGACAGTCTGAAAGAAAAAAGAATCCTGAGAGGAGGACATGCTTCAAAGAAAAATGGCAGAGACAGATTACAGATTAAGCGTGCCACAGCCAGCTCTCTAACTCTCCTCTCAGTCGCTTTTCTCATGGTAAATGCTGTCCTTTTCTATGTTTGGAAAAACTAGTGGGAAACAGTGAGTCAGGCTGGAGTGCAGAGAGCTGGACCGGACTGTTAATGCTGCTGATGAATTAAGAGTTGGTTCTGCTGGTTTACCATTTGAATGACTGGGAGGCTTGGGAAGGTAGTGAGCCCTGGACACAAAGAGATGCCTCACAGCTCGAAAGCACTTTGGTTCACATCTACATGTCTAAATATTTGCTTCCAAGAACACAGAATGTTGTTTATAAGTGGAAAGACATTGTGCTGGATGACAACATGTGAAAATAAAAGGTGTATTTCACAGTTACAAGAATAGTTTGACTTAAATAATGGCTTTAGTATGACTGCTAACTGAAAAAATATGCTGTGCTTGAAAATATGCTATATTGGAACTTGTTAAAAATATGTCCACTTGAGACATGTTTATGTGTAAAAAGCTATTATTTGGAACGCTACAGTAAAATACAAAAACCTTTGTCACTTCAATTCTTAGAAATTCTTTACTGTCTTGGGGCTTCCCTTTTGTTTTTTGTGCTGCTCTTACAAAAAGCACATTCATCTTTTTGGCTATCTGAGCCCTAGAACACAAAAGGACTGTAACAACCACAGGAAGCCTACCTGCCTCACAGATTTTTGAATTTGGCTTCACACGCATTTTTTCTACCATCAGTCCAGCACAACATTTCACAAAACTTGATTCAGGTTGTTAAATGCCATAAGTCCTCCAGTGATCTGCCTCCAACTGGCACAATCAGCCTCAGTGAAGGGCCACTGGTCTACTTTTAGTACAATGTACATTGGATCAATCAAGACATGGTCTGTGGTAAGCAGAGTGCAGGGAGTCTGTGTGAAATGTCAAGAGCAGGAGCCTCTTATTTATTTTTTGGCACTCCCCAAGTGATATACATTTATCAGGCTCTGAATCACACACTGTTTGTTTGTAACGTTTAAGCCACAAAATCGAGGTTCACCAAAATGTACTTACATTAATCACAATAATAATAATAACCCAAATTCATTTCTTAAGTTAACATGCAAACAGTAAGACATATTAAGCAAGCTAAACATGAAATTCAGATAATGTAATAAAGGTTTCTTGCAAAGAACTACATATATTATAGTCTTAACTTGTGGGACACAATGAGTGAGAGGGAGGATCACATGTAGACCCAAGGTCACATTTTATTCTACTCCTGATCAAGACCAAAATCAAAACACTATTGTTCTTCAACAATTTACTAAGGAGATGCACCTGGGACCTGATATGGACCTGTACACCAATGACCTTGAACTGAACACTGATTAGCTTGACCTGAAGTCCAATGGCTGGCCATGGACACAGAAGATCTGAACCTAGACACTAAAAATCTGGATTTGAGCACAAAGGATGTAGGCATAAAGAACCTAAAACTGCATTCTGACAAACTATACTCAGACCGAGCTAAACTTAAACACTGATTGAATGAACATGGGCACTGAAAAGCAGGAACAGGACATCGATGATCTGGGCTCAGACAGTGGTGATCTTGGTTCGGACACTGATTATCTTTACTGAAATTCCAAAATGTTGAGGGTGAACATTTATGGTCTTAACCCAGACGATGACAGTCTGAAACTTCGCAGTGAGGGCCTTAACCGAGACACTGACAATCTGGACCTGGATGCTAATGTTTTGGACCAAGTTAGTGATAATCTGAGCCTCGGAGCTGATGATCTGGACCGGCCAAGTGATCTGAATCCAAAAACCAATAAACAAAAGCTGAACACTGATGATCTATATTAATACAGTACTGATCTGGACAAGGACAATAAGGAGGTCTACCTAGACAGTGATGAACAGGACCCAGACAGTAAGGACTGGAACCAGGACAGTAATAAGCAGGCCTAAACAGTGAAGATCTAGATGCACTGATGAGTAGGACTTAGACCCTACAAAGCTGAACCTGGACCCCTATATTCTAGACCAAGACCCTAAAGATCTGGACGGGGATACATGGCCTGGTTAGGAGGACAGCTGAATCAAAGACTGGCAGGAATAAAGTGATTTACCCATGAAAGGGAGAAATAATCAAAAAATAATGTTTACAAAGTTTTTTTTTGTACATGCTATATTGATTTCAGGAGTGAGAAGACACAGTTTCTACATGGCCAATCATTGGAAAAAAGTGCCCTTAACATTGTAACCAGCTCCACTTTACCTGCCCAAGATCATACAGTCCAACGACCAAAGTTCAAAATTAGCCAGGAAATCGTGACTGGTTGGGAAAAGCCAACTGGGCCACTGTCAGCCCCTGTGCCCCTCCGCACACTGCAGAACAAACAATACAAAATTAGACTGAAAGCTGACCCAACTTCCAAATTCAGTTGTGTTTCTTAACAATCAGGCCAGATTCACACTGAAAATGCAGCGTGTGTTAGGTCTAGAATTTTGGTCTGACGGCTCTCAGTATATGTGTCCTGGTGGGTCTGATGATGTCATCTAGGTTATGTTGCAAATATAAGTCAACCATAGAACTATAGTACAATGTTTAACTACATATTTTTCTTAAGTTACCTTTCTTTTTGTATACTGCTTTTGATTGTAGGCTTAGAGATGGTTGCTGTGTGACGGAGGCAGGTGAGCTTTTATTATCCTCTGATTTCTTTCACAAGCTTCGTCATTGTGAAAGGCCATGGGAGGCCATCAACCGAGTCCTGATTACAAAGAGTCCTTTACTGCATCTTTACAGGGAACCCACTGAGGATGCTATTTTTAGAGCACAAATGCTGAGGTTAGATGTTGGAGCGACTCTAAAAAGTGTACAGTGGTGATGAATACATCAGTGACATCCTTACTGTTTAAAAATCAAATATTCACACAACAATACATCTGTATGATACGTGAGTGCTTTTACTTTTTGGATGTTTCTTGTACTTCTCACAGGAAAACTGAAAGACTATTAAGTGCATAATTTTCTGCACCTATGCACTGACATTAGCCAGAGCCAGAGGAATTGTGTTTGGAGTTGTCTATTCATCTGTTCATCTCAGACATTCTTGGGAAGGATTTCAATTTCTGTGACACTTTACAAAGACGTCGACCCTTACTCAAGGATAAAGTGACTGGATTTTGAAGGTGAGAGGCAAAAGGTCAAAGCTTAAGATCACTGTGCCCCATGATCAGTTCTTTTGAAACTATATGTCAGTCTTGTTTCAGAATATTATATCCTTGGAAACTGTGCTTACTTTTTAAGACACTTTGCAAAAATGTCCAGTCTGACTGATGGATGTACTTATTACTGATTAGATTAATCTTGTCTGCTTAGAATACAAATGTTTTACTGTACTCTGCCGTCTTCTTCAGAAACTGAGTTTCTGAAGAAGACAAAGAATGGCAGAGTAATGTTGAAACATGTCAAGGTAACCACACCTTTTTATCTTAATAGAAGAACAGTAAAACATTTGGATGTACTTATTGTTCTTCAAAAGTAATTGATTAAAGATTAAGAATCCATTCATCCATTTTCTATACTGTTTATCCCTTTCAGCTGACATCAGGGGGGAGGCAGGGTACACAAATCTGTCGACGGGTCGAAGGAGGCACCCAGTCTTCCAGTTGATGATCACTGTCATAAGGGATTCTTGTCCCAAAACTTTTTACGTTGATTTTGTGATTTACTGATTAGGTTCTGGAGGTCAGAAGTTATGGGTCAAGAACTCTGTTCAGAACTGGTTCATTCCCTGCCTATGAATGGGGTATCTCAAGAACACACAGGGTTATTTCTAACTTTGCACACATGCCCCTTAATACCTTAGGGTTAACTGACTAGGCTGTAGAGGTTTATTGTGACAGGTCAAGATCATTTGGACCTCATGTTGATAGTGTTTGTGGATACAATATCGAATAATGTGAAAAGGATTTTATAAAACTTTAAAGAAATATCCATCTTGACCTAGGTACAGTATGAGCTTACTCGGTTTTGATGATATTGGTCAAAGGTCATACATGTTGGGTCATACATTTCTGACTTAACTTTGCAGTGCAGATGGATCAGCCTGAATTAATGTTTGTAATCAGATAGATCATTCATGTGAAGCTCCAGTCTATGACAGTTTTGTTCAGCCCAAAGTAGAATTGTCCAATTGGTGTCCTTTGGCAAAGGAAAAGTTGGGAGGAATGAGAGTGAGGACAGCAGCAAGCTGCTTCTAAAACAGCAGTTAGCATAGATGCTAACAGCTTTAGAAGCAGTAATCTCAGATCTGGATCACATTGCTCAATCTAATGTATACAAACTTCTGTACTTTAAACTGTGGCAGTAGCGCCTACTGCATTATCTGATTGGCCCATAATGAGTGTGATGGTGGGATACAGTCAATATTTTATAGTTTAAAAGGTTCTGCCCCTTCCCAAACACTTTATATAATAAACAGTCTGTCTGATTGGTCAGGTTATTTCTGCTCTGCTTTAACCCACAACTTTTACAAAGTGCTTTCTGAGACTCTGATCAAAATTTTGCTCAATGTCCATAATATCACAATGATGAGCCAATAGATCTGAAGCACATAGGTCAAAGGTCATGTTTTTCCCATAATTAGTCCACACATTTTCTCAGAAACACCTGATCACCATGATTGAAAGATAAAGTGATGAGATTTCATTGTTTTAAGGTTAAGGTCCATGTGGTTTCAGTAGTGTTAAGAACTATGCAGCTTCACTCAGACAACTTGCCATCTGGACCAATCACACCAACAACACATTTTTAACTGAACACTAGATTTTTTTGGTCCAGTAAGCATGTACCATGTTAAGACTTATGGTTCTTATTAATAGATATTCAGGATTTATTTAGCTGCATACCCTCAGTAATGAACAAAAAGTATGTCCACAAAATGAAATAAACAACAGATAGCCTAAATAAGAACAAGAAAAATTAAAATGTTAAGTATTTGCATGTGTCACATAGCATGGAGGTGGTTGCATCTGCTAATGGCACAATTAATCATACAGGTCACTGCATGTGTCACATACTTGAACAACACATTCTTTTCATTTGCACATAGCACGAAATTTCCCACTCCCACCAATCTTGCTTCCTTTTTTTTTCTTTGGCAGGAATATCTCCAGGCAGCCTTGCGAGACAATGGTGCACAATTACCCCAAGCAAAAAGCGCTGTGGCACTGACAAATGTAGTTTTTACTGAGCAGGAGACATTATGCTCTCACATCAGAGTTAAAGACCTCCTATTTATCTCAGCCAAGGCAAAGAGAGAAAAGAGGAAAGAGGAAATAAAGGGAGTGAGAAAGTCAAAGTGACCAAGACAGACAGAAAGGGGAAGTAGGCCATGAGCTGTGAAGACATTGCCGGGTGTGCTCGCCGGCCCGTTCTGGTCCCTGGATCTATTGGCAATCTTATGGTCCATATATATATATATATATATATCATGCTTAATCATATCATCACCTATGTACTGCAATATGCATCATAATGTCAGATTAAATGCACATCCCTAGAATGAAAAATTAAGAAAAATTCATAAAAGCACATATTTTAAAGGTCACTAGACCTCGTGTTATCTCTTACTTTTGATCCCCCAAAACTCTCATCACCTGTTTACATACTTCTTTGATCAAATTGTCCTCTCCTCATCAGCTAGCAAAACACTTTCCCTAACGATGGCATTGTTTTGAGAAATATGCACGTCCACACCAAAAAAAACCCTGAAAACTTTGTTGTACATAAGCCTGGCCTGTAGGTGGTACTGTATTGCTGCTGCAGACACGCATGAAAACAAGAGACAAAGATATGGAGATTGTGCATACATCATTAGAAATGCAAGCAAAAAACAGTGTGTTGTTCTCCATATCTTCTTATGGCTAACAGTTATTGTGGAGGATTGGAAGGTTTTGCTGTCAAAACCAAAACAAACTTTGCATGAACAAGACACTAGTCCTGTTTCTATCATTTTGTATCGTAGGGTTCACTTCTGTGGTTAAAGGGGGAGGTGGGTCTATAATATCAACATTTCAAAGCTATATGTATTGGTTGTGCTCATGGAAATGAAAGGCTTGTGTTTTCAGATGTATCCACTCTGGGACCTGTTTTAAAAAGTGTACTTTTCAGGCACCCAAACCTAGAGGAAATGCCTATATAACAAAAACTTGTGTATATATGCCCAAATTTGTCAATGTGTGGACAGCCCCTTATGCTGGGCCTAGGACTGTACCTTAACAAAACCATCTGTCCCTATTTCAGTCAGTCACAATTCAGACCATCTATCCATCCATCATCTATACTGGTTTATCCCATCTGGAGGACTTGCAAATGCAGAAGTGCCAAAAGTCAAAGTTCCCTGTGTGTCACTTGAGGTGAGCTGGAGCACATCTTGAGGTGTTGTGATTATTTGGGGGAAATATAAAACTTTTCCAGCCTAAAAAATAGCCAAACAATGGCCTTGTTTGAAAAGCTTTGGTCTATTTATTTTTTTTGAGGATTTTCAGTTTTGGACATAGGGACATGATTGACATGGCTGCACAGCCACGCAGAGATGCTTTCGGACAGATGGTCATCTAGAAGTAGGCTGATACACAGTTTGGTTCAGATGAAGTGCAGTATGGCCTCATCCATTACAAGGCATCCACAACATGACAAAGGCTCATTTGATAATCAGATAGCTGATGTCACATAGCTTCATACAATTCCTTTACAGTCTGTGGGTTTGACCAAAGTTTATTGAGGAAGATTCAACATGAAGAACCTTAAAAAAGAGTAGCTGTAGTTACAGTCTAAATTTGCTAAATCAGAAGGGGGAAAGCCCACCAGAATACAGTGTACCTTTGGAGGCGGTGCCAGAGAAAAATCAAGAAATAAGTGTATGCAACATGAAAATGAAAACAAAAAATACGTAATTAAATATATGGCTATAGTTCATTTTTTAGATTTCTGATAGCAGCATTTTAAAGTTTGTCACCATGTGTGATGTCACACTGACACTGCTGAACTTGCCACCTTGGGGATGCAACAAGCATAAAACTAGCTTAACAGTGCCAAATTTCTTTAAATGCAAGTATGCGATTTTCATTTTATTGTGCCACTTAATGTCCCTTTTTTAAGCCATGTGCTTCAGCATGAGTAACTGCACTTTGCCAAATCCCAACTCTACCATCAATTTTTAGGGGCATAAAATTTTGTCAGACAAACTAAACATTTGCATCAAAATGCTCTGACAGTGTGGGTTGTGTCAGTATAATTCTTTTAAAGTGTGCCAAAAATGCTCTGCACACAAAATTGAGAAACCGTAACTACTGATAGTCTCAAAGTGATTTTAATCACCTTTGTTTCCTCTGCTCTCAGGATGTGTACACACCATTAACATTAAACATTGTTAGAGCCATCCTCATAATTGTTGTTCTTTGTTTCTTCATACACAACACTATGATTTATAAAATGCAGCAGAGTGTGTTTATTCAGTCACAACTGTATGACAAATCATTTCAGTCCCATAAAAAAAAACATTTTATTTTCCAGGAAGAGTCAGTTTGCCTGAAGAAAGAAACCATTTGTCATATGCTATAGGTCACAGAGTCTTAAAACACATGCAAATCATATTGACCTTAGTGTCAGTATAATGTGGAATAATTTCAAGTTTTAAAGAAATGAATAAAACATGGAAATGTAAAAAGATTCTCGAAGTACATATGCCACTGAATGCATTATGTGGTATTTTGCTTGAAGTTTGACTGTTTCTTTACTATTTTGAACATAATTTGATTAAACAAAAAGTGGCATTTACTCTCTGTTTTCCATTTTCTACCTTACTTTTAAAGGATTTGTTTCAAGCAAACCAGCCTACTATCAGAAAAACCTCTTTGTTGATGCCCTTGACCACATGTCTGGCCTCAGAGTGGGAGTCTGACCCCAGGCACTGGTCTGTGGCGGCTTACTGTTCCAGAAGATGGGAGGATGGGTCAAACACTGAGGACAAATTCCCCCTCAGGGTCAAAGATAGTGTAAGTTAACTAACATCTCCATGTAAGAATGCATTCCCAGCTTGAGTTGAACTCTCCTGGATTTAGTGTGGTTGACTGTTTACTCCAAATATAGTTGTCCCTGGTCCATGGGTGAATCAGTTGGTTGGAGTTACTGCCTATTCTCTACTGCTCTGAGACCCATGAATCAAATTGTTTGTGTTGACTGGGGCCATTAGTGCGGAAAGGGGTCACCTTTGGAGGTCAGGGTTATTATTTCTCTCTAATAGCTTCTTTTACCCCTGCCTTGGTGGCTAGGAGAATTATAGCTTTCCCTGCCAGATATGTACTGTTGTGTTGCTTATATTTAGAAATTATGCATGGTGGGGGATGTAACGCATAATTTAAATACACAAATTAGAAAATATGCAGAATGTGAGGGAATGCAATCCCTGGGTATGATTTTCAAAAATATGGTTTATTTAGTCAGAATGATGACAGAGATCAGCCTTTTTGTCAACATTTATGAATGCTTACTGCTACAATGTCATAGTCTTGACATGTTCCTGATCATCCAGGTTTAATTCACCTCAACATCTGATTTATGAGCTCTAATACCCATTTAAATATCAAAAAAGTTAACTGCTGCCCATACACTGGTCCAGTCAGTTTGCTAATATATAGTAAACTGCTGAGACATTCATTGTAAGACTGGAAGTGCAGCTGCCACTTAAATGCACTGCACAAAATGTTCAATGTTCACTCTCGTACAATGTGCTGGGTAACACAAACCCAAGTAAGCCATGATTTAAGTACCTACTTATTTTTAAGACATCATAGCATTCCTTTTTATAGTTTTATCAAACCAAAAGCCTGTTTGACATGTCTCCTCTTTGTGACAGAGCACTTCTGACAAACAAACTAAAAGTCTGCAGCATTATGACCTTTCTCTCTCTCCCTATTTGTGGAGCTAACAGCTGCCTTAAACATCTCGCTCCCCAAGCCCCTCAAATAGGCCTAGTAGTGTGATGTCCTACCGTTGTTTAATTGTCAGTTTAAGTGGATTGGCTTGTGGTAGCAAGCCCATTGCTGAGCAAACATAGAACAATTGCAGAGTTGTTGACAAAATAGCACCAAGAAGCACTAACTTGATCAATTACCACAGAGAAGACTGGTACACTAATCAGAGCAGACTGGGCCGATGGGACAAGAGAGCCTGAAAGGGGTTGGATCTCTAACAGAGTTACTCAAGGGTCATCCACATGGAGCAAGGTTTAAGAGTATCAGCAATGCGACCAAAAAGTGGACATAGAAAACAGCATACACCACATCTTATTTGTTTACATAACACATATTTCATGTGCATGCTCCCTATCTTCTTGTCTGGTTTGATGTATGACTTTGGCAACACAGCAGCACCACTTACAGGCCTGGCATATGTACTTCAGTATTTTCAGTGTTTTATATGTGGGCAAACACATTTCTTATAAGGATGCTGTGTTTACAAAATAAATTTAAAAAACAAAAATGTTCTCTTCTCCATGTGTACAAGGCCTCAAACACATAGAGAATTGCAGCTGTACATTGACTTTACATGGAGAATGGTCACTCAGGTCATCCAAGTCACTTTCGGTGTGAGTTCACCTAAAAAGAATAATAAACCTGCAAAAAAAAAAAAAGCAGAAGCATATTTTCAACTTAAGTAAACAGAAGAACAGTTAAACTTCCTTTTCCTTACAGAGACACCTAACAACTGAGGACTTATATGCCAGTACAACCTCAGTTCTTGATTTTAAATTATGCTTCATTTGTTTTCCTGGCCTGTAAATAAATAATCCCAATTATAGGTAGATTTTCCTTCTCTTAACCTGCTTTAATGAGGGGATAAACCACATTTTCAGTGTAACATTGTCATTCAGTTATGCTACTATTATCCAAATTTTTCCTCATATTTCTAAAGTGCAACCGCATGATGGTGTATATTTTATTCATACAGGGACACGATAACCTTTGCTTTTGGTGGGCACGATAACAATAAAACAAAATTATTATCTAACCTGGGAAAGGCTATTAACTGGGCCCTTGGGCTCATTTAAACATAGTCTTGTAGTGGTAAATTAGTTGTCCATTGTCACACCTCATAATAATGTAAATGCTATCTTTGGATGTCATTGCAAAATGCTATTATAGCTCCCTTCTTCATACATAATCGTTTGTCTCCAAAAATGCATCAGATGTCAACCTCAATGTCACAGCAATAGGCATGGTTTGACATTTTAGGAGCAACCAATTTCACAGTGTAGCCTGGACTGTCTGTCTCGCATGCTCTCTCATTTGTGAAGGTTATCCAAATAAGACCGAAAAGCTTCATGGATCCTGTTTGACTGTATGAGGAGCTTTTTTTTGTCTTCTTTACATTCCTATGGATGGAGATACATGTGAAAATCTACCAGTAGTGCAAAAATGGGTGCCATTGCGAGTTCAAGGTCAGGGAGAGCTTTGAGTACAGGTTAAAGGAAGGAGGGGGTTTCAGATCAAACCCACCACCTACAGCTCCTCTGTCCCCTGGCTCCTGTCTGCTCAAAACTCACAACATTTATAATCAAAGTTTTTTACTTAAAGGTGATTTTTCATCATCTAAATAGCACAGAAGGTTTTGTGGTTTGGCTGTGATTTCTGTCAATACCTTCATTTTTTTTTACTTTAGCCTTTGGCCTCAATTTTTAAAGCTGCATAGTAATTTTCTTTAGCAAAAAGGCTGAATTATCACAGCTGTCCTTGGATAAGTACTCATGCTATTTTTTAGATATAAATTACTGCAGCACTCTCTTTTAAAGTCCTTGATGGAATCTCCCTCATCTTAAGTATCATCTGAAGTTCCCTTTACTGTTGTAGTCTTTGCCAACTTTAATTTTTGTTGAGTCATTCACTTTTGCTACTTCTATGGCTGCATAATTCTTTCCTCAACATGAAATATAATTTCCTTTCTGGGAATTGAGATCACGATTCTTATTTTAATCATATTTTAGTTTTACTTTAGTTTCCTAAAGACGACATGTAAGAACTGTATCAAATCACTGGTTAATAATCACACTGAAGGGATCAAATATTTTTAGCTTAGTTCAGTCCTACATTTGTGTGTGTGTGTGTGTGTGTGTGTGTGTGTGTGTGTGTGTGTGTGTGTGTGTATATAAATATGAATAAATATATATATATATATACATATATATATATATACATATATATATATATACACATACACATATATATATATATATATACATATATATATATATACATATATATATATATATATATATTACAACACTGCCTACAGGTTAACCCCAAACATTCTGAGATCACTCCTTAAATACAGACCTTTGGACAATGCCAAGTCTTTCAGTCAACTATGATCTCCTGAACAAAGTAATATCTTTTAGAATCTCTGTGTCAATGTGTCAGAGTTTGTGGGCTCTCCAGTTGTCTGAGCAGAAGCAGAACATGAGACAAGCTAAGGGCTTTGGGTATTGAGGGAAGAAAGCTCTTGTAGTATCCCTTCTTCAGCATTTAGTGTATTTCATAGTGCAGCGGACACTGGGGGGCTTTAGGAATTAATCCACGGTCCCTTTCATAAAGTTAGTGAATGCCCTGAGTGGCGCTTTAAGAAAAGCACAAGGCCCAGCAGCGTTGGAAACTGATGATCCATGATGCCTTTATGTTATGCTGCTCTGCATCAGTATGCTTTCTTCTTCTCCATCTTAACATGCTGCAACTGCTGAGGGAGAAAACTTAACTGCTCTCCATGAATAAAGAGGAGTCATGGCAGTTATAACCAGGAAGCATTTGCTCAAAGAATCTTAGAGCTCAAAGTTGTCTCTTGTGTTTCAGCTAAGCAATGCGAGTCTGCACATTTCACTGTTTGAATGGGTGAATAGTTTGCTGTATGTACTTTAAATGATAGGCTAAAGACAAAAACTAACTCTTGACTATAATGACAACATTCACATGACTGTAAGACTCCCCATGTCAGTACTATCTCACACTGTTTACTCCATTAGATCGTCTTTGAATTCCTCATTCAAACAGAAACACAGTCACACATTTTGTAATTGTGATCCAGCTTATGGACAAGATCAGATGCAAAGTGTGATGGTTTTCAAAAAGAGGACCCAAATGCAGATATCAAACTAAAAAAATGTCTTTATTTGACAAAAAACCAGGATCAAATAAAGACATGAGGAGGATTTTCAAAGAAGCCACAGCAAAAAAAAAAAAAAGAAGGGAGCTGATAGGAAAGGGCTATGAACCCTCCACAAGCGAGTCTGAGCACTGATGCCGACTTGTTAAAACCGTGCAGTGCTTAATTGAGTTGGGTTTCAGTCAGAGAGGAACCAACATACAAATGAATGTTCTACACAAGTGCCTGTACACTGTTAAACGAAGAAAAATATTTTATGATTGTCATGCAGATGTTTACGACTTAAGATGTACATGTTATTGATTATCAAATTAAGCCTGTCCTCCATTAGTCCAGAAAACGTTATGTTTATTTCTAGTATTTAATCTTTTTGATGTCCTTGTGAATTTTTGATGCAAAGCTTAAAACAAGACAAATACAGTTGTTTTTTTTTGCTGCTCAGACAGTCTTAAAATGTCTTGGTTTAACTTTACATCAAATTATCCATTAAAGGAAGATTTATTGGTTCAATCTCATATAATTTAATAAAGAAAAATAAAATCAATTTCCACATCGATTTTTAGCAACAAAAATTAGAGGCTCACCTTTCACTGCTGCATAATCAAAAGGAAAAGATGCCTGGAGGATCAAATCCACTCATTTTTCAGTCATTGGTTGATCAAGGTAAGAACTGCCACTCCCACAAGATGCCACTGGGAAACCATGGCAACACACACTTCTTGTTTCTACCTGAGACAGGAAAGTTTGTCCCAAAGCTTGCAACTGTATTTATACCCTAAACCTTGATAAAGTGAACTTCATTTACAGTAGCTGAGAGTGTGACTTCTGATGGAGTGCGCTCCATCCCAGAGGGGGAGTGTGTCAGGGCTGGTTTGAAAAGGACCCAAAGACTTTCTACAAACAGGGGTATTCAGAGACAGGTGACACTGATGAGAGACAGGTGAGACAATGAGACACTTAGACACAATCAGGGTAATGAGGCAACACACACAGAGGAGCAGGAAGGGAATGAAATGAAACATGATAAAGATAAACTGAAAATAAAACAAAACTAGTGCAACCATGTCAAAATTTGCATAGAGATAAGGAATAAACATTCAAAGTTTGAACAAATTCAAATCACAAACAAATTAAAAATGGAACAGGAATGCTATTGTCACAATCTCAGTTTTCAGCCTCAGCCTCTCCCGCAGCCTGTCACAACCTGCTGCACTCTAATCAGTCCAGACTCACCTCACCTGTGTTGCTGCTCACACCTGCACCTCATCTCCTGCAATCAAGCCAGCTACAAAAGCCCCAGCTCCACACTCAATCGGCGTCAGGCTGTCTTCGCACTCATGCTGAGAACTCCAGACTTGTTTCCCGGATTGATCACCCGTTGCCGACAAGTTTCGTCCCAGACTTTGCCTCATACGCCTGACCCTCGGCTTGGCTTCAAGGTATCGACTAGCTTCTGTCCTGCATTCACCCGCCTGTCTGAATCCCCGGCTTTCGATCCTGCTTCAGTCTTCTGTTCCCGAGCCCTGCCTGCCCTACGTTGTGTCCTCCGCCTGGTATCTGATCCTGCTCCAGTGTTCTGTTGCCGAGTCCTGCCTGCCCTACGTTGTGCTATCCGTCTGGTATCTGACCCCCTGCCTGTCTTCGACAACGTGAGTTCGCCTGAATCACATCTCCGAGTGTTCCTGAACGCCTCTGCTCGTCTGTGTGTGAGTCAAGCCTGCATCACCTCCTCCTGTAAAGACTGTGTGAGCTTTTGTCAGTGCATCTCCTGTGTGGCGCAGTTGGTAAAGCATCCGACTACAGATCTAGCTGTTGCGGGTTCGACCCCCACTCAAGCTGCAGCCTTTTCCCTGATTAAACTGTGTGGGTCTCAGTTTTGGACTCCTCCTGTGTGTTGCAATCAAAGAAGTGTTTATCTTCAAAGTCTGCTGTCGCGGGTTCAACCCCCGCTCAAGTCGCAGCTACACCCCTGTAAAGACTGTGTGAGCCCCTGTCAGAGCATCTCCTGTGAGGCACAGTCAGTGAAGTATCCGATTTCAGATCTTGCTGTCGCGGGTTCAACCCCCGCTCAAGCCGCAGCTTCTCCCCTGAAAAGACTGAGTGAACCAATGTCTGAGCATCCCCTGATTAGCTCAGTTGTTAGAGCACCTGTCTGCAGATCTTGTGGTCGCGGGTTCAAACCCCGCTCTGAACTGTTTGAATTGCTGTCAAATAAAGACTGTTCATTGTTCATATTCATCTGCTTGCTTCTGGGTCCTAACTGCAAACGTGTCAGCTATACAAATAAAAATCCTGTAAAAAGCCAGAGCTGATGCATCAAAAGCAGGTACTGCACATAATACATGTCAAAAACCCTTAAGGGAATAAAAAAGTATCCCATGAATGCTTGGTGAGGTGTTCATGTCAATTGTATGCGTCATTTAATTTGCAGATTCTGAAATTACTGTCTGTATCCCCTGATGGAGACCCCCCCACACACACCCACACACCCACACACACAGTTGACAGAGTTGTAATTCTCTTCCTAGTTTCCTTTTGTCACTATTTTGCATACCATCCTCCAGACTTAATCCAAAATACATGCTCCAGACAGTTTATTTCACAGCTGCTGCCATGTCCTTTCTCATCACACAATTTGCCTTGAATGGTAAATATTTAATTTTTCTTCATATAAGACTCAGGGGGTTCAGTCAACAAAAAGCACTGCCAGTCAGTCTAATGAAATCTGTTCAGTAATGCAGGTTTCATGGTAATTTTATTCTCTTTTCTTTCCTGAAGAAGAACTTGAGACCGGCACTTGTGCACATTTCACTGTGTAGTGCTCACATCTAGCAACTTATAACACCCTTCCATTGAACATCCACCTGTGCACTTTGTTTTTTAAATGTCAATTCTGCCTGGCTGTTTATTATTCACTTAAGAGTCCCTCATATCATGCTAATATGTTGTTTATCTTAATCTTATACTATTGTGCATACACATTGGTCACCTGTAAATTTAATCCTCTGTCCCACATGCCCATGGTCACTGGTTGACTTTAGTTCTGCTTTATCCAATAAAATGTTTATTGCATAATTTGCACCCCTGACCATTGCCCTGTTGTCTATTCAGGATTGTGTTTGTTGGCTCCAAATTTTCACTTGACATATCTTGTACATATTCTTTTCGTTACCTTTGATTTTTATTTAAAACTTGAATTCCTAATTTTCTATTTTCTTAGGCTTAGAGAATAAAGTTACCAATGTTAAATTCTTTGTATGTCGAACATACCTGGACAATAAAGCTGATTCTGATTCTTTAACATTTTCTCCAAATCATCCTTATCTTCCTCTTTATTTTTCTTTATATGTATGTGTGTGTGTTTCTCCTCGGATCTATTGAAGCCCACTATAATCTACAGTATTTTTGCTTTGAACACAGCTTGGAGGAGCACAAAGGGTTTACTGTGAATGTGTAGCTCAGTGTGATCCTCTTAATGGAGACACTTTTCCAAAATGCATCATTTTTAGACCCACTGACCCACTGTTTCTGGATTCAGAAAATACACCATTTATTAAAAGCTGACATGCTTACAGTGATACAAAAACACTGTGTACTCCAGAACAGAGTGCCAGAGGAAATATGGCCTCCCAAAAAGTACACAGAAACAAAAAATGCTTCTATTGTCACTCGTTAAAAACTTCAGATGCTTAGTATCAGTTCTTTGTGGTGCTTGAACCTCCAGGTTCACACCCATCAACAGAGCTCCACTCAGGAAATATACACAATGATTTTCTAATCCACAGGATACAATTTAAGTTTGACAGAATATTTAGCTGACATAAGCCATTTCCTTCATTTCAAAGGGTTTCAGGGCTGAAAGCTCCCAGATCCTCATATGACCCAAATGTGGGAATAAGGAGAAATGTCATGGTGCCTGTTCAAATAACTCTCATGATGTGGATTAAGGTGTTTTTTCAGAATGCTGCAAATACAATAAATGCCAAAGAAATTTAATGTTGGGGTGATACATTAAAAAAACAAGCTTTTTGATAGAAACAACAAGAGAAGGAGCAGTTTTCTACAACATGATACTATCTTGCTGGAGGACATATTGATTAAAAGTCTGTTATGTTCAAACAACACACATTAGCAAACCACAGTCTGTTTTACTCTATTGTTTTGCCCCCCTTAGGGTGAGAAGCTCCGGATAATTGTTACATTTTCCATTATCTCAAAGTACTATCAAAATTGACAATTTTATTTCTCTAATATACGATGCATAATCATGAAATCATTTAAATGACCCCCGATAGCTTGAGGTGCAGCACAGTTCGTTTTAATGGTCTCATGCTGCAGTTAACTCATTACTCTTATTACTGTTTGCAGGCTTCTGTACCTCCCAGGCTCAAGGGACCTTTGCTTTAGGCAAGTGTGCACAGTGTCATTGTTGGAAGCTTATATACAGTGTGACATAGAGTAGATTTGCCCCATATTGTGAAGGACATACTTTGTTGTTGGAAGCCTGATCTGTGCTGGTTGGAGCATACACAATCCAAGACTTTAGAAAAGAGCAATATTGGTCTCTTAACAGACAACCACAAAGACATTTGGGCCATTTCTTTAGGACCTCTGTCATTTCCTTATACTTAGTGCAACACGACTTAGCGTCAGTGATAAAATCAGCTTCAATACACCGATACATATTTAAGTACCTCTAATCTATGGACATTCTGCTTAACATCCTGTCACTTGAAGGCTCCTTTTCTCCCCTGATTATTTGATAGGTCTGATCTGTGGGAACTGGTCATTTTAGTGGTTTTCACTGCTGTTTTCAACAGATCTGCACTATGTCTATGGTCTATGCTTTAGGCTGGCCACGCTGGGCCAGAGGCATTAAACTGCTGCCCTACATTGGTATGACACAACACTAGTAGGTATAGTTGGTGGTGGGCAGGTAATTAAGAAGGTTTAGGCAGCTGCTAGTGCTGTAAACAAGAGGAGAGGATGAAGTCCTGATGTAACAGACATTCTGTCTCGAGTATAGAAGGACTATAATACAAGAAGGAGACTCGTAAAACTATTCTATGTTAGTCGTCAGTTCAGAGCTGCAATGTACCATATTGTCAACAACTCTGCATTCATGACATGGATGGTCTTCATCAAGCCAATGGGCTTAGACTGACAATGAAATAATGGTAGGACTTTACGCTCTTAGGCCTATTCAAGGTACCCTTGCAGAGCAGACAGACCTGCCTGATTCTGAAATCCTGCAGGTCCGTCTTGCCAGCCTCCATTGTCCAACGAATTCACTCGGCTGAATTCTTAATGGGCCAATCAGGGAAGACAGGCGGGAGCAGCAGAATGCGGATGTGACAACAACTTGAAGTCAAGAACCGGAAGTTGAGAACGGACATGCCGATTGGCCTATTGTCCTCATGGCTACCTAGTGAAACTTGGCGAAATCTGCCCTCCTCAGAAGTTTACTTGTAGGGATTGTCTTTGATGAGGTTCATGTCACATATGAGTGTTAAATGAATCATCTGTGTGGTACAATTTAGTGTAAGACGGTAGTAAAAGGCCGTTAGCTGTTAGCAGCTAAGTTAGCGGCTAACAGTCATTAACTGTTGTTAGCTGTTGTTAGCCATTAGCCGTTACATTAGCCGCTATGTATGCTACATTATAAGAGGCAGCCCTTCCTGATGTGGATTGGTCTGTGACGAATGTGACGAGCCAAATGATTATCCAATCACAAGCTTGTGGGTTTTTTTAACGTTCTGCCCCTGAAAACAAATTCAAAGGGCTACTACCCAGATGGACTGGTGAAATATCTCTGTGGCAGATATATTGAGCTGTCCATCTGGCTTGTCAGGTTATATTCAAGGGGGCAGGGGGAGCATAATGTTTTAGGCAGCTGTGGACGCCACAAAGAGGGAGAGATAGAGAAACCCTGATGCTGCAAACTTTTTGTCTTTTTCATAGAAGTAATTTATCACTCCATAAAAGTGCTCTGTCCCACAGAGGAGGCACTCTTAACACTACCGGGCATGTAAAACTCAGAAAAGCCCAATATGGGGTCGTTAAGGGCATTGAAAACTCAAGAGGCATAATGTGACCTCCAGAGTCAATGTATAGAAACCATAAAATGGAGCATGTCTCTATTTGATGCACCACAGTGTTCACTGTCATTCAGCATCTGGGTACACTGCCTATGCAGCTCTCAAAAGTTCATATTGTGCATTATGTCCAAAGGGTTTTTAGATTTACTGAACTAATGCAGAGATTTTGAAAATATGCTTTGAACATTTATGTTTTTTTGTTCTGACACATACAGGATCAGATATAACTGAGAGACACGTTACAGAGTTTTGCAAAATGCAGTGATGATATGTTGATTGGTTTATGTGACTAGTCTCCATTTGAAAGATCTCATTTAAATGTGTCATTACATCTTCAGAAAGGTCATTAGGCCATCACCAAACTCCAAGACACAGCTGTGGATGTTTTTTTTTTGCATACATGTATTCAGATACATTATGTATGCGGGCATTAGAAACTTTGAGCAAATTATTCTTCTGTCCTTAAAAATGCAATGTCAGATTTAAATCCATTTGTTAGAATGCTTGTGATTAGTAGTTCTGCATGGAGTCTGCTGGAACTGATTCAGTCTCCAGTGGACCAGAGGATCCAGACGAGCCTGACAGCCTCTGACTCACAGAGAGAAAAAGAGCGAATGGAGGATATGACCTCAAGTCTCCCCTCCATCCATCTCTAACCATTCATTCAACCATTCTTAATGGTATACTCTAACCTGACTGTTTAACACAAATCAGCATCAGGGCTCCTCTCAGCTGGAAGCTCCATTTTGGAGGCTTTTGGTTATTGCGACTTGCTTGGAGGGCATTATCATATATGTTTGGGGAAACATTTGTTTATTCAAAACGTATTCAGTTCTATTTGTAGAAGTAATTCAGTGAGTTTAGAAAAAGCCCAGGGTGTTCTTCAACTCTTGTCTCTATAATAGAATACATGACAAGTATGTCAACATCAATACACATTTCTACCAAATGGAAACATCCACAGTTAACACATATAACATGTGCAAAACATCACAGTGGAGGCTGGCTGCCTCACTTATATCAAAACGTCCATTTTTACAGGTAAAAATTAGCTGATTTAAAGCCTGCTTGATAAACAAATATGTTCTTTGAGGCAAAGTCCAGGCTAAGTCCCATGTCTTCAAGGGGCAGTTGAAGGCTGTAAAGTGTCTTATAGTTTCAATAAACAAAAGAAAATATCAGAAAAATATCTCACACTGTTAGCAAATCCTCAATGTCCAGTCTCCACCTAAATGTAATAATTTCACTCGTGTGCCATGACTAACTTTCCATCAAAATGTCACAAAAAAACTTCAGATAACTTACTGAGATTTTAGCAGAATTCAGAAAAACTGGTAAAGCTCCTAAATGTGACAAATCCTTGAGAAAATTCATGGACCCACGTCCAGATTTATATCACCACAAAATAAAATCCTGCCTTTCTTCCGCAATGACCAAAATTCTCTGAAAATATAATCAATATCTGTTTTAAACTTTTTGAGTTATCCTGGCTGCAAACAAACAAACAAATACAAAACATAAACTCCTTGTTGGAGGTAATGATGTCACACAGAGTATCATGATAGTAATATGAGCCCTATTAGACGTACAATACTAAATGTACAATATTGAGTAGTTTTTCATTACTTTATTCTTAGACCACGAGATGATCAGGACATTGCTGACTTTGTTCAGAGGTGTGGATCGGAGCTGAAACTCTGGCCTTTAATCTTGAAGTGTGTCTTGCCCTTCTGTCAGGCCTTCTGAAACTCCTATATGACACAGCATTACTCCCCTTTGATGCTCTTTTAAGGGAAATGATCATGATTTTCTTTTTGCCTTATCTTTATTTAGATGTCAATTTAAAGCTAGGGTCTACGATCTGAAAACCAGTTTGGCTGTTGAGACAGATTTGAAAAACGCAGCCTGCCCCCCCTTCACTCACCCCTCTCCTCCGTGTTCCAAGATCCCGCCCCCCAGCTTGTGTCACCTCCTAACAACACGTCCCCTCCGATAGAGCAAGAAGCCGACCGGCAGGAAATATTCATTGGCGTTGAAGATAAATGAGATTTCTCATAGCTGGAAGTAACAAACACGACAGTCATCCCCCTTGTAACACACAGCGAAGCCATTTCAATTGGACCGGCGGCGAAGCAGGTCTGGCGTCGCTACTGTTCACCGATCAGAGCAGAGCCGATTGTGGGCGAGGATTTATGTTTCTCGGCGTGTCTTCACCAGCTCAGTTTACAAGGCCAACGATGAGTGGCTAACTTATGCTAAAATCTATTGACAGAGCCTACCCGTTCGAGAGGCAGCCTCCCGGTTTTGGTGCTGGTCTTCCTCGGCTCCATGACGCTTCAGTACCTGTGCAGCTCGCTGCTCACCGGTACATGAGGGAGGTAGTGGGGAGGAGGCGGACGGTGCGGAGCAGGGGAGACAGGGGATTGGATGGACTCCATTCCCGGCAGTTCGGATTGGTCAACTATTATGCCGCTTTGCAGCGGATATACTGAATAGATTTTTATCATTCTTTTTGGTCTTTATATTGCGTAGATCGGACCATAGGACCATAATGACCTTATAAACAGTGTTATTAAGATGCACCAAGCTTCCAAATCTTAGACCATAGCTTTAACTCTTAGGGCAATAATTTAATTACTTAAATTTTCCAAGAATTCTGTCACTGGGAGTTGCTTAATGTATAAAATAAGCTATGTAAATATAGGTCCTGAAGTGCAAAATACTCCCTGGCTCCAGTGCTTTAATCTATAAACAATGAATGTTCATTAACTGAAGGCAAAATTAAATGTAGGTCAGATTTACACTGAGTTCATTTATCTCTAACGAGAAACAGTAGGGGAGTGGTTATTGGGAACATGGCTTCCTGCTGTTAAGCTGTTTTGTCTGACAGGCATAATGATGTTAGTTTAACATTTACTTGATAATATTCTCTCTTGGAGGCACAATGTAATAACTTCCTTCGGAGAAAAATGGGACAAAAGTAGAGCAGGTTATCTGCATATGTACAAATATATTTGTGTTCTCATATGTATGTGTAGCAGGATGATGTGTCTCATCTTTACTTTTACAGGAATTGTGTTTGCCTGCTTTCTGGGAGTCCTTGTAAACCAGTGACCTGAGGCTGCCGAACCTTGGTTAGGCACAATGCATGAGGATACAAGGGTGGGAGCCTGGCTAGATGGCCTCCCCCCAAAAACCTTATGCATGACTTCAAACCAGGTCCAGGTTGCTACTGTTGCTTCAACCCCTGTCTATGCCAGAACCTGTTGGAGGATTCTTCTTTTCATGAAGAAGATGAGGTTACCATGAGATTCATTTAAAGGGTATGCAACAACCATGAACAGCAAGTTAATTTCCACATGCAGATCTGGGGTCAACATTAAAAAGACCATTCTGATGATAAGAAATTAGAATCAGAATAAAAAAGAAAAAAGAATAGCTTGTCATGTGACTTTCTTTATCTTATACTTAGTCTCAAGATTGTCTCACTTCTAAGACAGCTGGAGTAGGCTCACCTGATGCTTCAGGCCATCTCCGAAGCCTCCTTTCTATTAATGTACAGAAATGGTAAGAATTAGCTTGATAAGTCATTGTACTAAAATTCTGTCAAAAACAGCATGTAATAGGGCCAAAGATCCGATTCCCGGCCAATGCATGTGTGCATTTGACATTGTCCAAGTGCGTGATAGAGGGTGGAAATATGCCACTGACCCTGCTATCCATTGTCCCCAGACCTCAAGTGATTTCTCAGTCAGGATACTTGATGTCAAGTAAACGCAAATACTTCACATCAGTCACTTCTAGTGTATAAAAAAAGGGCCCCATGTCTAAGAGATTATCCTGTCAAAGATTCTCTTTCTGGCCCCCAAACAGGTGTGTTGAGCAGTGGTGGTTCAGTGGTAGAATTCTCGCCTGCCACGGGGGAGCCAGTTGCGAATACCTGTAACAGAAAATATGGAGACCCAGAGGGTCTCTGCCAGATTAGGGATCGAAACCAGGTCACTGGCACATGATGAACAATGTTTATTTTTAACATTCTGGGGATTTCTGCTTGTATAAATGCTGTATTGATCTGAGTAAAATCTATCAAACACTTTTAATCGCCAGTCGCGGATAAATGTATCAGGTAATAGAGACCCAGAGATGGTCCACCAAGTGTGGGATCGAAACCAGCTGTTACCGCTAATCATGCCCAATGTTTGTGTTGAGCATTTATGGGGATTACTGTGTGTGTAAATACTGGATTAATATGAGTAAGATAATTCAAGCACTTTTGATCTGTAACTGCACCAAGTCATGCAAAAATATTTACATCTCAAAATAAAAAAGGCAGTTTTAGTACTACTGCCATTGTTGAAGTAATTTTGTTTCTGTTTAATTTAATAATAATAATTATATATCTTATTTTTAAAGCTCCTTTCATGACATCCAAGGACGCTGTACAAATTAAAAACCAAAAAATACTAAACAATAATTTAAGAATCCTGATAGGAATAAGGCTTTAATAGCTCATTCTACATAAACATGCATTTTTCTGTCCCTAGCCGTAAGAGATATATCACTCCTGAATAAAACAGTTTGTGTGAGATTTTTTTAAGTATTTTATTTAAAAAACATATTATTTCAGCTATCACACTATTTGGAGCAATCAGCTTGGTAATATTTGCTTTTTAATCAATTATTTAGAACCCCAACCACAACAAAAGTGCTCATCCCCACAGTTAATGATGGAGAGAAAGTGCTGTATATTGAGTTTAAAAATATGTTTTTCAAAAAAAATAAATAAAAAAGTACAAATCAAATATATGATAGAAATTACATTTTAAAACAAAATGCCAAATAAGTATTATAAAATATATTTAAAAGTAGTTGTCCCTGCAGGCAGTCATGCCACTGGTGTTACCATGTGACAAAAGTCTTTTATTTTGGAATAAGAAATAACTCTGATGACATCACTTGACTTCCTTTGACCTCTTTCTTGAAGATCTATGAAGAGGGACCCTGGTAATAACATTGTCCTTTTTCAGTTTTCAGAAATATTAACATTTATCTCATGATTTCATATGAAGCTTTTAGTTGACATCACTGGTGTTACCAACTTTATTGGCAGGGAATTGCAAACAAACGAATAAAAATGTGTTTAGAAGACATAATTTAGTGAATAGATCAAGATTAGTAACATGCTGTGTCATGCTCTGCAGCAGCCATTTTACGTGTTATGTGTTACATTTCCTATGGGTAACAATAAGGAACACCAGTGACAATCAGTAACACCAGTGACAGTTAGATGTGTGAACACACTTTATTAAATGGTGTTTTGTGATAAATGTACCAAAAAAACAAAAAATCATTGAGCTTTCATTTATATGTAATCATAAAGTCAATGGCATATGTAACAATGTAGTTGACGTTTAAATGTTAAAAAAAAAAAAAAGAAATAAAACAAAAGAAATTTTGCCATCCCAAAAATCCACGTTTCTGTAGAATGACCCTAATGACAAATACAGGTTAATTCTTGAATAAAACAGTAGACCAAATTTGCCATCAAGAGCCTCCTGGCGCACTGCTGCATATCAGCTGCACAGCAGAGGGCAGAAGGGACCCTCACAGTGGGTGGTAAGGCCGAGAAACCCAGTGGGATCACACTACCCCCCCTTAAAGACACTTAGATCACTAGCATCCAGGAAAAAGACTCTTAACATAACACGTGAGCCACCCCCTCAAAAAGAAATCCAGATAACAGGGATTTTCTTTTGAACATCGGAGCATTTAAAAGTGCTGAAAGTGGCTTGTGCAAATTGTTCAGAACAACACACAGAGAAGGTGAATACAACTGACCCTCCCATGTTTATTATTGAATCACCAAAGTAAGGTTTTAATTTCATAACTGAGTTGTTACTAAGACAAAATGGTTTATTAGAATGTTTTATCAGGACTTCTCCAAACTTTTTATCAAATGTAAATAAAGCAAACATTAAGTTTCCTTGTCTGAAAATGAAGAAAAATGCTTTGAAATTGAATTATCAAAGTGGAGCTATTACATGAATACACTGGGGAAAAGAGTAAACCCTGTTAATATCAAAAGCCCAAAGGTTGACGTAAAATTTCTTTGCAATTGCTGCTGTAAATAAACAGTCAAATTCAATATGTGATACAACTCTTTTGCAACATCTTGTTTTTTATTGTCTAGGTCACACAAGTTGATTCTTAACATTTTTGGCATTATAGCCATTACACTATGAGTGTAATCTTTGATAAGTTAATTGATCAATAACATAATTTATAATTTTACTCAGCACTCAAATTCTGTTAAATCTTATAAAGTTTTGTTTCCCACATAAATAACTGAAATCTAAGCAAAGGTACTGATTTCACCACAATATTCATAAAATACACAAAAGGTTACTTAATTACAGTGAAGTGTGAAATAAGTAAATAATTTGTTTTTGATACCCACTTTTAAGAATACATTGACAACCAATACATATGTAGTTATGCAATTTGTGCATTGTGGTGTAATTTTACTATTGAAATACACTGTAAAATATTATCCCTCATTGCAGATTATCCACATGTTGAGCAGGGCAGGGAACTGTTTCAAGTAAACTTGGTGACTGACCCTTCCTGAAGATGAAAATACAACCATGGCAGTACAAACAGGCTTAAAGAAGACACTGAGCTGAGGAATGACTGTCATTATTACACATGGCATATTATCTGCTGTGCTACCTTGCCACCACTGTTCAAGACGTAACATGTTTTCAAGGCGTCTGGAACAGTGGTGGTAAGGTAGCACAGTCATGAACATGTTTTCAAGTATTCTGTTTATGAAATTGTTGTGCTTATTTAAAATAACATTCTGCTGTGTGTGATGACGACTTAATAGATTCTCACAACGAGAAATACAATATCTTGCGAAAAAACTGCTGAAACTCTGAATATTCTTCATAATAGCAAAATTTATTTATACAGCACTTTTCAAAACAAAACACAACATAGTAAAGAGACAAAAATAAAAGATAAACAAGAGCATAAAAGAGAAATCTGAGGAATGCAATCACCAAAAGGTTAAAAGTTAAAACATAACAGTGGTAAATTAAAAAAAGTCACAAATGACAGAAAAAGAGAGCCAAATAAATACAAGATAAATATCACATAAGATAATAAGGAGGAAGCAAATAAAAAAGGCTAAAGCTACCAATAACTAAAAGGAAGTAGGAAAAAAATTGATGGAAAAGGAATAAAACCAGTATAAATTGTTTGAATGATGAAAGGATACAAAAATGAAAGAATAAAAGATGCTGAATTCTGAGTCACACTAGGAATTTGTTAGATATATCATATTATATAGTATTTATATTTTTAGTTAGTTCCATTAATTGTTGAGCAAAACCAGTCATCCACTAATGGCGGTTATCTGAATCACCACCAAACTGTAATCATTTCTAAGTTGAGCCACTGAAAAGTCACAGCAAATCCATTCAGTGTTTTTGTGTCATCTTGTTCATGAACAAATAAACAAGAGACAAAAACACAACCTCCTTGGTGGTGGCTAAACAATCAAAGCATGCACAATCACTCAGGGAAAAAAATCAAGAAACATATTAACAAATCATACCAATTTACATGTTTACAAACCAAACCTGTTTACATATTTACAAAACCAGGTGAACCCATTGGTTCTCACCAGGGTCTGTATTATACTGTGAAAAATATAGTTATACTTGGCCCAAATAATACCACTGGGTAGCAATTTGCCCTGTTACAGAATATGTAATAACATTATATAAAATATACCAATTGAAGTCATATTGCATTTGTTCATTGAACTTAAAGGGAAACTCCGGTATTTTGACACCTGGACCTTATTTTTAGGTTTGTGCATGCTCATATACTCACTCAGACAAACATCGTGCAGCTCGGAGTCCTTCAGAAGTTATTTAGATCCAACCGATGTAGCCGCACTTAGCGGGGGCCACGGCAACGGAGCTTCAGCGCGGGACGTAATCTCTGCAAAATCGCTCGTCTCTACCACAGCCCGGCTTGTCATTGCAGAGAAATCCTCCAGAGTAGTCAGATATATATTCCTGGATAGATCCATACGCGTGTCAGCCGGTTTCAAGTCCCACTCTGAGCAGCTAACACACTCCTCTTCTGTTGCTATAGGCTAACACTGTCCACAAGCGCACCACCAGTTAGCATTGAGTCGTGGACGTGCTCCTGTTTGTTGTTCTCAAGCCAGCTGTTCGTCTTTCTCCCTCTGCATTCTTCTCTCATGGAGCTCCTCGTCCGTGTACTCAGACTCAAACCGGTCGTCGTAGTCTGACTCTTCGGCATCAGATAAATATTCTGCCATGTTGCTCAGCACTGCCGGCTAAAAGTAGGTCAGCTGTACCTTTGTGTCGCGCGGCTATGGCGTCATCAAAAGTTTGTTTACCAGGTCAGCTGACCCACCTGAAGACGGTAGATGAGCTGACTTTATGATAACACTGGCGATGGATGAAAAAATATAGCCAAAATTAGCGATTTTGCCATATAAGGAGCTTCAGCGCGGAACATAATCTCTGCAAAATCGCTCATTTCGGCTATATTTTTTCATCCATCGCCAGTGTTATCATAAAGTCAGCTCATCTACCCTCTTCAGGTGGGTCAGCTGACCTGGTAAACAAACTTTTGATTATATACTGCTTCATTAGAACTTAAGTCTAGAAGTATTTTTTACAATCAGTGTTTAATTTACTGTTAATTACAAAAATCCGATTGATTTTGAGAGCATTTCTTGAAAGTAATCAGATATTAAGCATCAACCTGTGTAGTTTCAAATCAAGTATTTTTTCAGCATTGATTCTCTCAATTTTAAATCTAATATTAACGATTAATTCATTTGGTGTTCTGGAAATACTGGTTCACGGAAATAAAAATAGGCAATTGTTTTATTTGGATACATTTCTACAATGGAAAATGTACAATATAGAGTACAATATACTGCCCCCTCCCCACTTAGTAAAAATCACTTTTCTGTTTCAAAACTGTTAAAAATCTTACCAAATACACACAAAAAACCTGACACAATAACCGTAACCTGAAGTCATGTAATACATCGAAATCAATGTTCAGTCATATTCAGATTTCGAATCAACAGATTACATCGCTTAGCTTAAGTTTATGGTAAAATCATGTGGTAAACTACAACATTTGAAAAAACACATTAAACATATGGGATTTCAGAAATGAAACTTCACGTAAAATATTTAAAAAGGAAAGAAATACTTATGTCTGAAAAACGGAGGATATATTCAACAGAGAAGAAATTGTCGAAAAGATAACTTTTTTTTTAAGTACTGCTGTGTCATGCTCCTGCAGACTGTCAATCATACAGTAGAAAGCGCGCGGGGGTTAAACCTCACCAAAAAGGGTGAAACAGCGCCCCCCAAATTTCCATACTGGCCAAAAGTATATTACATGCGTAGTGGTTGAGCACTACCATAGAGAATGAATAGGAAACGGTTTAGGACAGTTTAGCTAAAGAATTCTCGCAGGAAACGGGGAGGCCCGGGTCCAATTCCCGGCCAACGCATGTGTGCTTTTCACATTGGCCCAGTGTGTGATAGACGGTGAAAATATGCCACTGACCTTGCTATCCATTGGTCCAAGACCAAAGTGTTTTCTCAGTCAGGATACTTGATGTCAAGTAAGTAAATGCAAATACTTCACATCAGTCACTTCTAGTGTAAAACCAAAGGGCTCCATGTCTGATCAAAATATACCTCCTGTCAGAGATTCTCTTTCTGGCCCCCAAACTACAGCCATGGGCTTGTTACTCAGCTCCATAGCTTGAAACCCCTGTGTGACCACTTTGGATCTCTTATCTCTGATCAACTTTCCTGCTCCAAAAAGGCTCTGAAATCAAACCCAAATGCTACAAGTACAACTTGAATGACACATAGTGTCCCCAACCCCCTCCGTCTAGCAGAGGTGTGACCAAATTGCATATTTGACCCACGTCAGACTCTGAACAGTCAGAGCATCCTGAAAGAAACACAGTTGATCCTGAAGGAAAACATGAGAGTGTTTGACTGTCAGGGACAGTCCAACAGAGTGCAGTGCAGACATATGATCCAAAAGTAGAACTGCAGACCTTAGGGTGTGCCCAGATGTGGGCGTTTGCCAACATGTGTCAAGTGTGTTCAGCATTGGTGGTTCAGTGGTAGAATTCTCGCCTGCCACGCGGGAGGCCCGGGTCCGATTCCCGGCCAATGCATGTGTGCTTTTCACATTGGCCCATTGTGTGATAGATGGTGAAAATATGCCACTGACCCTGCTATCCATTGGTCCAAGACCGAGAGAGATTTCTCAGTCAGGATACTTGATGTCAAGTAAGTAAATGCAAATACTTCACATCAGTCACTTCTAGTCTTTCAGCAAAGGGCTCCATGTCTGATCAAAATATACCTCCTGTCTGAGATTCTCTTTCTGGCCCACAAACTAAAGCCATGGGCTTGTTAATCAGCTCCATAGCTTGAAAACCCCTGTGTGACCACTTTGGATCTCTTATCTCTGATCAACTTTCCAGCTCCAAAAAGGCTCTGAAATCAAACGCAGATGCCACAAGTACAACTTGAATGACACATAGTGTCCCCAACCCCCTCCGTCTAGCAGAGGTGTGACCAAATTGCATATTTGACCCACGTCAGACTCTGAACAGTCAGAGCATCCTGAAAGAAACACAGTTGATCCTGAAGGAAAACATGAGAGTGTTCGACTGTCAGGGACAGTCCAACAGAGTGCAGTGCAGACATATGATCCAAAAGTAGAACTGCAGACCTTAGGGTGTGCCCAGATGTGGGCGTTTGCCAACATGTGTCAAGTGTGTTGAGCATTGGTGGTTCAGTGGTAGAATTCTCGCCTGCCACGCGGGAGGCCCGGGTCCGATTCCCGGCCAATGCATGTGTGCTTTTCACATTGGCCCAGTGTGTGATAGATGGTGAAAATATGCCACTGACCCTGCTATCCACTGGTCCAAGACCGAGAGAGATTTCTCAGTCAGGATACTTGATGTCAAGTAAGTAAATGCAAATACTTCACATCAGTCACTTCTAGTGTAAAACCAAAGGGCTCCATGTCTGATCAAAATATACCTCCTGTCAGAGATTCTCTTTCTGGCCCCCAAACTACAGCCATGGGCTTGTTACTCAGCTCCATAGCTTGAAACCCCTGTGTGACCACTTTGGATCTCTGATCTCTGATCAACTTTCCAGCTCCAAAAAGGCTCTGAAATCAAACCCAAATGCCACAAGTACAACTTGAATGACACATAGTGTCCCCAACCCCCTCCGTCTAGCAGAGGTGTGACCAAATTGCGTATTTGACCCACGTCAGACTCTGAACAGTCAGAGCGTCCTGAAAGAAACACAGTTGATCCTGAAGGAAAATATGAGAGTGTTCGACTGTCAGGGACAGTCCAACAGAGTGCAGTGCAGACATATGATCCAAAAGTAGAACTGCAGACCTTAGGGTTTGCCCAGATGTGGGCGTTTGCCAACATGTGTCAAGTGTGTTGAGCATTGGTGGTTCAGTGGTAGAATTCTCGCCTGCCACGCGGGAGGCCCGGGTCCGATTCCCGGCCAATGCACGTGTGCTTTTTACATTGGCCCATTGTGTGATAGACGGTGAAAATATGCCACTGACCCTGCTATCCATTGGTCCAAGACCGAGAGAGATTTCTCAGTCAGGATACTTGATGTCAAGTAAGTAAATGCAAATACTCCACATCAGTCACTTCTAGTCTTTCAGCAAAGGGCTCCATGTCTGATCAAAATATACCTCCTGTCTGAGATTCTCTTTCTGGCCCACAAACTAAAGCCATGGGCTTGTTAATCAGCTCCATAGCTTGAAAACCCCTGTGTGACCACTTTGGATCTCTTATCTCTGATCAACTTTCCAGCTCCAAAAAGGCTCTGAAATCAAACGCAGATGCCACAAGTACAACTTGAATGACACATAGTGTCCCCAACCCCCTCCGTCTAGCAGAGGTGTGACCAAATTGCATATTTGACCCACGTCAGACTCTGAACAGTCAGAGCATCCTGAAAGAAACACAGTTGATCCTGAAGGAAAACATGAGAGTGTTCGACTGTCAGGGACAGTCCAACAGAGTGCAGTGCAGACATATGATCCAAAAGTAGAACTGCAGACCTTAGGGTGTGCCCAGATGTGGGCGTTTGCCAACATGTGTCAAGTGTGTTGAGCATTGGTGGTTCAGTGGTAGAATTCTCGCCTGCCACGCGGGAGGCCCGGGTCCGATTCCCGGCCAATGCATGTGTGCTTTTCACATTGGCCCAGTGTGTGATAGACGGTGAAAATATGCCACTGACCCTGCGATCCATTGGTCCAAGACCGAGAGAGATTTCTCAGTCAGGATATTTGATGTCAAGAAAGTAAATGCAAATACTTCACATCAGTCACTTCTAGTGTAAAACCAAAGGGCTCCATGTCTGATCAAAATATACCTCCTGTCAGAGATTCTCTTTCTGGCCCCCAAACTACAGCCATGGGCTTATTTCTCAGCTCCATAGCTTGAAAGCCCTGTGTGACCACTTTGGAACTCGGATCTCTGATCAACTTTCCAGCTCCAAAAAGGCTCTGAAATCAAACCCAAATGCCACAAGGAGGACAACTTGAATGACACATAGTGTCCCCAACCCCCTCCAGCTAGCAGAGGTGTGACCAAATTTCATATTTGACCCACGTCAGACTCTGAACAGACAGAGCATCCTGAAAGAAACACAGTTGATCCTGAAGGAAACATGAAAGTGTTCAACCTTAAGGGACAGTCCAACAGAGTGCAGTGCAGACATATGATCCAAAAGTAGAACTGCAGACCTTAGGGTGTGCCCAGATGTGGGTGTTTGCCAACATGTGACAAGTGTGCTGAGCATTGGTGGTTCAGTGGTAGAATTCTCGCCTGCCACGCGGGAGGCCCGGGTCCGATTCCCGGCCAATGCATGTGTGCTTTTCACATTGGCCCAGTGTGTGATGGACGGTGAAAATATGCCACTGACACTGCTATCCATTGGTTCCAGACCGAGAGTGATTTCTCAGTCAGGATACTTGATGTCAAGTAAGTAAATGCAAATACTTCACATCAGTCACTTCTAGTGTAAAACCAAAGGGCTCCATGTCTGATCAAAATATACCTCCTGTCAGAGATTCTCTTTCTGGCCCCCAAACTATAGCCATGGGCTTGTTACTCAGCTCCATAGCTTGAAAGCCCTGTGTGACCACTTTGGATCTCTGATCTCTGATCAACTTTCCAGCTCCAAAAAGGCTCTGAAATCAAACCCAAATGCCACAAGTACAACTTGAATGACAGATAGTGTCCCCAAACCCCTCCGTCTTGCAGAGGTGTGACCAAATTGCATATTTGACCCACGTCAGACTCTGAACAGTCAGAGCATCCTGAAAGAAACACAGTTGATCCTGAAGGAAAACATGAGAGTGTTCGACTGTCAGGGACAGTCCAACAGAGTACAGTGCAGACATATGATCCAAAAGCAGAACTGCAGACCTTAGGGTGTGACCAGATGTGGGTGTTTGCCAACATGTGTCAAGTGTGTTGAGCATTGGTGGTTCAGTGGTAGAATTCTCGCCTGCCACGCGGGAGGCCCGGGTCCGATTCCCGGCCAATGCACGTGTGCTTTTCACATTGGCCCAGTGAGTGATAGATGGTGAAAATATGCCACTGACCCCGCTATCCATTGGCCCCAGACCGAGAGTGATTTCTCAGTCAGGATACTTGATGTCAAGTAAGTAAATGCAAATACTTCACATCAGTCACTTCTAGTCTTTCAGCAAAGGGCTCCATGTCTGATCAAAATATACCTCCTGTCAGAGATTCTCTTTCTGGCCCCCAAACTATAGCCATGGGCTTGTTTCTCAGCTCCATAGCTTGAAAGCCCTGTGTGACCACTTTGGATCTCTGATCTCTGATCAACTTTCCAGCTCCAAAAAGGCTCTGAAATCAAACCCAAATGCCACAAGTACAACTTGAATGACACATAGTGTCCCCAAACCCCTCCGTCTTGCAGAGGTGTGACCAAATTGCATATTTGACCCACGTCAGACTCTGAACAGTCAGAGCGTCCTGAAAGAAACACAGTTGATCCTGAAGGAAACATGAAAGTGTTCGACTTTAAGGGACAGTCCAACAGAGTGCAGTGCAGACATATGATCCAAAAGCAGAACTGCAGACATTAGGGTGTGACCAGATGTGGGCGTTTGCCAACATGTGTCAAGTGTGTTGAGCATTGGTGGTTCAGTGGTAGAATTCTCGCCTGCCACGCGGGAGGCCCGGGTCCGATTCCCGGCCAATGCATGTGTGACTTTTACATTGGCCCAGTGTGTGATATATGGTGAAAATATGCCACTGACACTGCTATCCATTGGTCCCAGACCGAGAGTGATTTCTCAGTCAGGATACTTGATGTCAAGTAAGTAAATGCAAATACTCCACATCAGTCACTTCTAGTCTTTCAGCAAAGGGCTCCATGTCTGATCAAAATATACCTCCTGTCAGAGATTCTCTTTCTGGCACCCAAACTACAGCCATGGGCTTGTTTCTCAGCTCCATAGCTTGAAAGCCCTGTGTGACCACTTTGGATCTCTGCTCTCTGATCAACTTTCCAGCTCCAAAAAGGCTCTGAAATCAAACCCAAATGCCACAAGTAGGACAACTTGAATGACACATAGTGTCCCCAACCCCCTCCGTCTAGCAGAGGTGTGACCAAATTTCATATTTGACCCACGTCAGACTCTGAACAGTCAGAGCGTCCTGAAAGAAACACAGTTGATCCTGAAGGAAACATGAAAGTGTTCGACTTTAAGGGACAGTCCTACAGAGTGCAGTGCAGACATATGATCCAAAAGCAGAACTGCAGACATTAGGGTGTGACCAGATGTGGGCGTTTGCCAACATGTGACAAGTGTGTTGAGCATTGGTGGTTCAGTGGTAGAATTCTCGCCTGCCACGCGGGAGGCCCAGGTCCGATTCCCGGCCAATGCATGTGTGATTTTCACATTGGCCCAGTTTGTGATGGACGGTGAAAATATGCCACTGACCCTGCTATCCATTGGTTCCAGACCGAGAGTGATTTCTCAGTCAGGATACTTGATGTCAAGTAAGTAAATGCAAATACTTCACATCAGTCAATTCTAGTGTAAAACCAAAGGGCTCCATGTCTGATCAAAATATACCTCCTGTCAGAGATTCTCTTTCTGGCACCCAAACTATAGCCATGGGCTTGTTACTCAGCTCCATAGCTTGAAAGCCCTGTGTGACCACTTTGGATCTCTTATCTCTGATCAACTTTCCAGCTCCAAAAAGGCTCTGAAATCAAACCCAAATGCCACAAGTAGGACAACTTGAATGACACATAGTGTCCCCAACCCCCTCCGTCTAGCAGAGGTGTGACCAAATTGCATATTTGACCCACGTCAGACTCTGAACAGTCAGAGCATCCTGAAAGAAACACAGTTGATCCTGAAGGAAAACATGAGAGTGTTCGACTGTCAGGGACAGTCCAACAGAGTGCATTGCAGACATATGATCCAAAAGTAGAACTGCAGACCTTAGGGTGTGCCCAGATGTGGGTGTTTGCCAACATGTGTCAAGTGTGTTGAGCATTGGTGGTTCAGTGGTAGATTCTCGCCTGCCACGCGGGGGGCCCGGGTCCGATTCCCGGCCAATGCATGTGTGATTTTCACATTGGCCCAGTGTGTGATAGACGGTGAAAATATGCCACTGACACTGCTATCCATTGGTTCCAGACAGAGAGTGATTTCTCAGTCAGGGTACTTGATGTCAAGTAAATGCAAATACTTCACATCAGTCACTTCTAGTGTAAAACCAAAGGGCTCCATGTCTGATCAAAATATACCTCCTGTCAGAGATTCTCTTTCTGGCCCCCAAACTATAGCCATGGGCTTGTTACTCAGCTCCATAGCTTGAAAGCCCTGTGTGACCACTTTGGATCTCTGATCTCTGATCAACTTTCCAGCTCCAAAAAGGCTCTGAAATCAAACCCAAATGCCACAAGTAGGACAACTTGAATGACACATAGTGTCCCCAACCCCCTCCGTCTAGCAGAGGTGTGACCAAATTGCATATTTGACCCACGTCAGACTCTGAACAGTCAGAGCATCCTGAAAGAAACACAGTTGATCCTGAAGGAAAACATGAGAGTGTTCGACTGTCAGGGACAGTCCAACAGAGTGCAGTGCAGACATACAGTCATGGAAAAAATTATTAGACCACCCTTGTTTTCTTCAATTTCTTGTTAATTTTAATGCCTGGCTCAAATAAAGGTATATTTGTTTGGACAATTATAATGATAACAACAAAAATAGCTCATGAGAGTTTAATTTAAGAACTAAGAACTATTCATTTTCCATGGTTTTCTTGATAATAACCAAAATTACTTAAATTCTTACATCAATAGCTATGGCATTGTACCGCCAAAAACACTACTTTTAAGCATTCCATGTTTTCTTTTCTGTTTGCTTTAAACACATGATACACACAAGAGTTAATACTTGATTGCATAACCATTGTTTTTGATGACTGCAGCCATGCGTCTTGGCATGCTCTCCACCAGCTTCTGACATTGTTCTGCTGTCACAGCAGCCCATTCCTGTTGGACAAATTCAAACAAATTTTTTTTGTTTTTGGGCTTGTGGTTCTCCATTATGAGTTTGATGATTTTCCACAGGTTTTCAATTGGATTAAGATCTGGTGATTGAGCAGGCCAAGGCATGGTGCGAATGTTGTGGTTCTCCATCCAGGCTTTAACTGACCTTGTCGTGTGGCAAGGGGCATTGTCTTGTTGGAAAATCCAGTCATTCGAGGCAGGAAAGAGTTTTCCAGCTGATGGAAGAAGACTGTTTTCAAGGGTAGTCCTGTACATGACCTGGTTCATTCGGCCTTCACACAATTGCATTTGCCCTGTTCCACTCAGACTGAAACAACCCCAGATCATGACTGATCCACCCCCATGTTTTACTGTAGGGGCAAGACTGTCTGGGTTGTAAGCTTCTCCAGGCTTCCTCCTAACCAGTAAGTTGGCTGGAGTGGGCATCAATTCAAAATTGGATTCATCACTGAAGAACCTTAGCCCAATCATCAACAGTCCAATCCTTGTGGTCTCGAGCAAAGAGTAACCGGGCCTTCCTCTGCCTTTCATTGATGAAGGGCTTCTTGCATGCTCTGTGTGACTTCAAACCAGCTTCAACAAGTCGGTTTCGAACTGTCCTTGCTGAACAAGTCACATTTCTCGACAGTGCCCACTCATTTTTAAGGTCCCTGGAGGTCTGGCAGCGATTCCTGACACAGGAGCGGATGAGTGCACAGTCATCTCGTGGGGTAGAAAGAGCGTTTCCTGCCACGGCCAGGTAGCAATTTGGTAGTGCCATGTTCAGCTTGTTTTTGTTGTTGTAATGAACGGCTGTCTTGGAGATCTTCAGTTTTTTCGCTACCTGTCTCTCACTCATGCCAATTTCCAGCAGTGCCAAGATGGCTGCCTTTGTGGCTTCACATAATTCTTCTGTTTTAGGCATTATGTGAGAGCTGACAACTTCTGAGTTGTGCTACGGCTTGAATGTAAGCAGGAAACCACTCTAGGCCTTTGCATGTGCAGTGCTGCTTGTGACATGAAATGGCCTCTTATATACCCTGGGAATCAATTAAGCTTAAGAATGTCAAATAAGACATAAAGTATTATGTGACCAGCTGCATTTTTTGTTGTGTTCATTGTATTATACGTTAAGTGGTACCAGATATTAGAATGAACAAGAAATTGAAGAAAACAAGGGTGGTCTGATAATTTTTTCCATGACTGTATGATCCAAAAGTAGAACTGCAGACCTTAGGGTGTGACCAGATGTGGGCGTTTGCCAACATGTGTCAAGTGTGTTGAGCATTGGTGGTTCAGTGGTAGAATTCTCGCCTGCCACGCGGGAGGCCCGGGTCCGATTCCCGGCCAATGCATGTGTGATTTTCACATTGGCCCAGTGTGTGATAGACGGTGAAAATATGCAACTGACACTGCTATCCATTGGTTCCAGACCGAGAGTGATTTCTCAGTCAGGATACTTGATGTCAAGTAAGTAAATGCAAATACTTCACATCAGTCTCTTCTAGTGTAAAACCAAAGGGCTCCATGTCTGATCAAAATATACCTCCTGTCAGAGATTCTCTTTCTGGCCCCCAAACGACAGCCATGGGCTTTTTACTCAGCTCCATAGCTTGAAAGCCCTGTGTGACCACTTTGGATCTCTGATCTCTGATCAACTTTCCAGCTCCAAAAAGGCTCTGAAATCAAACCCAAATGCCACAAGTAGGACAACTTGAATGACACATAGTGTCCCCAAACCCCTCCGTCTAGCAGAGGTGTGACCAAATTGCATATTTGACCCACGTCAGACTCTGAACAGTCAGAGCATCCTGAAAGAAACACAGTTGATCCTGAAGGAAAACATGAGAGTGTTCGACTGTCAGGGACAGTCCAACAGAGTGCAGTGCAGACATATGATCCAAAAGTAGAACTGCAGACCTTAGGGTGTGCCCAGATGTGGGTGTTTGCCAACATGTGTCAAGTGTGTTGAGCATTGGTGGTTCAGTGGTAGAATTCTCGCCTGCCACGCGGGAGGCCCGGGTCCGATTCCCGGCCAATGCATGTGTGATTTTCACATTGGCCCAGTGTGTGATAGACGGTGTAAATATGCCACTGACACTGCTATCCATTGGTTCCAGACCGAGAGTGATTTCTCAGTCAGGATACTTGATGTCAAGTAAGTAAATGCAAATACTTCACATCAGTCACTTCTAGTGTAAAACCAAAGGGCTCCATGTCTGATCAAAATATACCTCCTGTCAGAGATTCTCTTTCTGGCCCCCAAACTATAGCCATGGGCTTTTTACTCAGCTCCATAGCTTGAAAGCCCTGTGTGACCACTTTGGATCTCTGATCTCTGATCAACTTTCCAGCTCCAAAAAGGCTCTGAAATCAAACCCAAATGCCACAAGTAGGACAACTTGAATGACACATAGTGTCCCCAACCCCCTCCGTCTAGCAGAGGTGTGACCAAATTGCATATTTGACCCACGTCAGACTCTGAACAGTCAGAGCATCCTGAAAGAAACACAGTTGATCCTGAAGGAAAACATGAGAGTGTTCGACTGTCAGGGACAGTCCAACAGAGTGCATTGCAGACATATGATCCAAAAGTAGAACTGCAGACCTTAGGGTGTGCCCAGATGTGGGTGTTTGCCAACATGTGTCAAGTGTGTTGAGCATTGGTGGTTCAGTGGTAGAATTCTCGCCTGTCACGCGGGAGGCCCGGGTCCGATTCCCGGCCAATGCATGTGTGCTTTTCACATTGGCCCAGTGTGTGATAGACGGTGAAAATATGCCACTGACACTGCTATCCATTGGTTCCAGACTGAGAGTGATTTCTCAGTCAGGATACTTGATGTCAAGTAAGTAAATGCAAATACTTCACATCAGTCACTTCTAGTGTAAAACCAAAGGGCTCCATGTCTGATCAAAATATACCTCCTGTCAGAGATTCTCTTTCTGGCCCCCAAACTATAGCCATGGGCTTGTTACTCAGCTCCATAGCTTGAAAGCCCTGTGTGACCACTTTGGATCTCTGATCTCTGATCAACTTTCCAGCTCCAAAAAGGCTCTGAAATCAAACCCAAATGCCACAAGTACAACTTGAATGACACATAGTGTCCCCAAACCCCTCCGTCTTGCAGAGGTGTGACCAAATTGCATATTTGACCCACATCAGACTCTGAACAGTCAGAGCATCCTGAAAGAAACACAGTTGATCCTGAAGGAAAACATGAGAGTGTTCGACTGTCAGGGACAGTCCAACAGAGTGCAGTGCAGACATATGATCCAAAAGCAGAACTGCAGACCTTAGGGTGTGACCAGATGTGGGCGTTTGCCAACATGTGTCAAGTGTGTTGAGCATTGGTGGTTCAGTGGTAGAATTCTCGCCTGCCACTCGGGAGGCCCGGGTCTGATTCCCGGCCAATGCATGTGTGCTTTTCACATTGGCCCAGTGTGTGATAGACGGTGAAAATATGCCACTGACACTGCTATCCATTGGTTCCAGACCGAGAGTGATTTCTCAGTCAGGATACTTGATGTCAAGTAAGTAAATGCAAATACTCCACATCGGTCACTTCTAGTCTTTCAGCAAAGGGCTCCATGTCTGATCAAAATACACCTCCTGTCAGAGATTCTCTTTCTGGCCCCCAAACTACAGCCATGGGCTTGTTTCTCAGCTCCATAGCTTGAAAGCCCTGTGTGACCACTTTGGAACTCTGATCTCTGATCAACTTTCCAGCTCCAAAAAGGCTCTGAAATCAAACCCAAATGCCACAAGTAGGACAACTTGAATGACACATAGTGTCCCCAACCCCCTCCGTCTAGCAGAGGTGTGACCAAATTTCATATTTGACCCACGTCAGACTCTGAACAGTCAGAGCGTCCTGAAAGAAACACAGTTGATCCTGAAGAAAACATGAAAGTGTTCGACTTTAAGGGACAGTCCAACAGAGTGCAGTGCAGACATATGATCCAAAAGCAGAACTGCAGACATTAGGGTGTGACCAGATGTGGGCGTTTGCCAACATGTGACAAGTGTGTTGAGCATTGGTGGTTCAGTGGTAGAATTCTCGCCTGCCACGCGGGAGGCCCGGGTCCGATTCCCGGCCAATGCATGTGTGCTTTTCACATTGGCCCAGTGTGTGATAGACGGTGAAAATATGCCACTGACACTGCTATCCATTGGTTCCAGACTGAGAGTGATTTCTCAGTCAGGATACTTGATGTCAAGTAAGTAAATGCAAATACTTCACATCAGTCACTTCTAGTGTAAAACCAAAGGGCTCCATGTCTGATCAAAATATACCTCCTGTCAGAGATTCTCTTTCTGGCCCCCAAACTATAGCCATGGGCTTGTTACTCAGCTCCATAGCTTGAAAGCCCTGTGTGACCACTTTGGATCTCTGATCTCTGATCAACTTTCCAGCTCCAAAAAGGCTCTGAAATCAAACCCAAATGCCACAAGTAGGACAACTTGAATGACACATAGTGTCCCCAACCCCCTCCGTCTAGCAGAGGTGTGACCAAATTTCATATTCGACCCACGTCAGACTCTGAACAGTCAGAGCGTCCTGAAAGAAACACAGTTGATCCTGAAGAAAACATGAAAGTGTTCGACTTTAAGGGACAGTCCAACAGAGTGCAGTGCAGACATATGATCCAAAAGCAGAACTGCAGACATTAGGGTGTGACCAGATGTGGGTGTTTGCCAACATGTGTCAAGTGTGTTGAGCATTGGTGGTTCAGTGGTAGAATTCTCGCCTGCCACGCGGGAGGCCCGGGTCCGATTCCTGGCCAATGCATGTGTGCTTTTCACATTGGCCCAGTGTGTGATAGACGGTGAAAATATGCCACTGACACTGCTATCCATTGGTTCCAGACCGAGAGTGATTTCTCAGTCAGGATACTTGATGTCAAGTAAGTAAATGCAAATACTCCACATCAGTCACTTCTAGTCTTTCAGCAAAGGGCTCCATGTCTGATCAAAATATACCTCCTGTCAGAGATTCTCTTTCTGGCCCCCAAACTACAGCCATGGGCTTGTTTCTCAGCTCCATAGCTTGAAAGCCCTGTGTGACCACTTTGGAACTCGGATCTCTGATCAACTTTCCAGCTCCAAAAAGGCTCTGAAATCAAACCCAAATGCCACAAGTAGGACAACTTGAATGACACATAGTGTCCCCAACCCCCTCCGTCTAGCAGAGGTGTGACCAAATTTCATATTTGACCCACGTCAGACTCTGAACAGTCAGAGCGTCCTGAAAGAAACACAGTTGATCCTGAAGGAAACATGAAAGTGTTCGACTTTAAGGGACAGTCCAACAGAGTGCAGTGCAGACATATGATCCAAAAGCAGAACTGCAGACATTAGGGTGTGACCAGATGTGGGTGTTTGCCAACATGTGACAAGTGTGTTGAGCATTGGTGGTTCAGTGGTAGAATTCTCGCCTGCCACGCGGGAGGCCCGGGTCTGATTCCCGGCCAATGCATGTGTGATTTTCACATTGGCCCAGCTTGTGATAGATGGTGAAAATATGCCACTGACCCCGCTATCCATTGGTCCCAGACCGAGAGTGATTTCTCAGTCAGGATACTTGATGTCAAGTAAGTAAATGCAAATACTTCACATCAGTCACTTCTAGTGTAAAACCAAAGGGCTCCATGTCTGATCAAAATATACCTCCTGTCAGAGATTCTCTTTCTGGCCCCCAAACTATAGCCATGGGCTTGTTACTCAGCTCCATAGCTTGAAAGCCCTGTGTGACCACTTTGGATCTCTTATCTCTGATCAACTTTCCAGCTCCAAAAAGGCTCTGAAATCAAACCCAAATGCCACAAGTACAACTTGAATGACACATAGTGTCCCCAAACCCCTCCGTCTTGCAGAGGTGTGACCAAATTGCATATTTGACCCACATCAGACTCTGAACAGTCAGAGCATCCTGAAAGAAACACAGTTGATCCTGAAGGAAAACATGAGAGTGTTCGACTGTCAGGGACAGTCCAACAGAGTGCAGTGCAGACATATGATCCAAAAGTAGAACTGCAGACCTTAGGGTGTGCCCAGATGTGGGTGTTTGCCAACATGTGTCAAGTGTGTTGAGCATTGGTGGTTCAGTGGTAGAATTCTCGCCTGCCACGCGGGAGGCCCGGGTCCGATTCCCGGCCAATGCATGTGTGATTTTCACATTGGCCCAGTGTGTGATAGACGGTGAAAATATGCCACTGACACTGCTATCCATTGGTTCCAGACCGAGAGTGATTTCTCAGTCAGGATACTTGATGTCAAGTAAGTAAATGCAAATACTTCACATCAGTCACTTCTAGTGTAAAACCAAAGGGCTCCATGTCTGATCAAAATATACCTCCTGTCAGAGATTCTCTTTCTGGCCCCCAAACTATAGCCATGGGCTTGTTACTCAGCTCCATAGCTTGAAAGCCCTGTGTGACCACTTTGGATCTCTGATCTCTGATCAACTTTCCAGCTCCAAAAAGGCTCTGAAATCAAACCCAAATGCCACAAGTAGGACAACTTGAATGACACATAGTGTCCCCAACCCCCTCCGTCTAGCAGAGGTGTGACCAAATTGCATATTTGACCCACGTCAGACTCTGAACAGTCAGAGCATCCTGAAAGAAACACAGTTGATCCTGAAGGAAAACATGAGAGTGTTCGACTGTCAGGGACAGTCCAACAGAGTGCAGTGCAGACATATGATCCAAAAGTAGAACTGCAGACCTTAGGGTGTGCCCAGATGTGGGTGTTTGCCAACATGTGTCAAGTGTGTTGAGCATTGGTGGTTCAGTGGTAGAATTCTCGCCTGCCACGCGGGAGGCCCGGGTCCGATTCCCGGCCAATGCATGTGTGCTTTTCACATTGGCCCAGTGTGTGATAGACGGTGAAAATATGCCACTGACACTGCTATCCATTGGTTCCAGACCGAGAGTGATTTCTCAGTCAGGATACTTGATGTCAAGTAAGTAAATGCAAATACTCCACATCAGTCACTTCTAGTCTTTCAGCAAAGGGCTCCATGTCTGATCAAAATATACCTCCTGTCAGAGATTCTCTTTCTGGCCCCCAAACTACAGCCATGGGCTTGTTTCTCAGCTCCATAGCTTGAAAGCCCTGTGTGACCACTTTGGAACTCTGATCTCTGATCAACTTTCCAGCTCCAAAAAGGCTCTGAAATCAAACCCAAATGCCACAAGTAGGACAACTTGAATGACACATAGTGTCCCCAACCCCCTCCGTCTAGCAGAGGTGTGACCAAATTTCATATTTGACCCACGTCAGACTCTGAACAGTCAGAGCGTCCTGAAAGAAACACAGTTGATCCTGAAGGAAACATGAAAGTGTTCGACTTTAAGGGACAGTCCAACAGAGTGCAGTGCAGACATATGATCCAAAAGCAGAACTGCAGACATTAGGGTGTGACCAGATGTGGGCGTTTGCCAACATGTGACAAGTGTGTTGAGCATTGGTGGTTCAGTGGTAGAATTCTCGCCTGCCACGCGGGAGGCCCGGGTCCGATTCCCGGCCAATGCATGTGTGATTTTCACATTGGCCCAGCTTGTGATAGATGGTGAAAATATGCCACTGACCCCGCTATCCATTGGTCCCAGACCGAGAGTGATTTCTCAGTCAGGATACTTGATGTCAAGTAAGTAAATGCAAATACTTCACATCAGTCACTTCTAGTGTAAAACCAAAGGGCTCCATGTCTGATCAAAATATACCTCCTGTCAGAGATTCTCTTTCTGGCCCCCAAACTATAGCCATGGGCTTGTTACTCAGCTCCATAGCTTGAAAGCCCTGTGTGACCACTTTGGATCTCTTATCTCTGATCAACTTTCCAGCTCCAAAAAGGCTCTGAAATCAAACCCAAATGCCACAAGTAGGACAACTTGAATGACACATAGTGTCCCCAACCCCCTCCGTCTAGCAGAGGTGTGACCAAATTGCATATTTGACCCACGTCAGACTCTGAACAGTCAGAGCATCCTGAAAGAAACACAGTTGATCCTGAAGGAAAACATGAGAATGTTCGACTGTCAGGGACAGTCCAACAGAGTGCAGTGCAGACATATGATCCAAAAGTAGAACTGCAGACCTTAGGGTGTGCCCAGATGTGGGTGTTTGCCAACATGTGTCAAGTGTGTTGAGCATTGGTGGTTCAGTGGTAGAATTCTCGCCTGCCACGCGGGAGGCCCGGGTCCGATTCCCGGCCAATGCATGTGTGCTTTTCACATTGGCCCAGTGTGTGATAGACGGTGAAAATATGCCACTGACACTGCTATCCATTGGTTCCAGACCGAGAGTGATTTCTCAGTCAGGATACTTGATGTCAAGTAAGTAAATGCAAATACTCCACATCAGTCACTTCTAGTCTTTCAGCAAAGGGCTCCATGTCTGATCAAAATACACCTCCTGTCAGAGATTCTCATTCTGGCCCCCAAACTACAGCCATGGGCTTGTTTCTCAGCTCCATAGCTTGAAAGCCCTGTGTGACCACTTTGGAACTCTGATCTCTGATCAACTTTCCAGCTCCAAAAAGGCTCTGAAATCAAACCCAAATGCCACAAGTAGGACAACTTGAATGACACATAGTGTCCCCAACCCCCTCCGTCTAGCAGAGGTGTGACCAAATTTCATATTTGACCCACGTCAGACTCTGAACAGTCAGAGCGTCCTGAAAGAAACACAGTTGATCCTGAAGAAAACATGAAAGTGTTCGACTTTAAGGGACAGTCCAACAGAGTGCAGTGCAGACATATGATCCAAAAGCAGAACTGCAGACATTAGGGTGTGACCAGATGTGGGCGTTTGCCAACATGTGACAAGTGTGTTGAGCATTGGTGGTTCAGTGGTAGAATTCTCGCCTGCCACGCTGGAGGCCCGGCTCCGATTCCCGGCCAATGCATGTGTGCTTTTCACATTGGCCCAGTGTGTGATAGACGGTGAAAATATGCCACTGACACTGCTATCCATTGGTTCCCGACTGAGAGTGATTTCTCAGTCAGGATACTTGATGTCAAGTAAGTAAATGCAAATACTTCACATCAGTCACTTCTAGTGTAAAACCAAAGGGCTCCATGTCTGATCAAAATATACCTCCTGTCAGAGATTCTCTTTCTGGCCCCCAAACTATAGCCATGGGCTTGTTACTCAGCTCCATAGCTTGAAAGCCCTGTGTGACCACTTTGGATCTCTGATCTCTGATCAACTTTCCAGCTCCAAAAAGGCTCTGAAATCAAACCCAAATGCCACAAGTAGGACAACTTGAATGACACATAGTGTCCCCAACCCCCTCCGTCTAGCAGAGGTGTGACCAAATTGCATATTTGACCCACGTCAGACTCTGAACAGTCAGAGCATCCTGAAAGAAACACAGTTGATCCTGAAGGAAAACATGAGAATGTTCGACTGTCAGGGACAGTCCAACAGAGTGCAGTGCAGACATATGATCCAAAAGTAGAACTGCAGACCTTAGGGTGTGCCCAGATGTGGGTGTTTGCCAACATGTGTCAAGTGTGTTGAGCATTGGTGGTTCAGTGGTAGAATTCTCGCCTGCCACGCGGGAGGCCCGGGTCCGATTCCCGGCCAATGCATGTGTGCTTTTCACATTGGCCCAGTGTGTGATAGACGGTGAAAATATGCCACTGACACTGCTATCCATTGGTTCCAGACCGAGAGTGATTTCTCAGTCAGGATACTTGATGTCAAGTAAGTAAATGCAAATACTCCACATCAGTCACTTCTAGTCTTTCAGCAAAGGGCTCCATGTCTGATCAAAATATACCTCCTGTCAGAGATTCTCTTTCTGGCCCCCAAACTACAGCCATGGGCTTGTTTCTCAGCTCCATAGCTTGAAAGCCCTGTGTGACCACTTTGGAACTCTGATCTCTGATCAACTTTCCAGCTCCAAAAAGGCTCTGAAATCAAACCCAAATGCCACAAGTAGGACAACTTGAATGACACATAGTGTCCCCAACCCCCTCCGTCTAGCAGAGGTGTGACCAAATTTCATATTTGACCCACGTCAGACTCTGAACAGTCAGAGCGTCCTGAAAGAAACACAGTTGATCCTGAAGGAAACATGAAAGTGTTCGACTTTAAGGGACAGTCCAACAGAGTGCAGTGCAGACATATGATCCAAAAGTAGAACTGCAGACCTTAGGGTGTGCCCAGATGTGGGTGTTTGCCAACATGTGTCAAGTGTGTTGAGCATTGGTGGTTCAGTGGTAGAATTCTCGCCTGCCACGCGGGAGGCCCGGGTCCGATTCCCGGCCAATGCATGTGTGCTTTTCACATTGGCCCAGTGTGTGATAGACGGTGAAAATATGCCACTGACACTGCTATCCATTGGTTCCAGACCGAGAGTGATTTCTCAGTCAGGATACTTGATGTCAAGTAAGTAAATGCAAATACTCCACATCAGTCACTTCTAGTCTTTCAGCAAAGGGCTCCATGTCTGATCAAAATATACCTCCTGTCAGAGATTCTCTTTCTGGCCCCCAAACTATAGCCATGGGCTTGTTACTCAGCTCCATAGCTTGAAAGCCCTGTGTGACCACTTTGGATCTCTGATCTCTGATCAACTTTCCAGCTCCAAAAAGGCTCTGAAATCAAACCCAAATGCCACAAGTACAACTTGAATGACACATAGTGTCCCCAACCCCCTCCGTCTAGCAGAGGTGTGACCAAATTGCATATTTGACCCACGTCAGACTCTGAACAGTCAGAGCATCCTGAAAGAAACACAGTTGATCCTGAAGGAAAACATGAGAGTGTTCGACTGTCAGGGACAGTCCAACAGAGTGCAGTGCAGACATATGATCCAAAAGTAGAACTGCAGACCTTAGGGTGTGCCCAGATGTGGATGTTTGCCAACATGTGTCAAGTGTGTTGAGCATTGGTGGTTCAGTGGTAGAATTCTCGCCTGCCACGCGGGAGGCCCGGGTCCGATTCCCGGCCAATGCATGTGTGATTTTCACATTGGCCCAGTGTGTGATAGACGGTGAAAATATGCCACTGACCCTGCTATCCATTGGTTCCAGACCGAGAGTGATTTCTCAGTCAGGATACTTGATGTCAAGTAAGTAAATGCAAAAACTTCACATCAGTCACTTCTGGAGTAAAACCAAAGGGCTCCATGTCTGATCAAAAATATACCTCCTGTCAGAGATTCTCTTTCTGGCCCCCAAACGACAGCCATGGGCTTGACATATGATCCAAAAGTAGAATTGCAGACCTTAGGGTGTGCCCAGATGTGGGCGTTTGCCAACTTGTGTCAAGTGTGTTGAGCAATGGTGGTTCTTTGGATTTTTTGTCTTTTTTTTTTTTTTTTTCCAATCATTGCATACACTCTTTCAAGGCTAATGCTTATATTGATAGCCAATGCTATGTGTCTGTGGAATGTTGGTCATTCTCATTTAAAAAGATGGTGTGCCACAAAGACTGAGAGCTTGGTCACTGCGATCCAACCATTTCATTCACCACGAAGGCAATGCCTCATCTCTTGTAGCTGCTTGTTTTGCATTATCACACACATTTTCAGAATTTACACAAACATCGTGGACAAAGCAAGCAGTCTAGTTTTGGCTTGCGGAATTCCATCCAGATCTTACATTTACATTTTTAACATTTTTTATGTCAAATCAATATATATCATCGATTATTACATTAAGTTTCAAAACCCTGTGAAGTTTGATTTTGAGTAAAGCTGAGAGTTTTAATGTACTCATATCCACAACAGACACACAAACACTCACTCACACACACATACAACCCACTTTCCCACTAGTGATGTACTTTGCAAGCCCAGCATTGATTTCTGTGTGATTGTTCCAAATGAAGACCAGGAACCCCCTGGTACCCTGACTTAGTGGCCTCTGTTGGTGTACAGCAGGTTGCTTCTCTCCTTACAGACTGTATGATTAATCGATGCCAGCTTAAAATTGGTTGTCATTAACAGCCTCATTAAAACATTAGGTGAGTAGACTGCCATTATTTATGTCAGTAAATTAGTCATTGGGCTTTTTTTAAATGTGGGAGAAGAACATAAAATTGTCAGATTACCGAAATGGCTCTGTTGGAACAGTTTAATGGAGCTTAAATAAAGGTCTCAACAGAAGGTATTGACATCAAAGGTACATTGCCAAAAGTTTCTGCTCACCCATTAAAATAATCAGAATCAGGTGTTCCAATCACTTCCATGGTCACAGGTGTATAAAATCAAGCACCTTGGCATGCAGACTGCTTTTACAAACATTTGTGAAAGAATGCATCGCTCTCAGGAGCTCAGTGAATTACAGTGTGGAATTGTGATAGGATGCCACCTGTGCAACAAATACAGTTGTGAAATGTCCTTGTTCCTAAATATTCCACAGTCAACTGTCAGCTGTATTATGAAAACGTGTAAGTGTTTGGAATGACAACAACTCAGCCACGAAGCGGTAGGCCACGTAAAGTGATGGAGCGGGGTCAGCGGATGCTGAGGCGCATAGTGCGAAGAGGTCGGCAACTTTCTGCAGAGTCAATTACTACAGACCTCCAAACTTCATGTGGCCTTCAGATTAGCTCAAGTACAGTGCAGAGAGCTTCATGGAATGGTTTTCCATGGCTGAGCAGCTGCATCTAAGCCTCACATCACCAAGTGCAATGCAAAGCGTCTGATGCATTGGTGCAAAGCACACAACCACTGGACTCTAGAGCAGTGGAGATGTGTTCTCTGGAGTGACGAAACGTGCTCCTCCATCTGGCCATCTGATGGACGAGTCTGGGTTTGGCAGTTGCCAGGAGAATGATACTTGTCAGACTGCATTGTGCCAAATGTAAAGTTTGGTGGCGGGGGAATTATGATCTATATTTTTATTGTATTTGTATTTGTTGTTGTGTTTGTGGACTTCGAGTCTGTCAATAAAGTAAAGTATGGTGTGGGGTTGTTTTTCAGGAGCTGGGCTTGGCCCCTTAGTTCCAGTGAAAGGAACTCCAAGACATTTATGACAAAACCATGCTCCCAACTTTGTGGGAACAGTTTGGAGCAGGTCCCCTCCTCTTCCAACATGTGCACAAAATAAGGTTCATAAAGACATGGATGACAGAGTCTGGTGTGGATGAACTTGACTGGCCTGCATAAAGTCCTGACCTCAACCCAATAATACACCTTTGGGATGAATTAGAGCAGAGACAGAGAGCCAGGCCTTCTCACCCAACATCAGTGTGTGACCTCAAAAATGTGCTTCTGGAGGAATGGACAAAAACCCCCATAAACACACTCCTAAACCTTGTGAACAGCTTTCCCAGAAGAATTGAAGCTGTTATAGCTGCAAAGGGTGGACCAACATGAAATGGAACCCAATGGATTTGGAATGGGATATCACATTCATATGCGAGTCAAGGCAGGTGAGCGAATACTTTTGGCAATATAGTGTATGTATCCTATTTCTTTTTAGTGTGCAACATTACAGTTTATTTAACATAAAGAAGATGATCAGAGCAGTGTCCCTTGCAACAGTCAGCTAGACAGGAGCACGCTTACATTAGTTGTGTTAATTGATTCATTAATTTGCTGCTGTTCCCTAATATTGTAAGAGAAGATGGCCAAGTGTCTAAAACAGACGCAAATGAAAACCATTTTAATGTTCTCTCCAAACATTTGAAACTTTTTTCTAAGTATCCTGCTTTCTTCTTAGCCAACTTTCTCCTAGTATCTCTAGTCCATAAACAGGGTCTGGTCCATTCCTCTGGTCGAGAATTTGCAGCGTTTCTCTCTTGCAGTTGTTTGGGGTTTTGTATGCAGCATTCTCTTTTGCATTTGTTTTGTCGGTTTGTATATTTTTGCTTCTAAGGCGTTTCTGTGATTGCATCATTATTTGCATAGTTTTTTTCTGTTGTCTTTGTTTTATGTGTTTGTGAGTTTTTGGTTTTTGCATCATTCCTGTGTTTGCAGCACGTTTGTTTGTTTGCAGCTCGTAAGCCCTTCTTGGCCACTGTACTTCGTAGGTAAAATGAGACAGCAGTGATGCTCTTATTTTTTTTACCATTTAAAGGCTGAAACTCACTTAAAAGTAAACTACAAAATAAGTCTGACAAAATCAAAATGTCAATCCCATTTTAAGCTATAGCAGCAACCCTGTTGTAATAGTTGGGTTGTGAAAGTCAGTGTGTCACTGCAGGAAAGTGTGTCTTTTGTCAACTATTAATACCTAATTATGTGTGTATTACAAATAAAACTGGGGGAGAAAAGAAAAGGAAGTTAAGGAAGCATAAAGGGAACTAAAGATTTAATATCTTCATTAAATGAGTCAACAACGTTGCTTTTCTCTAAAAGCAGAGATTACCCACAACATATTCTCTTCGGCATGTCCTAAAACATCAATAAAACGTATTACAATCAATCGACCATTTATAACAGTTAACACAAAACTAGTAATTTTAGCAAAAAAAAGACAACAAATCTTTTAGTACACTTCCTGTTTCACCTCCTTTTCAAATATTACTGTAATGAATTGGCATGAATGACAAGGAGGCAGAATAGTGAGAAGCCTTTTCCTTGTCTCCATTAGTGGCTCCTGTGTTTCCAAAGAGGCATCAAAGTGAGAGGAGCAGGAGAACGTAGGGGGGAGGCAGGCTGTAAGCTTCAAGCTGCATGCAGAGATAAAGACCAGACATATCTGCCAGTGTGTGTGTGTGTGTGTGTGTGTGTGTTTGAGGGATTAGGCTGACTTTGACTGGCTCTGCTCCATTGTGACAGCAGCTCCTAAGAAGCTGCACACTGCCTCATGATGGACAGGGCTTGGAATTGCACAGATAATGTTTCTCTCCCTCTCACTCTCACTCTCACTCTCTCTCTCTCTCTCTCTCTCTCTCTCTGTCTCTCTTTCTCCGTATGTGTGTGTGTGTGTGATGTCTGTGTGATAATGTCTCTTAGCCCCAGGATGCTCAAGCCTTACAAATTTGTGTGACTGAAAAAACATGCAGCATGAGCATTGAAGGTCATTGGATCATGAGACTGAGCAAATATGCTTGTTTGAATGTTTTCTTTCTATAGGTTCAAAGCATAGCTTCATTGATTTAATAGATAAATGTAGACTTAATAAAGAGGAGTAAATCATATTTCACAAAATTAGAATAGTGCTTTTTGTCTAAAGTGAGGATGCTGCTAAAGCTGACAGACTGCCTCAAATTATGTAATTTAAATTAGATAATAAATGCTAAAAATGATTATTTGAACTAAAATTTCTTAACCGGTTAAAAAAAACTAAACCAACAAACACACACTCATTTATAGCTAGATAGATAGATAGCTGGATAGCTTGATAGATTGATAGATGGCGCCACAATATGTTACTATTACAAAACTTGATTCCTGTTTGGTCAAATGTAAATACTCTATTAGTTAAAATATGAGTTTAAAAACATTATAATTATTAAGCATATCATTGAGTTTATATTTAAATAAATGTTTTAAACAATTCAGCTAGATGATATCTGGTGTTCTCTAGTTTTATTGTAAAAGAGAAGCTTTGCCTATTATAGGTCACTTCCTGTTGAGTCAGTTGTTATAGCAGCTAATAAACTGATTGTGAAGCTGTGTTAGTTTGCATAAGTAGTTGCAGGGGGACAAACCTGCATGTTCTTTAGTGTAGGCATTGCAGCAATGCTGTTGGAAGTTTTGCTTTCTATGTTTAAAACATTGAATACTTCTAAGGAACTCATGGCGGTATTGAAAAAGATTTAGTGCTTAGTGATTTGACTATGAAGCACGATGTCGTTCTTTGATCAGTGTGGTCATTCAAGTTAATTCAGTGCAAATGAAAAGGGAAATGGCTGTGAGTTTAGTTTTTTGAAAAATAATTCCATTGACTTAATTTAACTGTAAATATGTATGTATCTGTATGCAGATATGAATTAATTAGAAATTAATTAAAATTGATCAAGTTAATATTAAATATAAAGAAACAAAATTAATGTCAAAATGTTAATTATCTAAAATGTGTATAAGTGTATGGCATGTTCATTTTTTTGTCTCAGCACTGCAATTTAATTTGTTGAATCATAAAATGTATTGAAAATTCAAGGTAGAACGTTTTTTTCATTTAAAGACTTAATAATTTAAGACAAGATAAGATATAAACTTGTAAACAGATCATTTATTTGTCTTTAAATGTTGACACCTTGTGTTGTTATTGCTACTATTGTGATTGCTATTTATACTTTTGCTTGATCTTCAAAATGCCTGAAAATAAATAAATCAAAGCTCAGTTGTCCCGCATCCCCCATTAATTTTTCTGACCTTTCCAGTTTTAAGAGAAATACAAAAACACTGAGCACAAACCAAATACCTTTCCAAGACCCAAATTTATTTTTATTACAGTTTTTAATATTTTATGATATGCTGAGAATTGGATACTTAATACTGCAAAATACTGACATTTGTAACCTTTTCTTGACCACATTAGCATCAGAAAAAAGAAAGACTAGATCATTAATATCTATTACACATTCATCATGCCACTTCAGTTTTATTGAAAACAGGAGTAAAACTTATAGACTGGTGTCCATGTTTATGCAACCCACTCTGCTGTGCTCAGCCTCTCTTTAACTTTTACCATCACTGCTCTGTCACTTCAGCACTGCTGTGTCAAAGAAATAATGAAGAGATGGAGGCACTTACCTAGGCTCCAACCAGCATGTGATTAAAGCCCTTGTTTTTCACAGCATTGTTAGGCCTTGAGCCTTTGCACATTAATCATTAATGGATTTTATTTTCCTAACCTTCACAGAACTGGAAGACAGCTTTGACAAAATAAGAATTTTAAGGGCTGCTTGCTTTATCAGTAGGGCAAGCGTAGCATAAACTTTGCTGTTGTCTTCTTTAGCTGTCATGAGGTGATCCATGTGTCCACAGTGTTTTATTTGCATGTGTAACTACTTACAAACCCCATGCACCATGTCCATTTCTTATGTCACTTGCAAAGCCCAAAATAAGTCCATACATGGATTTGGAAGCTGTCAGGCATTCCCTTTGTTGCTCTTGAACAGACATGTTTGTTTTTGTTTTGTTTTGTTTTCAAGCCATGCTTGTTACTAACTAATTTCTGCAATAATTAGCATCATCCATCCAATCTTACCTACATTGGCTCAGCAGCCCCAACATGTAGACTTAAAGAGTAATTTTCTTTCCATAGACCCAAAAGCTTTATGAAATGTTAGATATAATTACACGAAAACATGTTGAGACTTGGTGACTATGAATTGATATACTTTTAATGCACCAATTTTAGCAATATAGATGGATAATATTATGGGTTCAATAAAAATGCTTAGACTGATAGTGTTTATTTACTGACAGCCAGGGTGTCCAAAGTTTTTCCTTTGAGGGCTGCATACTGACGGCACAAGTATGACAGGGCCATTTTTCTATATTTCATATTTAAGATATGGAAGAAAAAAATCCCTCTTTGTTATTACTTCATTACAACCTTGGTGTTTATAGAAGCAAGTCAACTAGATCCCCATTCATCAGGGAATCTTCATGATACAAAACTACAATTCTACAAAAATCCTCTCTCTTTAATTATTGTTTGGAATAGCATGGAAAAAACATGCTGAAAAACTGCAGTCTGGATTTTCTTTTAAATAATTAGACTTTAGAAAAGTCTACTAAGCAAGTTATCATACCATTTTATAATTGTTATTATTTTAAATGTATATTTTTGGGGCGTTTGTGTCTTTATTGATAGGAGAGAGACAGTGGATAGGCTTGTGAAAGGGGGAGTGAGAGTAGGGGAAGACACTCTGCAAACTGGTCACAGGCGGAAATCGAACCTGGACCGGCAGTAGCATGTACATGGGGTGCTAACCACTACGCCAAACCAGCACCCCACCATTTTATTATTATTTAATGATTTAAGATTATATATATATATATATATATATATATATATATATATATATATATATATATATATATATATATATATATATATATATATTTATATATATATATATATATATGTATGTATGTATGTATGTATGTATGTATGGAAAGTCAATCTGTGCTCATTTACCTTTGACCGTTATTTATAAATATTGCTTCTGTACGTACACATTTTTCTGATGTCATATAAAATCAAAATATAAATTATCATAGAAAATGTCTTGTAGCACATGCAGCACATAACTAAGTTAGCCTGATGACTTTTAGGCCATCACAAATAAAGTTGAATTAGATTACTTCATGCAATTCCTTATATTCACAACTTTCAAATACAAACTGTTATCCATCTTGACTTGGCTATAAGATACTTCTGCCATATTTTGTGTTTACTTGTTACTTTTATATTACCACAATTTTTACTTGATGTTAAAGCTATTACAATATATTTCTAGAGTAAAAAAATGCATTATGTGCAAAGCTATCAGTTTAAAAAAATTGATCTGTCCTAGCCTAATTTGTCACATGTGGCAGCCTGTCATGTTATAGCTGTGATGACAGCAGTTGAAAATCACTTACTCCACTATCTCCAAATGTCATTTCACATATCACAGTGTCACCATGCCTCCCCTCCGGAGCCTCTCCATATATGGCTTAATCAGTTGTGTTTGACATGGAGCGTACTCTGAGCTCAGAGCTGAACACAGTTTGCTTGAAAACACATTTCAGCATGCCAGCAGTTGCATGACAGAGACGAGAGTTTGCAACAAGGCTCATTAGCACCACAAAACAAGTTTCTAGGCTGTGATATTTGGATGCAGAAGAAACTGAACATCAAAACTGCAAACCTATATAAATTACTTGTGCTGGATTCTTGTTGAGTTTGTTTAAAAGTTAAAGGAAGATAATCAACAACAGACATTCCAGCTGTCTCGTTCAGTCAAAACACATGAAAGTCAACATGCGACACTGGAGGACTTCTGTATTTCTTTGCGAATAAGAGTCATATTTTGTTTTTTTTAATGTAGGGGTCCATCTGCAATTGATATGGGATCCATGCCAAGTTTTGTTTAAGTTGTAAAGCTTACAATATAGTGATATATTTGCTTATACCCACATCACAAAAAGATTAGGCATAATCACCTGACAAATACAGATAGGTATCTTATTTTAAGAAAAAACAGCCCTGAATTTCTTGTAATAAGTGAGACTGCTTGCCAATGCAGCAAACAAAGGATACATCAATCAGAAGAGACACAACTTTGAGTAAACTTTAACTATTTAACAAGCATAAGGTGATGCAGTGTTGCCGAGCCCTCATGCACTAAAAGCAGTAGTAAGCCAGAGGGCAGGATAGGATACCCCTTCAGAGTTGAGACATTGGTGGTGTTGATGAGACATACAGGATTAGATGAGATATGAAGTGTCTGGTTGGAGAGTGTTGTGGAGATCGCATGGCAAAGGAAGGTTCACTGTGGAGAATGACCAGATTTGTGTATCAATGTTTTCCCACTAGACGAGAGGAAGAAAGGAAAAAGTGTTGCTCCAGACTTTTTTTCTGGTGCCTAAAACAATCTATCCTGGGGAAGAGACTTTAAACTCCATAAAACACATAAGAAGCTTGGAATGGCATGAAATTACTATGATACATAAATTGATGGAATTAATACACAATGGTGAACATATTCAAGAAATATGTTTTTTAAAGTAAGATACTGCAGCTCATTGCAAGACTTTAAGTTTCATTTACTTGAACAGCTTGATTTTTCCAAGGAGTGTGCTTGAATGTAGTTTAGTTTAAAACACTCATAGGTTTTATAATATTCAACTTTGCACAAAGGTCCACTCTGACTCATATATGAACTGGTTATGTATTGGGGGTACAAGATCAATGATCGCTGATCTCAACCTTGATGTATACAACACTTAGAAACAAAATGAAGATTTATTTTATGTTTTTGTTTTTCTTGGCAGAAATCTTCCCTTGGACTTGAGGGTGAACTGATTTTTGAAGGTCAAAGGTAACTGTTGTAGTGACTTTGTCTCATATAATAACTTTTAAACATCAATAAAATGTATGTGAACAGACAAAAAGCCATTGTTGTGCTTAATGTCTGCACTGTTAATATTCGCTCCATATTATCTGTGAGCAGTTTGGAGTTTTTCAGTGTATCATATAGAGGTGTATGGAGCAGATTTCAAACCAAATCTCTTCTCTTTTCCTGTGTATGCTTTGTGTCAGGGCCATATATTAAAGGAAAATACAAAGTTGCATGTGTGTTTTTGTACAATGCATGACTGCGAGTATCAATATGTATGCATGCCTCTCACAAGTGTGCATGTGTGTGTGTTTGTGTGTCCATATTAGTGAGAGGCCAAGGCTTTTGTCTGTGTCCACTGCAGTGCATTATTCTTCATTAGAAACAGATGAGTGCGTCTGTCTATTCCAGGACTGCCCCTGGGTTCAAGTCAATCCACCACCCTGACACCCACACACTGACACACATGCCGATGGTGAACACACACGCACACACAAACAAACACACGCACATACTTGCATACAGACGTTCACATTATGCACTGTGTCTGTCTTTGACAACGAGGACTGAGTCTGATGCAGGAATTTGCATTTGGGAGTTGAATCTCTGCCAATAGGACAGATTATTTTCAGAATATGAACACAGGCAGGGAACAATGAGGTGTATTTGCATATCACTGAATAACCTTTCATTCTGTAGTCATCCTTAATGAATAATGGGCAAGTAAATGCTTAATGGGTCATCATGGGAATACCTAAACATGGCTTAAAATGACTTGTTAGTGTGTTTAGTTAAACTATGAAGAGTGTATAAGATGTATGATCACTCACAGATAATTAAGAGTCATCAATATTTTTTGTCTGTTGAATGAATCTGGAGAGAACATGCAAACTTAACACAGAAGGGCCAGGTCTGATCTACCCTTATATTCCCTTGCTTAAGCCACATTCACACACTGATGTTTGGGCCAACCTTTGTCAACGTATAGGAAAATGTCAAGCCAAGAAGAACTAAGTTAATGCCAATTGGACAATGCGGATGGTTGTCGGGTACACAGACAAGTTTTGCTCATGCCTTTAAGATTTCAGACGTTTGATCCAATGTGCTTATAAACGCCAGCAAAAGTTGACATCTGCTTAGCATTGCTACCCTCAGTTACAGCTGCATACATCTCTGTTGGCGAGCATTGGGGCCTTCCCACACATAGCTCAACATGCATCAGCTCTGTTGGGTCCAGCTGCTTCCTCCTGGAAACTTGTTGTACCACATGCAGCACCTATTTGGTGAAAGATGTCTTTCATCCTCTAGGCAGGGCGTCAGAATACTGGGACTAGCTGCAGCTGCATGTAGGAAAATGGCATCTATGTCTGCTTCATAAGGTGCTCATTGAGTGATGCCACATTATGTTTAACATCCAGAAGTGGCAAGTTACATTAGGCCATAGTGTCCTTAAGTTCAGTCCACTACCAATGCTTACACTTACATTGGGAAATGCTTCAAATCCATCTATAATATGTCATGGGACCGGTGGGAAATGTCACATTCGACCAGCACAATGTTTCTCTCCTCTTAAGATACAAAGACCTGCATTAAATAGAGCAAAATTGACCCTGGGAACATACTTTCTCTGAAACTTTGATGATTTGTCAGCATTGGTCAATGAAAGCTAATATATACTGATTTGTGCAGGAGGCTTTACAGCACTTTTCCCTTTATTCTACCCTTTACCACTGTCATCTGCAGACCCTCCACTGTATATAAATAAATTGGACCTTATTTCTGTGGTTGATACAGGGGATGCAGAGCAGAGAAGAGAGCAGTGTTAGCAAGACCAAAGTCATAACTTGGTCAGAAAAAGCCTGATTTATACTTGCTATAGTCTCGTTTTAGGCCAGAGATGAACTTACTGTTTGTCCTTGCATTTACTTCATGTTTTGTTGCAACATTAGGGCTTTTGTTATACAGTATGCTTACCAGTATGCAACTGGTGTTACAGGATACCACTTGAGAGGGCCTATAAGACTTCAGACTGTATACAACTACCTGTTATCTGAGGATTGAATTGCAATTATGTTGACAAGTATCCTACTGCTGAGGGGAAAATTAACAAAATAAACATCAAGAATCTGATACTGTCATCAAATACATGTTGGAAAACAATGGCCAGTGGTCAGACACACCATCAGCATCATCTGCAGTCTGTTTTTACAGTCTTTTCTTCTGTGAACCATTGTAGCTGTCGTTGTGTTGGGTTTTAGAGTATGACCATACTACATGCTGATGTTTAGTCATCTGTGTAAATAGATGTGGTAGTAAAATAACCTGAGAAAACATAGAGTATACTCCTCAGTACCTCACTGTGAATGGTTTTCATCATTTAAAAAACACTGATCAGTAGTTTATATATAAACATACTACCTGAAACTACATCCATACAAACACAGTAGATAACAAAAGTCACCAGACAACATTGTTGTGAGTTAACCCTTAAATTCCAGCTCAGCTGTTTGGCAGAGGGGAACCAATAAATTCAGGGATATTTAATGTGTTAAAAAAAAACAAAAAAAAACCCAGAACAAATCAGATCATTGTTTGATTCTGTTAACACGTCAGGGAAGAGAGAAAACAACAAACAAACCAAAAAAACAGATTTTTTTCTTGGTGTGGGATTTAAAAGTTTTAAAAGCAAACAGGTGACTGCACGATGACATAAAACTTAAGAAAATTGGGGCAAAATCAATCAGAAAATGCTTTTAAATAAAAAGCAATGAAAATAACTTAAAATAGATCAAATTAGGTTTGACAAGCACAAAAAATGTTTTTCAATCAATCAATCAATCAAACTTTATTTATAAGGCACTTTTCATACTTAGAGCAACACAAAGTGCCTCACAGAGGCTAAAAACAGCAAAAGAACAGAGACAACCCGCCCCCCCCCCCGCCCAAATACAGAGACATATCCAGACACACACTTGCAGACATCAACATACACACACACACACACACACACACACACCTGTGCCCACACACATTCATACCGTTGTAGAGCGAAGACAGAAGGAGAAACATGGCTGTGCACCGAGGACTGAGGTAAGGAATAAGCTATCTTTGGAGGCCATCAACACTGAGGAGGGCTCCCGGCCCACAAGGAGCGCAGCCAGGGACTTCCCCGCCCCGCACAGAGACGAGGCCCCACACCACAGTGCAGTTACATACGGCTATGCAGGCGGAGCCGTCCCCTGGCAGCAGCCCCACAAGTGGACCAGGAGCAGCCCCCAGCGTGGAGAGCCCCCATGAGGAAACACTGGAGGTAAGAACCATCATACTAAAACACTCATAAAAATATAAGAATAGAGATAAAATAACATAAAATGGATGAGTGAAATAACATAAAAAGTTAAGAATTAAATATGATAAGTATTTTGGCTAAAAGAATAAATAAGACATACAGTAATACAATAAAACAATAAATAATAAAGGAATAAATAAGTTGATTAAATCAATTAAAAGCTTGATTAAAAAGGTGGGTTTTAAGCCTCTTTTTTTTTTTGATGAATGACAGTTCATACATATATATAAATATACATGCTCAAATCTGTAAATGGTCAAGTATTTAAAGTAATTATGATAATATTAGCTTGTAGTTCTATAAACCTTTAAATCTTTTAACACATTAAATATTCCTGAAATTTTTTACCTCTACCCATCAGTTGAGCAGGGAGTTAAAGGGTTAAACTGAAATAAAATTTATTTTCAAAAAATTTCGACCATTGAAAAAGAATATTTTATTATCTCTTTTATTATTACAGGTTATTAGCTAAATTAACAGACGTGTTTTTTTTCCGTGCAGCCTTTTTAACACATTCAGGTTTAGAGCATTGTGACTTGATTAATCCTTTTGTCTCATAAACTTTCTGTCATAGTTTTTCCCCCTGCTGTGTTGACTCTTGTCACTTCCCTTCTGCCTCTGCACTGACCTTACCAGTCATGACTATACCATGGCTCACACCTCTGTTACGTTAACTCAGGATGACATGCACAACCAGCTTGCTGAGCAGACGCAGGAGACACTTGGAAGCCATCATGCGTCCACGTCTGTGTTGTTCACGGCAAATATATCAGCCATACCAGCCAGAGTCTAGGCTCTGGGTCTGTGCAGCCTTGATTTAATTGCCCCCAGAGTAGAACAGACTAAGTAAAAGGTATCAGACTATAGTTGTAAAAATCCTTTTTTTTTTTTTTTTAGATTTGACCTTCTGTCCTGTGATAACAGTATCAGTTTTTCTCTTATAGCAAGTCAGGTGCAGTTGTTTTCCTTAAATCTTGAGAAATCCACTCCACTGCATTGAGGAATACGTTGCATGAGTCGGTTAGGTCAAGATAAATTTTATATTTTTGAAAAGTGAATGCGCTTAAAAACATGCATATGTAGCGTACTCTTAAACTGTGGTATTATTTGATGATGGGAGTTCTTGTAGGCGGAGAAAATACCCTTTGTTCCTGGTACAATACTTCCCTGTTTGCAGCTGGCTCTGTAACAGACTCTTACAGACTGTGGCTTACTGAGGGAGAGGAGAGAACTTTCTACTGCATCTAATGTACAGTACATAGTGACCATGTGGAGCTCATACAACCTCACTTCAAAAATAAAGAACTATCACTTTAAGTTGTTCAAGCAGGATTGTTTGAGTATAAATAACATTCTTTTTTAAGTCAAGTCAAGTCAAATTTATTGATAGAGCACCTTAAAGAAGACAGCAGTCAATCAAAGTGCTGTACACAAAATACATAGAAATAAATAAATGGATAGATAACAAAGTAATAAAAATTAAAAAACATTGTTATAAAGCAGTAAAAGTATGAAAACTAAAGTGCCTGTGATTTGCATAAGTTAATTTATGAAATGATGGATATTAAGGATCCATGTGGTTTTTATTTCAAATGCCATGACATCATACCCTATTTGGTCTCTTTGAAAAATCACCTACAAATAAAGTTCAGCTGAAGAAAAAAAATATGGCAAGCTAATTTCATGCACAGTGATTATATAAAGTTATTTACAGTTTAGACTATTGATGTTGCACTATCTTAAAATAATTCCTCATTTGGGAACTCATGCGAGGGAAGAAACCTTACAGTCCAGAGTCAGCCATTTCTCATTGAGACCAAGTCTTTCTAAGGTATAACCGGAGGAATATAAATTGAATTTCAGGAGGGATAGACCTGCATGATGAGACTCTCTGCTAACTTCCACAAGGATTTGGCTGAAAATTACCTTCCCCCAATATGCGGGCGATTTGCTGGGAAGGAATTATCCAATATGCTAACACCTTACTATTTCTGCTTACTCAGGATGGATGAAGCTTTAAGGTTTTTTTGAGGGCAACTATCTGGAATTAAGAAAATTAACTTTAGGAATCAATTTACTTTTAAGAAGAAGTAAGACTCTTTGTGTGTGTACATAGAAGTCAGCTTTAAGTATGTGTATATGTCTAATGTTCAGTAAAAATATCAAATTGCTCATTACACACTCAGTGTTACACACTTTTTTAGGGAATATCTGTTTAACTGCTTGTCAATGCAAATACCTAATTAGTCAATCATATGGTGGCAACTCAAAGCATGTCAGCATAGGGACATGATCGAGACAACCTGCTGACAACTTTTAAGTACTGTATATTGCGTACAATATTTTTGAAAAAAGAGCAGGGGGACCAAAACAGACATAACATCAACTGGCTATGACATGATGCTCATTTTACCTAAACTGAAACTAACTGGCTACATGTAATGCTGGATATTATCTTCCCCAATACACTATCTTTAAATTAATTATTCTTGCCATGTTTCAGCTTTTTGGCAAATAAAACAGGGTGCGCTGAGACAAACAGAACAACAAGCGCTTTCATTTGTCAGATGTTACAGGATGTGAAACTTTAGAAAACCAACCACAGTCTAAAATAAAAAATGCTAAATTTCACTTGCTGACCAAATGTCTCTGGTGTTTAAACTTGCATCAGAGCCTTAGGTTTGTAAAACATTATTGAGTGTGAATTGTTTACATGAACACTGGTCTCTCATTCACAATGGTCAACAGTCTCAAGACTGACTTTGTAAACTGAAAACCTGATACCCAAATGATGGCGTGACCTAAATATTATAACACATTTATGTGCTGTCAGTAGACTGGAGTGGCTTTTTTTAATAAGACTCCTGTTTCCATATTTCATAGAGGATTTCCACTTTTAAAAATAGGGAGGTGACTTGCATGGCTGCACGTCTACAGCCGGATGTGAAAACATGTCTCTTTGTCTGTGAGTAGGTTGAGCTAAAGTTTGATTGAGATCACATGTGTAGACTGGCAGCACCATGACAAGCCTCCACACTGTTTGAGCCTCCTTTGATAATCAAATGGATTATGTCACATGGATCTTCCCATTATTTTACAGTTTATGGAACAGATGTGAATATGGTCAATAATGTGTCATGGCACAAATCTGGGCATACCATCCCTGCTGTTGTACTCTGTTATTGTTTGATTGAGAGCCCCCTGGTGGACAAATTTAATGCTACATGTTTTAGTGTAATTAGAATTTTTTGATCAGAAAATTGCCTTTGTTGATTTTAAATGTAATTATGCATAGCCAATTAGGGGAAAAAACAGCAACCCCAGTTCTCAGCATCAGAGTGCTTAGAAAAATCCATAAAAGGTCATATGTGTCTGATAACCTTGACAGACAGAAAGAGAGCACAACCAGTCGATTTGACACCCAGCTACGCCTGGCTAAGTCAGCACATGCATACCCAATAAGACTGCTCCAAATAAACCCAAGTGATGATTTTGCCATTTGCAGCCTCATTGACCAATTAGCACCACTGTAGAGACAAAGACACACTGAGGAACAAGTGACTATGAGGAGGACAGATTACATAAGTCCTTCACCTCACATGCCAGACTGTGTGACTGCAAAATGCCCAAGAGATGGAGGGCTGGAGAAAACGGCACGAGAGAGAGAGAGAGAGAGGGGAGAGGAGATGGGGGAAGCGGAGTAAATTGGAGAAAATTAAATGGAAGAGGGAAGAGAAGAGGGATTTGAGAGAGAGGGGGGTGAGCAAGGGAGAGAGAGAGAGAGGCTGATGAGAGGTTTATAAAAAGGAAAGTGAAGATGATGTAGAGGGCGTATGAAGTGGGCCTCTGTCATTCTATTTAACGGTGGTCGCCTCGCTTCAACAACAGTGAAATAGACTGTGGCTGAAGAAGACTAAAAGACACAGCTTGACAAAAGGTTTTTAGATGCAACATTGCTTGAAATGGCTGACGATGATGACTTCATGTTACAACTAACAGGAAACAGAGTAATGATCCTATTCAAACCCTTTGGACCAAAACATTCAGAGATCCACTATTTTTGTGCTCATATTAAAAAATTGCTGCATCCATCCTGCAAGAATATATGATGTAATCACATGTTCTTAAAAAAAAACACACACGCCTCCCAGTGGTTTCAAGCAGAGGACACACGTGTTATCAAAATAACATGACCAAGGGCTAAAATTACATGTTAACGCAACTCCCTTTTCAGAGAGATTTGGTTCATCCTACACAGCTACACAGACACTTCCGCAAATCCAAATCGCTGGAGCTGTTGGGGATTAAGTGGCTTGCTCAAGGACACTTCAGAAGGAGAGATGTTTTTTTTTATTTCTCTGGCTGAAAGGCAAACTCCCTGCTGAATAATCCCCTCCAATGGTGCAGTGTTCCTGGACAATTTACCCAAGTACTTTTCCTAAATACAAACTCTGAAAGAATACCCCTAACTGAAGGGTTAATCCATATTTGCAGATCTATGTAAAGATGTAGAACAGGGACAGACAACTTTTGTTACTGCAAGTGCCACATCAGTTGTGTTCTTGTTTCCAGAGGGCTGAAATGTGGCAATTATGGGATGCTCTCGTCCTCAATTACAATTGCTTATTATTTAAAAAGATGGGGGGAAAGCTCCCATAAGAGGTATAATATCAAGATTTTTATCTTTTGACTCAAAGTGCAAGTAGTGATGCTTCAACACAACAACAAATCCAAGCCATATTTAAGTTCAACAATTGTTGAGATATCAAAATTGCAGTGAAAGTATGTTTCCAGGGTCAATTCTTCAGTGTTCAAGACAGGTTGACTGAACTTTAGTTGAGAGAAAGATTGTGCTGGTGGAATATAACATTTCCTAACAGTCCTCTGACTTTGCTACAACTTAGGGCAACGTGGCTTGATGTAGGTTGGTGCTGCTGAACATTGTGCGAGTATATTGCAAGTTCAAATGATGTATAATGTGGATGTATACATCATTTTATCACATGCAGCTGGTCCCAGTTTATCAACACCATGCCAAACGGATGAAAGCTGTCCCCAAAGATGCACCCAGGAGTCCAGTCTTGAAGAGGAAGCAGCTGGAACCAACAGATATTAACACAGATGTAACTGAGGGTAGCAAAGGTAAGTGAAGCTAATCATTTGCTGCAGTTGGCAAGCATGATGATCCAAATGTTTCAATTAATATTTTGTCGTACCAACAAACATCAGTGTTGCTCGACTGATGTTAACTCAGTTCTGCATAGCCTGACTTTTCTCAACATGGCTTGACCATTCCCTCTGTGTCAAAAAGTTGTCCAAAATACGAGTATGTGGATGTGGCTTGACAGATTTTTTTTCTGGTTTTACAGTATTGTGTCCCTAACAGATGAATTTTATAATGCATAGGCAAGTGTTAGCCTTATTTTCCTGACCACCAGCTGCCCACCACAGATGTAGAACTTGTATTGTCAGGATTTTCAGCATGTTAATTGTTCTGCTTTCTGTGTATTTTACATCAATCAATCAATCAATCAATCAACCAATCAATCAACCAATCAATCAATCAAACAATCAAACTTTATCTGTATAGCACTATACATACAACATATGTAGCTCAAAGTGCTACATTTGTAGTTGTAGATCATGGTTGCCTAAATTATGGTCTGGGGGCAAACTGTGGCCCGTGGTCTATTTATTTAGTTAGTTTATTTTTGGCCTGCAGCAAACTCCAAATGGCAAGTGAGCTGAGACCTCCTTCTTCAGGTGATCTTGGCTTGTTTTTTTCTTGTTTCAGAACATAGTTTAATTGCTGAAATTACACATGTTCAAACAAACCAGACCAACATGCACTTGTTTTGAAAATACTCTCCAATGATCCAGGTGAAAAGGACCCTGATCAACCAGCTATTAGGTATGGATAAAAAAAGTCTATTACTACTTTAGTCTGAGGTAGAAATAATATTGATATGGCAGTGTGGTGTTGCATATGATGGAATTAGTCTTTTGTATGTAGGGGTCAAACATCACCATCATGTTTTAAAGCATATGGTGCTTTTATTAGATTTTCCTGACAGTTTGGCTCACTCTGTCACAACTTCATGTCCTCATAGTGGCACATATGACATAGATTTAAGTAATGTAAACAGATTTTTACTGCTTACTTGGAATGTTAGACAGCAGTGAAAATAATTTTACAATAATAGAAGATGATGGTCTGATGGACAAGCAATTCAGGTTATGCCACCTGTTTGGAAAAAACACTCTTTTAAAGACGTTTTCACTTTTGGAAATTGACACACTGTTCAGTTTGGAAATGAAAAAGCAAGGTTGTTGCAGTTTTCATTTGGCTTGGTTACCTTGAACACTTCTCTTTGTTGGATGGACCAAAGCCTTTTAAATGCTATGTAATATAACCTGCCACGAGCTGGGGCTAAAGCTGCAGTCTTTGCCCCTGTTATCTGGCCTTATGTTTCACTATGATCTTGAGATACACAGCTGCACTTTGAGGAATATTTGTTTAAGCTCAAAGCAGTTAACAGTGTTTTGGGCACTGAAATATATAAAGCTGTATGTAAGGCCATGTTGAGTGACACTTGCAAACTAATCAGAGCAATGGATAACCATACTGCACAAGACTTGTAGACGTTGAGAGGAGCCAGATGAGGTGGTTCACTCATCTAATCAGGATGCCTAACAGATGCCTCCCTTGTGAGGTGTTTAGGGCATGTCTCACTGGTAGGAGACCTCAGGGAAGACCTAGGACACGCAGGAGGGACTATGTCTCTCAGCTGGGAACACCTCAGGATCCCCGGAGACAGCTGCCCCCCCCCCCCCCCACACACACACACACACAATCACGATATTTAATCAAACATCATGATATATCATTAGACTATCTTTAAATACATCGGTCAACCTAGAGCTGTTGTCCCATGCATATTGCCAAGTAACCATGCAACAATCTCCAAGTTCAGTCAGTCAACTCACGTTCAATTGTTTTATTGTAGCTGCATATACATGTTACAGGTTTGGCGTCCAGGCTCCAGTCTCATCACTCCTTTGCAGAAATGTTTACATGAAGGCATGGAGGAGTGATGAGCAAAACATATGAGAACACCCCTGGAGCCTGCAGGTGGATGCTGGGGTGGAGGTGGGGGTGAAAGAACACGCAGCAAATCAGTGTCTGGCAGCATAGACGTTTGCTGAGCAGAGGGAGAGATGGGCACACTCCCAGTTTAAATACACCGCCAAATTGAGAGGTGGAGAGTGTGATTGGAGGATTGATGTAAGGAGTGTGACGTATGATATGTGAATGTGACATGTGAATAGCAGCGCTGCTCGAGTTGTCTGCCTGAACTAGCTCGCAGGCTTCGCTTCATTTCTAAAACTGATCAGTGGACTGGAGGAGTTTAGATGTTTGGATGTGTTTTTTCAGCAATAAACTAGCAATGTCCCTTTAGGCTTTCAGTATTTTGAGCCAGATAATATCATAATTTTTAATGTTTGAAAAAAGTGATCTGTTGATTGACAGAGAAATAATCAAGAATGATATCCTCTACAGAAATCAGTCAATGGAGTATACTGTGTTTACTTTAGCGCTTCAACAACATAAAGCACTGTACTGTGGGTGTCTTTACAATACTGGTTCAGGATTTAGAAATATCTTTCCCCTCCGTCTCACTGTGTCTGTATTGTCACATTTTGTGGCACTACATTTGAAACTTTGTTACACTGTAAAAAAAAAACCTACATTTTTCCAGAAAAGTGATCCATTAAATAAAGAGACCGAATATCTGTGCAGGTAGAAGCAGCTGCAGAGAAAGTGGTGAGGAAGTGACAAAATTGGCAGAAAAAACAGAGGAGAGAGTGCTGCAGGCAAAAACACATGATGAGGATTACTGGATGGAAACAGAGGGAACAAAATGTAACACGAGGATGGGAGAAATGAAGGACAACTCAACCTCCTGCAGTAAATATTGTTAAATGAAGAAAGGACATACCACTGCCTTTATTTGACTGAGTATACACCACTGCTGCATTTAAGATTCACCACTCAGTTTTATCTCACTGGGGGATTTGACAGCCAAAAAAGGTTAGAAAGTCAATTATCTTTCCTACAAAGACAGAAAATCCACATGTGGAGAGAGTTTAGACTCAGATCTTTTGTTATTATTTCAAAAACACTGTCCTACAGGCCAGTGTGATAGCTCGTAAAGATAGTGACATGTTTTTAGTTTATAAAAGATTTAAAAACAGACTACTACTCATTGTGAGAGATTTGTTGCGGTTTGTTAATGAAAAGGCGCGTTAATTTACGGTATATTATATAGTCTAAACCAGCCATTCTCAACCTTGGGGTCCCGACCCCAACTGGGGTCGCGAGATGATTTCTGGGGGTCACCAAATCATTTAGGAAAAATATAAATGTGCAAAATTAATGTGGCGTCCGACGTTAAAGGACATCAAGTGATTGGTCTCAAACAGGCATTTTATTACTCAAAATCAATTACTGTTTGTATAGCCGACATACGTTTTATCGATCAGGTGTTGTTTCAGCACCGCGGACAGCGAATTTTCATTGCGTTCCGAGGGCAGGGGGGTCACGGACAATACTGAACGTTAAATTGGGGGTCGCGACTTTGAAAGGTTGAGAACCACTGGTCTAAACCATACGTCATACACTCTGAATTTCTGTTAAGACCAACCTGTCAATGAAAACTAGAGACAAATTTCCATATAACTTCCCAGTGTGCTCCACTGTGTACAAGTACAGCATGTTAGTTGGAGTTAGCTTGATGAATCGAGTTTTCTTACTGTAACTTATATGCAGTATATGTCTATATCTATATCTATATCTATATCTATATATATATATATATATATATATATATATATATATATATATATATATATATATATATATATATATATTATATATATATATATATATATATATATATATATATATATATATATATATACATATATATATTTATATTTATATATATATATATAGATATATATATATATATATATATATATATATATATATATATATATATATATATATATATATATATATATATATATATATATATATATATATATATATATGTATTCTTCAGGCCACACATATACATATATATATATATGTATATATATTAGGGCTGTCACTTTAGTGCATTAATTAGATTAATTAATTACACCACAAATTAATGTGTTATAAAAATGAATCACAAGATTAATCATAGCACACAAACATTTTGATATTGTCCAGCTGGAGGACCCGTACATGGCAGTGGCACGTCGCTTCACACATGCGTCTCTAGTCAAACTAAACAAAGCCCAGGTGACAACAGAAATGGCAAATTTAAGACTAAGTCTTATTTTATTTTTGAATTTTTTTATCTATATTTGTACTACATTCTTTAATAATGCATCAGGCCTAATTGTTTTGCTGGATGTCCTCGACCTTTTTCTTATTTTGAATTTGATTTATGAAACACACTAAAAGTGTAATTTGAGTTGCCTGATTGAGCTTAGAATTTTATGGACAAATAAAACTTTGGTTTTATTTAGTCACCAATAAAAATGTGAATTGACAAATCTTCACTTCTTAGTGTATTCATTTGATTAGTCATGCACTACAATTTTATAATATCCTAGAATTCAAATTCTTTATTTGGGTACTTTAAGCAGATATGAGATTAAAATGTGATTAATTAGATTAATTAATTATAGATCCGGTAATTAATTAGATTAATTTTTTTAATCCTCTGACAGCACTAATATGTATGTATGTATCTATATATATATATATATATATATATATATATATATACAGTCATGGAAAAAATTATTAGACCACCCTTGTTTTCTTCAATTTCTTGTTCATTCTAATATCTGGTACCACTAAACGTATAATACAATGAACACAACAAAAAATGCAGCTGGTCACATAATACTTTATGTCCTATTTGACATTCTTAAGCTTAATTGATTCCCAGGGTATATAAGAGGCCATTTCATGTCACAAGCAGCACTGCACATGCAAAGGCCTAGAGTGGTTTCCTGCTTACATTCAAGCCGTAGCACAACTCAGAAGTTGTCAGCTCTCACATAATGCCTAAAACAAAAGAATTATGTGAAGCCACAAAGGCAGCCATCTTGGCACTGCTGGAAATTGGCATGAGTGAGAGACAGGTAGCGAAATTACAACAAAAAAAAACAAGCTGAACATGGCACTACCAAATTGCTACCTGGCCGTGACAGGAAACGTCTTTCTACCCCACGAGATGACCGTGCACTCATCCGTTCCTGTGTCAGGAATCGTCGTCAGACCTCCAGGAACCTTAAAATGAGTGGGCACTGTCGAGAAATGTGACTTGTTCAGCAAGGACAGTTCAAACCGACTTGTTGAAGCTGGTTTGAAGTCACACAGAGCACGCAAGAAGCCCTTCATCAATGAAAGGCAGAGGAAGGCCCGGTTACTCTTTGCTCGAGACCACAAGGATTGGACTGTTGATGATTGGGCTAAGGTTCTCTTCAGTGATGAATCCAATTTTGAATTGATGCCCACTCCAGCCAACTTACTGGTTAGGAGGAAGCCTGGAGAAGCTTACAACCCAGACTGTCTTGCCCCTACAGTAAAACATGGGGGTGGATCAGTCATGATCTGGGGTTGTTTCAGTCTGAGTGGAACAGGGCAAATGCAATTGTGTGAAGGCCGAATGAACCAGGTCATGTACAGGACTACCCTTGAAAACAGTCTTCTTCCATCAGCTGGAAAACTCTTTCCTGCCTCGAATGACTGGATTTTCCAACAAGACAATGCCCCTTGCCACACGGCAAGGTCAGTTAAAGCCTGGATGGAGAACCACAACATTCGCACCATGCCTTGGCCTGCTCAATCACCAGATCTTAATCCAATTGAAAACCTGTGGAAAATCATCAAACTCAAAATGGAGAACCACAAGCCCAAAAACAAAGAAAATTTGTTTGAATTTGTCCAACAGGAATGGGCTGCTGTGACAGCAGAACAATGTCAGAAGCTGGTGGAGAGCATGCCAAGACGCATGGCTGCAGTCATCAAAAACAATGGTTATGCAATCAAGTATTAACTCTTGTGTGTATCATGTGTTTAAAGCAAACAGAAAAGAAAACATGGAATGCTTAAAAGTAGTGTTTATGGCGGTACAATGCCATAGCTATTGATGTAAGAATTTAAGTAATTTTGGTTATTATCAAGAAAACCATGGAAAATGAATAGTTCTTAGTTCTTAAATTAAACTCTCATGAGCTATTTTTGTTGTTATCATTATAATTGTCCAAACAAATGTACCTTTAGTTGAGCCAGGCATTAAAATTAACAAGAAATTGAAGAAAACAAGGGTGGTGTAATAATTTTTTCCATGACTGTATATATATACATATACATATATATATACATATATATATATATATATATATATATATATATATATATATATATATATATATATATATATATATATATAAATCTATTGGTCCACCAAATACAAGAAAACAAATATTTTAGAAATATAGCAAAATCTTGTTTAATGCTGAAATTCGATCATTATTTATTTAGCAAATAACTCACTGAAATGGTTAATGGACTTGAGCTTATACAGCGTTTTTTTTTTTTTTATCTTATTGACTATAGTAACTTTTAACTGCAGGTCACATCTGTTCATTCACACACATAAACTATCTTGGTTGGATGGTGGTTGGAGTTCAATGTCAGTTGTCTATCAGTTTCAGCTAACCAATTTGCGCCTTTGTGGCCATTTAGATGTCACTGACGCAGCTGTGGGAGCAACTTGGGGTTAAATGTCTTGCCCATGTGACAACCAGAGCTGGTCTCCAGTGTACTGTCAGACTGCCCAACTGAAACTCCTCTTCGCACATAGTAACACTAAAAACAGAAAGCAGAACTGCAAAGTACAACCAAGCTTCAACTATTGGTGCAGTTCTAAACCTGCATTCACACACTGACATTTTGTCCAACTTTCAACAATGTAGGAGGGAACTTCAGGCCACACAGATCTGAGTTGACATTAATCCTTTGCTTAAACATTTTTATGTTTGAGCCAACATGCTTGTAACATCAGCGAGCATTGACCTCCACTTACCTTTGCTACCCTCAGTTACAGCTGCTTTCATGTCAGTTGGCTTCAGCTGATACCTCCTCAGGAGTCGACTCCTGATGTACAACTTGAAGCGCCCTTTGGGGACAGCCGTCTTTCCTCCTCTTGGGCATGGTGTCCAGATACTGAATCCAGCTGCAGCTGCACACAGTGAAATGGCATATACAGTACGTCCATATCATATGACATTCATTGAGTGACGTCACAACAAGTTTGTCCAGCAACACCAAGCTCAGTCAGGTCAAAGTTCCCCAAGATCAGTGCGCCACCCATGTTTTATATCTGTGTTGGTGAACATTAAATATGCACCTACAATAGGGAGCTGTCAAGATATATCTTAATCCACTGGTACAACGTTTCTCTCTGCTTTAGATATGTCAGCCTGTGTTGAACACTGGTCAATGTCAGCTACTGTTTGTTGATGTGTGAGTGGGCTTTTTCGGGCCAGTTTGAGGCTGGCAGCAGAAACACCAAACACCATTTTCTAAATTGAAAAAAAAAACAATTAAATATATCTTACAGTTTTTAACGGTTCTTAACACACAACCATCGATAATTTGGTATAATTTGCAAAACCCTCACTTCAAGTACCAATTGCTCGACCCAATTTGCCACATCTAAGCACTCCCTTATCTGCATTAGACTCTGACTTTCCTTCTGTACACTCTGATGTCAATTACACATCACCTTGTTGTCAAAGCTGTACACACAATGGTCGGTTGTTGCACACACACCCCAATTGAAATCTCAAAGCATCATCCACAACACACAATTGTGCAAACCTCTGAACACCCAGGTCTGGTGAGCAATTTTCAATCAGGAGAACTGCAGCATAAAAGGGCCTTTAGCCTCTACTTTGTTTGGTGAGCATTGGACAATGGACTACGACAACCAGAGAAGGAGAGGGGTAAGAGAGAGAGGAGGAAGAGGACGAGGAGGAGGACGAGGGGGAGAACGAGATGGAGGAGGAGGACGAGGACGGGGACAAGGAGATGGAGGAGATGGAGGAGGACAAGGAGGAGGAAGAGGAGGACGAGGAGGCCATGGAGGGGGCCTGTGGTGATGCCAGAGAGACCATCCTCTGCGATGTGGATGAGGCCCTCTGGCCAGGTAGAAACAGGAGACTTGATGTGGTCCAGTGTAACATTTTGACTTTTTTGTTTCACAGTTTTTCACAGTTCTTAACACAGATTTCTCAAAAATCTAATGGATTCCTTCAAATTGTAAACACAAACCTGAAAACCTCACACACAAAATGCTAAACCTGACACTCCCTTTTCAAGATGACTCTGCCATCAAATCTCTGAACTGTTCACAAAATGGAACTTGTGTTCTCATTTGGTACACACAGCCACATTCTCCAATGACACACACATACCAGTCAATTGATACACACAGCTCAGCATTTGCTGCACACTACCAAGCATTCACAGCACACTGAAGTGCAAAATAGAAAACCAAATTATAGAAATGCAACACACAATGTGAATGGCAATGACTCATAAGGATTACCCATTTTTCCTTTTGGAAAATGTCTGTGTAGGCCCACTTATTCAAATATAAAATATCACACAAACATGCAACAAATCATTGTTTTATTTACAGTGTTTCAGTGCATTTCTAAAGAAAATGTAAGTTAAAAAAAAGTCAAAAGGTCCTCTCACTTTTACGTCTCTCCTTCTCTGGTTGTCGTCCATTGTTCAATGCTCACCAAACAAAGTAGAGGCTAAAGGCCCTTTTATGCTGCAGTTCTCCTGATTGAAAATTGCTCACCAGACCTGGGTGTTTAGGGGTTTGCATAACTGTGTGTTGTGGGTTGGTGCTTTGAGATTTCAATTGGGGTGTGTGTGCACCAACTGACCGTTGTGTGTACAGCTTTGACAACAAGGTGATGTGTAATTGACATCAGAGTGTAAAGATGGAAAGTCAGAGTCTAATGCAGATAAGGGAGTGTTTAGATGTGGCAAATTGGGCCGAGCAATTGGTACTTGAAGTGAGGGTTTTGCAAACTGTGCCAAATTATCGCTTTTTGTGTTAAGAACCGTGAAAAACTGTCAGCACATTTTCTTTAGAAATGCGTGTGCACTGAAACACTGTAACTAAAACACTGATTTGTTGCATACTTGTGAGATATTTTATGTTTGATGAAGTGGGCCTAAACAGACATTTTCCAAAAGGAAAAATGGATAATTCTCATGAGTCATTGCCATTCACATTGTGTGTTGCATTTCTATAATTTGGTTTTCAATTTTGCACTTCAGTGTGCTGTGAATGCTTGGTAGTGTGCAGCAAATGCTGAGCTGTGTGTATCAATTGACTGGTATGTGTGTGTCATTGGAGAATGTGGCTGTGTGTACCAAATGAGAATACAAGTTCCATTTTGTGAACAGTTCAGAGATTTGATGGCAAAGAGTCATCTTGAAAAGAGAGTGTCAGGTTTAGCATTTTGTGTGTGAGTATTTCAGGTTTGAGTGTCCAATTTGAAGGAATCCGTTAGTGTTTTGAGAAACCTGTGTTAAGGACTGTAAAAATACTGTAATTTACCATATTTACATATTATATTCATTTTTGACCTCTCACTGAGCAAAGGGTTAACCTTTCTTTTATATCTTATCTTGTGTTTTTTTGTAGAATTTTGACAGTTCTGTCATGAAGTCTCAAAGTTATTAAGATGTGAAACGACAGACAGTTGCTACATTATCTTGAATTATCTGTGAATTGTACGGATGTATATCTGTTACACTTGCACTGTACATTAAACATTATACTGTATGCACTGTATATTGTGAATGATCACACATTAGAATCTTAAATTATGCTCTTGTTTTGATTTTTAAAAAATGGTCAGGGGTAGGTTTGATTAATAAATGTATAGATTTTTTTTCAAAATCTTCTGGCCAAGAAAATGTTGCCTTTTAAATATTTTGGCCATGAGATTGAAGGCCTAAAAGTATTCCTTGCTGTTATTTATATTTTTATATCCTTTGAATATGATTCTTAAATATATAAAATGATATATATATAAAATAAATATTTTTTTTACAGAGACTATCACAATTTACGTGTTCAGTTTCCTTTTTTTACATTACATTTATATCTTGTTTAGAAATATGTAGATACTTTAAGAACAGAACAAGATAAAGATGAATGTTTGTATGGAAAATCATCATTGAGAAAGCTAAGTAATCACTGATGTAGCTTTGTGGAGTAAGGCAGGAGTAAACACAGTTGCACCAAAACAAAATCTTTGCATATTCTTGCATTTTGGTTCTTTCTGCACATGCATATGTATTATTTAATGTCTCTCTGCTGGTGGATTATATTTACATTTAATTTTTCTTTACATGTTTAAAACAGTCAAATTTTCTCATTTCAACATCATTTTCCATATACAGGCTGCACTTACACACCTGTCCAGCAGATGTCACTGTTGGACCATAAAAGAAACATGGGAGCATGGACTTTCAGACATTGCTATGGCTATAAATCACAATAAAATGATGCCAAATGCCTTGGAGCCTGTAAGAAATAACCTCAGGGTAATGAATGCTTTGATATTCATATTTAAGGGTATGTTGTCTGACTGCAACAGAGGATAAAAATAGATACATAGTAAAGTCAAAATGCCTTAAGGCCATTATCATTATTGATCCCAGAAGTGATGCCTGTGACCGGTGATTGACTCCCATTATTGTCTTCTGGTTTAATTGAACAGATCGTATCACCCCATACAACAATGTCCTATTACCAGCTGGTGTACTTCCCCACAGCCTGCATTAGTGAGTCATAATGGGCTCCCGTAGTACAGACTGACTTTAATGAAATTAGGCAGACCTCACACACACTCATTTACACACATATTAGAACACACACATCACAACACCACTGTGTGTGCAGAAATACAAACAAGAATAGAGGAAAGTAGATTACTCATATACAGTTATGGAGCAGAATTGGAGGATCTCATCTCTCCCACGTATTCATGCTACTAAAAGACAGTTCAATGCTTGTCTATAATCAGTTTTGACGATTGGTGATAATGTTTTTCAAATATTTGTAATAAATTATATGGAAAAATTTGATTAACCTGTGTTGGATAAAAATAATAATACATTCATTTTTCATTTTTCGCCATAATTTGGGAGAGGATAACTTGAAACTGTTTGTCCACACTCACTTCTACCGTACCGTACCGTCTTCTTCCGCTTATCCGTGGTCGGGTCGCTGGGGCATCAGCCTAAGCAGGGAAGCCCAGACTTCCCTCTCCCCGGCCACCTCGTCCAGCTCTTCCCGGGGGATCCCGGGGCGTTCCCAGGCCAGCCGAGAGACATAGTCTCTCCAGCGTGTCCTGGGTCTACCACTGGGCCGCCTACCGGTGGGACGTGCCTGGAACACCTCACCAGGGAGGCGTCCAGGAGGCATCCTGACCAGATGCCCGAGCCACCTCACCTGGCTCCTCTCAACGGGTAGGAGCAGAGGCTCTACTCCGAGCTCCTCCCGAATGACTGAACTTCTCACCCTATCTCTAAGGGAGAGCCCAGTCACCCTGCGAAGGAAGCCCATTTCGGCAGCTTGTACTCGTGATCTGGTTTTCTCGGTCACGACCCAGAGCTCATGACCATATATGAGGATAGGGGTGAAGATCGACCGGTATATCGAGAGCTTCGCCTTTCAGCTTAGCTCCCTTTTTACCACGACAGACCGGTGCAGAGCCCGCATTACTGCTGACGCCGCACCGATCCGCCTATCGATCTCCCACACTCACTGCTGTTACTGTTTATTTGAAAATCTACCAGCAGCCTTGTCCCCTTCGGACTTAGTCTCCCTCCTCACTCTTCCCCTTTTATCCTTCATCCCTCCTTTGTGTCTTTCGGTCAGCTTTTCAACTCCAGCTCTTCTTGAAGAAAGAGAGGGGGTAGTGGTTTAGCTGATTTAATGATTTTTGGGAGACTTGTATTGCAAGACCATGGAGGCTGACAAGGACAACAGCATAGAAGTGGACAGAATATTTGCCATTAGAGAAAGAGACTGCAAATTCAAAGTGATGCTAATCCAAAGATAATCTAACCATCATCTATTCTGCTTATCCCTTTCGAGGTTGCAAGGGGCTGGAATCTATCCTGGATGACATTGGGTGAGAGGCTGGGTATGCCCTGAACTGTTCACCACGTTGAGAGACGGAGAACCATTCATGTTCACACTCACACTTCAGGACAATTTTTAGAGCCAATCTAATGAACATGTTTTTGGTCTGTGGGAGGAAGCTGAAGTGCCTGGAGACAACCCACGCACAACATATGATGACACACAGAAGGGTCCTGACCTATCCGGGTATTGAACTGGTAACCCTCATGCTATGAGACACGTGTGCTGTGCCACTTTGCCCCCCATCAAAAGATAATGCAATATGAATATATGATATCGTATGGTGGGACTTTTCGAGCAACATATTTTTTGTGTAGTTATAACCTAAAAGTAGATTATTTACAAGGCTATCAGTGGCTAGCTTTGCAGTGCAGATGGATCTGCCTTATTTAACATCTGTGATCAGGCAGATCCATCTTGCAGAGGAGCTCCAATCTAGCAAGAGAACAGCACTAAGTGACTGCAGTACATATCTGGACAGGGTTTTTTTTTATTATTATTATTATTATTAAATGAAAAAAAAATAACCACATACTTCTTTATAGAAAGTATATTTTCGCTCAACTTCTGTCATGTTTTGCCAAGAGTTTGTTTTACAATGTGGCTCACGTTCTGTCTTTACGCCACAGCAGTATTGCCCTGCTAGCCTACTACATCATCTAAATGGCCTTTAATAAGTGTGATTGAATGAACAATCATCCAGTCACCTGCCAGATATTCTTTTGAAAGGTTATGTCCACTCCAAAACTCTTTCTATGTGCTTTCTCCCAAATGGATAGTGAAATATTGAATGGTCCATCTGGTGTGTCAGGTTAATCAGCTGCACTGTTGACTGATATGTATCACCTAGCATCAATAACTGGATAGCGCTCCTCAGGGACAAAGCTAACCGGATGCTTTAGTGACAGTCATGTTTACTTGTGCCACAAGCCTTGAGCAACCCCACTTTAATCACCCCATCTATCCCTTTAATGTTATTTAAAGGGATATAAATAACATTAAATAACATAAATGTTATTTATGTTATTTATTTCAGGTGTCAAATTAATCAAAATTAAAGATAACTATTAATATATTATTAAAAGGCGAATGTCTGTAATTTAACCAACAACACATATCTTCCTTTTCTTAGACTTCATCATTGAAGTTAAATTTAAGGAGCTAACCATGGAAGTAAAGTCACAAAGATACTTTTTCAACACAGCAAACTTTTGTATACTGTTTTTTAAAGTATATTAATTTCACCTTTATTTTACAGTTACTTCAACTGAGAGTTTAAAAATTATCTTACAAAATTTAAAGTTATAAAAAAACAGTTTTAAAATAAAGTAGGGTATTGTTACCTCCGCCAAGGAGTTATGTTTTCGGGAGAGTTTGTTTGTCCGTCTGTCCGTCCGTCCGTCCGTCCGTCCATCTGTGAACAAAATAACTCAAAAAGTAATGGATGGATTTTAATTAAATTTTCAGGAAATGTTCAGCATGGGAAAACGAAGAACTGATTCAATTTTGGTGTTGATCCGGATCAGCATCTGGCCGCCATGATGAAAAATGAGATTTTTGTGAATAACTACTAAACTAAAATAGATATCATTATGAATCCAATTGCTAATGGTATGTTTTCATGGTCAAGGAATCTAAATATTTCGATGAAATAAAGGTACGACTAATATTTATTATTTAATATTTATTTATTTGGTGAAAATCACAATATGGGAGAGGACTGTGGCGCTGGCGGAGGTCTGCGTTCTTTGAGTACTTTTCTAGTTTAGTTATTATATTCAATAAATAACAAAAAAATACAGTTTCTTTAAATACCTTACAGAAACCAATCACACAAAATATATCTGATAATTTCTTGCAAAGAATGAAACAAAAAAATTGTTTTTAATATTAAAACTCTGGTGGAACATTTTCCATTTTTCATGCTGTAGTGCATTTTTCCAGTAAACATGGTGCTCAAACAGTGAAGCAGACAAAAATACTTCCCGACAGGTTTTTAAAATTCTTTATAGTTGCAATATTTGGACCTGTGAAATGGACCGATGGTCTACATTAAGTCAGAAGGAGGGCTGAATGTGGTCCCAGGGCCACTGGTTGCCCACCCCTGATACACACATTCAAGAATGTTGCCCTCAGTTTGCACAGATGTTATGCACACTGACCAAGAGACCTGTAAACAGCTTCCACCATTTCATTATGGAATGTAATTTTCAGAGGTCTTAAGACTCTGAGGATGTTTCCAACTTCTCAGGTTTTAGTATTGCTGATGCAGAAAAGGTCATTTGTCTTCTTTAAACAGGAACACCCAAACAAACAGGAGCGGGAGTTCTCAGATGTCAATAAAACACAGCCCAAACATGTCCACACAGCCCCCAAGGACAAGACTGAGCAGACAGGTGGAACTGACAACACCTGCGTGGGTGTGAAATGGGACCAAAAATCAATAGATTTCAAGAACACCATTTTGCTAGGACAGTGCACATTTATCAACTTCACCGTAGAGCCAAAAGGCCTCCACTGCTCCTTTGAAAGTTGTTTAATCAACCATAGAAAAGATTAGAATTATCACAGAGTGTTAAATTAAATAATCAGTGGTTGATAAAAGACAGCTTAATGAGCTGGCCTACAAGAATAATGGAGAAAGACAGGAAAATAAGATCATGCCCGATAAGGGAGTTCATACCAGATTGACTTCAAGGATCTAAAGAACAAGTTTGCTCGTGGATGCAAAAAATATAAATGCATTTCAGTTTTGAGGCACCCTGTCCAAGCAGCATGGCCAAGACATCACGTAATTGTTGTACACAACATGACTAATTTTGCAAGGGTGTCTGATTCAGTGCCAGTCCTCAGGCAGATCCATCTTGCAAAGCTTCAAGCAGAAACAAATATATCTGGCCAGGTCTCTAAGAGTCCTCTTAAAAAGGCCATATTTTCCATAATTCTGGTATATTTAGTTTTGATGACTGTTTGAGAATGTTCATAATCACTAATATTATCCTTCTAGTTTTTATATGCAGAGTAGCCCTGATTTTTCAGCTTTGCTCTGCTGTCAATGGGCTTAAACAATGGCAGGACACACTTCAGGTCAATTTGAGGAGCCGAGGGAACTAGCAGTTTCAAGCAACCACGGACACTTTATAGAGAGGAGAAGACGTGCACAATACACTAAAGGGCATATAAGAATGTAAAAAGCATAATATAAGCTCTTTAAAGACAAATAGGTAAACTGCTGAAATCCAGAATTTTCTGTAGCCTCTGACAGGTGACAGAAAAAGCAATGGATGTTTAATTATCATATAGTTTTACTTGAAAATTTCAGTCTCACCAGTCCCTGTCTAAGGGATGTTGTCCAGATGGACTTGAAATACTGTATATTCCATGAATATGCAAAACTGTCCATCTGGTGTGTCTGGGTACAATATTGTATCATGCAATGACAAATCAATAAACCAATCTTCATTTGTTTAGCACCAATTTATAGCTAGTGTTATCTCAAGACACCTTACAATTGAGCAGGCTTAGGGAAAACTCTTCATGTTATGGATACTTACACATAGATACATATAAAAAAATGCTCATATACATCAACATACAAATACATGCATCCAAGACCCAACGTGAATCCAAATAGCCAATCAGGAATCCCTCATCAATGTGGCAAGAAAGAACCTTCTGTTAAGCAGCAGGAAATCTTGAATGTGGATCCCAGTCTCATGATGAACAGCAAATCCACACAAAGCTGTGTTGGGTGTGTGAGCAAAGAAAGAGAGGTGGGTGGTGATAAGTGGACTAAATTAAGAACTAAAGCTAACAGTTCCATGGGCCAATCATAGATCTGTGTTCATCATATTCATATCTGCTTAATATAAATCTATTAGATGTTAGCCCCTTGAGATGCAACATCTCGTTTTCAGGAGGATCCTCATGTCTGTATGATTGTAGTGGTAGTTTTTGTAGAGGTATAATCAATAATTATCATGAAGAGAGTAGTAAATTTAATATATAATAGTAAGTTTAATATATTACATACATTAATATTGAATATGATACCATAACATACTATACAAAACAATATGATTGTGTCAAATTTTGGGTCTTTATAGCAGAATCAACTAAAAAAAAGGAAAAAAATAATAATAATTTGCATGTAAACAGAAAAGTACATATTAATATGAACTGGAATGATGGTGGTTTGTCACTGTTGGACCATAAAAGAATGAAGGGATGTTTTACATGGCAAAGTAATTTGTGGAAATCTCACAGGTTATGGGGGAACATGGGGCGTTTGATAGAATTACATCAATGTATTCTTGAGATATTTCCTTGAAAGATCCCATTTACAAGCAAAGGATGATAACAAGGCACCATGACCTTGACCTTTCTTCTATGGCCTTCAAAATCAAGTTAATTTAGCCTTGAGTCAGTATGGACGTCTGTTGAAATTAGAATTAAAAAACCCTCCAAACACTAAATTTCAGACTATATGACCTTGACTTTTGACCTGTAGAATCTAATCCAATTATACCTAATTCTGAGTTTCTGACAAGACATGTTTACTGACAATTGGCAGGCAACCAAAAAACATTGCGCCTCTGGCTTCAGCTGTTGATTGCACAGAGGCAAAGAAAAAAAAAACCTCAAGAAATACGTTGCACATAGTTTTTACTGGACAGGCATGACTGAAACTTCCCCTCAACAGATAAAGGTAATGGAACATAGACTATATGAACAACAAAACACAGCTGCACAACCTATACAACTTTAACAACCTTAAAGAGGACATATCATGCTTGTTTCTCCTTTTCACTATGCCAGACTAGGATGCCTGTAAAGCATTTCTGCCCTCAGTACAGGTCATTTAGTTCCTTCATTGCCCCACAATAGCGTTCTCAAAATCCTCATTTTAGGCCATTATCAAGCTCTCGTTGAAACACTCGGTCTCAAGGCTGACCTAAAGTTACCTCGCAACGTCACAGCTCTTTGTGCTCTGATTGGTCAGTTCTATAGGGGGTTGAGCCAGCCTGTCCTTCTTCTTCTACTGTATTTTCCGGCAGGCGTATTGAGTCAAAGCTTTGACTGCTTTGACTCAATACGCAGTCAAAGCAGCTACTGCGTATTGAGTCCCCCTACAGGCCAGAGCTGGTAATGAGGGAGTGTGAGCTAGGGAGCTTCATACGGCTGCTGGTGGATGTGTTCCTCGGTGAGGGTTTGGGGCTGACAGACATCACAGAGGAGGAAGTGTTTTATCAGATTACTCCAATAAAAAGAAAGGTACCTCGTGTCGTCACGACGTTTGAAATCTCACGGACATCTCGCAATGACCTATTTTCAGAGGCATCAAATCTCGTTCTAGGATATCAGAAAAAATACAATATCTCATTTTTCGAAAATTAAGGGGGTGTAAGGTCTTGTTTCCATGATATGTCTCCTTTAACATCACTTAAGCACTGTTTATACAAGCACAAATAGAGATAAGCAAAATAAAAGAATTATATCTACATTTTTTCACCAAGCCATAAAAGATGACACTGTTTAATTTGTGCTAACCAGAAAAGAGGCAGACTCATAAAAACCTGTTTCATGAATAGGCTATAACACAATTAAAGTAATCTCCCTCCATCTTGTTCCATAAATGAAATATCGGGGTGTTTTCTATCTCTGTTGGTCGTTCTCTTGAAGTTATTTCTTTCTCTGAAGTTCTTTTAAATATCAGGGAAGGCTCAGAAAGCACTTTTGAAGAAGTCTTTTGTAATTGCATGAAAAAAAACGTGAGTACTGTCTTAAACAAACAGTCCCAGTCATAAATTTTCTGACTGAAAAAAAAAAAAACATAAATTTTCTGTTGGAACTTCATCAACTAACAGTTCTCTAAAGTCGTAAGAAATTATTTAGATAGAAGCAGAGTGAACAATGGAGCTTTGAGTTTTAATTTATTTATTTTGATACATGTATGTAGGTCTGTATGTGTATGTGTAAATGCATGTACAAAATCCAAAACCAGTGAAGTTGGCACGTTGTGTAAATTGCAAATAAAAACAGAATACAATGATTTGCAAATCCTTTTCAACTTATATTCAATTGAATACACAGCAAAGACAAGATACTTAACGTTGGAACTGGTAAACTTTGTTATTTTTTGCAAATATTAGCTCATTTGGAATTTGATGCCGCAGACATGTTTCAAAAAAGCCGGCACAAGTGGCAAAAAAGACTGAGAAAGTTGAGGAATTCTCATCAAACACTTATTTGGAACATCCCACAGGTGAACAGGCTAATTGGGAATAGGTGGGTGCCATGATTGGGTATAAAAGCAGCTTCCCTGAAATGCTCAGTCATTCACAAACAAGGATGGGGCAAGGGTCACCACTTTGTGAACAAATGCGTGAGCAAATTGTCCAACAGTTTAAGAACAACATTTCTCAACGAGCTATTGCAAGGAATTTAGGGATTTCATCATCTACAGTCAGTAATATCATTAAAAGGTTCAGAGAATCTGGAGAAATTACTGCACGTAAGCGGCAAGGTCGAAAACCAACATTGAACCATATCACATATGGCACAATCACACATACGTACCATATCTCGGTGTTTATGTTTGTATGTTATCCATTTTGTTTTGTTTATATGTACTGTCACATGTAAACTGAGTAGACCCCAAGAGGAATAGCTGCTGCTATGCAAAAGCTCATGTGGATTTAAGTAAACCGAACTAGACTTTTCTGATCAGCAAAATCAAAATAATGTTACCCACTACTCTTTAATCATCGTCGACAACAGGTATTAGTTTGACCAACCATGATTGTCCAGGTGTTGTACCTAAGAGGTTTAATTAGCTGCCCATTTACTTGAATTGCAAAGTTATTATAAAGTGTAAAATGCAGTTCAAATTAAGTGTTTCATATATACCATGATATTGATACATAAGGTAACAACGGAGTCTGGGTCTGTTTGTTTTTTTTTCCACCAAAGACTGAGTGTTTTTTGCTGGCATTGCTTGGTTTGTTTGGTACAGGATAACTCATAAAGTTATGAACACATTCAAATGAAATACACAGTGTGTAGTTTAAGGATTTTTTTCAAGGACTTGGTAACATAAGGTAGCTTTTAAACTTTTTGCAAATAACACACAAAGTTCTCTTCAGATTTGGATGACATTTTCATGGCATGTTGGTTGTGGCACAAGGGACACATGATCAGATTTTGGTGATGGATTTGGAGCCTGGAATTTTTTTCAATGATGTGTCAACAGTGTTAGAAAGGGCAGCTTTCCACATTTTGACAATAGCTCTCACAACAATGTTGGAAATGCCTTGGCAGAGGTTTGTGCCGGATGAGAATTAAAAAAAACAAAAATTAGAGCAATGTGCACTGGCTGGTCTCCCAGAGTCCTGTTCACTGAGAGCAAATGTATTTTTGGATACAACTTTGAGCATAAAGACACAACTGATCATGGTCTAAAATAATTTTTGAGAGTTTCTGGACTTGGGGAACAACATTTCCATATAGAAACATACTTAACTGAACTGGAATAGACAGAAGGACTGCCAGCATCAGCAGAGTGTCCACAATTACACAGAACTGTAGACACTTGGTGCACCTGTGGTTGCTTAACATATCAAATCTGAGGATGAGTGATTGTACTGGATGGAAAGAGATTTGACAAAGCCAGCTTCATTAAACCTGGACACAAATTATCTCTAAGATCTGATTGGCTGAGTACCTTGACCTCCAGCTGCACAAAGAGCCATCTGTGCTGAGCAGCATGTGGACATGTCCAACTGTAATTGCCAGCTACGTGCTGTGTGACGCATCTGCCAAAAGACATGAGGACAAATCAGGCTAAAATATTTTCTGGTGAAAAAAACCAAGACTCTGTCAAGAAAAAAATATGTACTTAATGGCAGGTCCATTAGGTACATCCATTCAAATGCTCACTGATGCAAATAGCTAATTGGCCAATCCCATGGCAGCAACTCAGTGCATTCATTTATGTAGATATGGTCAAGAAAACTTGCTGAAGTTCAAACTAAATGTTAGAATGGTAAAGAAAGTACCTATAAGTGACATTTAAAGTAGCATGGCCATTATTTCCAGACAGGATAGTCTCAGTAAAACCAGATAATCCACTGAAATTTTTACTACAACCAATTAGTTTGGTCCAGAGAGAATGGTCCAATATGGGTAAATTTGTCTGAACGATACCAGAATGGTTCACTCAAATAAAGCTGAGGACTATTTCTAAATGCATGGCACTTGAGTTCACAGAAATGAATGAAATCATCTATTTTAAGTATTTCTGAAAGCAATACTAATACATTGAGATGAACATTTTAAACCCTTCCTGTTTGGAAGGCAGACAATAATGAGATGTCATCTTCAAAAAATCATTGTAAATACTGATAACAACATTGTAGCCCACAATGAATATTTTGAAAATATAACTTTTACTATTAAAAAAACAATTTATTAAAGCTGCCAATGCAACAGTACGTTTTTGAAGGACTATAGTAAAAGCCGTCAAAAGTCACAAATCAAAAGTACTCATATGTCTAGGGAGACCTGACAGTGGGGAATAGATATTATATGGCTATATATATAGCTATGTGTATGTATATATATATATATATATATATATATATATATAAATATATATATATATATATATATATATATATACACATAGCTATATCTATATATATATATATATCTATATATATATATATATATATTATATATATTTATATATATATATATATATATATATATATATATATAAATATATATATATATATATATATATACATATATATATATATATTTATATTTATACATAGCTATATATATAGCCATATAATATCTATTCCCCACTGTCAGGTCTCCCTTTCCAACTTCACAACGGCCACATAGGATGATGTCATCAGCCCTTCTCACTTGACTCGGTGAATTCACTGGAGCATTCATACTTCTTACTCAACACTTCTTGCATATTTTTTACCAGTCCAAATGAGGTGTTAATTGCAAACAAACTTCTTTAATTGCAAATACATTAATGCTTAAATTATTTTAATGCTTCTTTGCAAAGACATTTTACCTAAAACAGTTCTAAACATATTTCTTTCTTCAGATGAAATAAGCCCCTCTTGATCTGTCATTTCACAGTGAAGAGGTAGTTAAGAGGCAGAATGTTTAGCATGGACATTCCCAAAATGGCTGTTTACAGTGGACAATGTCTTTTATTGTGAAAAAATGTTGGAATCAAGTTCATCACTGAGGTAGCTTCACATGCTACAAATATCAGCAAATGTCTACAGCTGTAGTGTGTTCAGCCACTTCATTATCCACAATTAGAGCTTCTCTGATCTAGTTTATAATTAAAATAAGGAGGCTACAATGGAGGCTTAAATTGGTCCTGTGCTTCATTGAGACAACCTGTGTTCATCAACATCAGGATGTAGTCCGTGTGTTGACTCAGAGGATCTTCTTAGTGAGACACTCAGTGTTAATGATATTTACAGACATCATTCTAGAGAGGAGAGAGCAAACATTTGCCTCATTGTTATGCAGTAATATACATTATGAACACACAGTGCTACACACAGTGTTTATAAGGTGCTGTTTGGCCAGCCTGTATGAGTTTGTGTGTGTTCCTGCTCTGAGCAAGATCGTCTAAAGCGTTCCCAACTAATTTTGATGCAATATTTAGGAAATGTTGGCCCTGGTACAAAGAAGAAGTTACACTATCTTGGTGGTGATCCAAGTACAGACAGGGTCAGGAATTTTTAAAGTTGTTAACATCAGCTAATACAGCAGTTTTCTGCATTTCTGATAACTCATAACAATGTCAGAACAACTGGGCTTAGGTTTGAGCTCTTGAAATGTACTTCTAGCTCAGTCTAGTTTCAGTGGAACATCATGTCAATCTATGCAAAGCAGACAGAACAAAACCAACACATCAAACATAGGATGCTCAAAGCGTCTTGTAACTTTTATAATAAAAATCTAGGCTCATACTACCCATCTTTTATCCAATCATTTCACCAAACTTAAGGGGACAAACAAGGACAAGCAGGATTACCTGCTGCTAACATGTTGTTTTCCTTATTCCTTTATGATCTCATGGTCAGCAGTTCTGGTCTGTAGCAACATTTTTAATCAGGTGAATCCTTCTCTCAAAGCTCCAAGCTATAATGATGAGCTCTATCTGCAGAGACACTTGGAAATCAGCTCCTCACTCCTCGTCAAAGAAAGGAGCTGTAGTACAAGCTTGACATAAGCAAGAAGCAACTGCAAGCCTGTAAACAGTTCAGTGAACAACCCCAAACACTGTTTTAACAAATTCAGTAAATTACACAGAGATCTTGGTAATATCTGCAGCTCTGTCCTGAACAGCCTAACTTCTGTGTCAGTTCTTCCCTTACAGATTCAAAGGTGATCAAATCCATTGTGACCAATGAATTTGTTATTGTATAAAACCTTGCATATCCACACAATGAAGCTGAAATCACTTTGGAGTAAGCTTTGCTGTCGAACCTCTTTCATAATAGAGGGTGGTGTCATACCTAACACCTTTGGTCCAGGATAAACAAACTCAGGTTAACTTTTTTGAAAAGCTTGGTTCATTTGGTGTGGTGTGACAGGTCACATGAACTCTGGTGGATCAAAGATCCAAATCCTGGTTTGCAAAATACTGGTAATACAGTGGGCCATGGTTCAGTTTGTGATGTGTATGAAAGTAATCCTAACCAAACAAGGACCAAATAAGGCAGGGAAATCAAAAGGAATTTACTTGGTTATGGTCCAACATCTGTTTATGTACAAAAAGTGTACACATAGAATAATGTCTGTGATTGAGGGACAGCTGGGGTAAAATTGTCATAAAACTATCTGCATCATATTTACAGTCCAAAGGCCATTACCAACCCTCCACGGCCCAAACTTTAATTTTCTCTGAACCAGTTTAAAACTGCAGCTACAAAATATGTTAAGTACTTTTTTAAAATCTCATTCTGAACCCAGCCTGGTGTGGACTCTTGGATTACATATGACTCATACAACAAAAAACATGATGTTCTTCAAAGCTGGGAAATAACTTAAGATCAACAGACTGGTGGAAAAGATCCAAAGTAAACCACTCAGAAATGCGTTGGTGTGGGTGGACATTCAGCCCTTAGACAGCTGGTGAGCGGACAAACTAAATATATGGCTCCTCAAGGTGAGAAACCAACTGATAAATATGCCAAAGACCATAAAGCCAGCACAGCCTTCTGACTTTGCTTTAAGCTTAAATAATAGGCGTGCTGAGTGAACCTGTTGACCCTCAGATGTGGAGTCCTGGACAACAGACTGCCCTTCAGAAAAAAAGAAAAACAGCATGAGGGCCACTGACATCACTTGGCTCCCTGTATGATCTCGTTAAGCTATGAATTGTGATTGGTGGATTTCTGATGTTGCCATGGTCCCCTGCCTGCTGTCCCGGGTTCACATAACCATCCTGTAGATACCCCTCAGCCCTTAAGGAGGGGGATATTGTAATAATAAATGGCATGTACAATAAAATAAAAGACAACTTGAAGCATTAAATAGGAATGTAGTGAGCAATCTAGCTGATGAGACATGAGCCTGTACAGATTTGTGCATCATTAGTTTGGAATCTATTAGTAGATGATACATGAGGTATATATTTGTAGCATTAGTGGGAAAGTTGGACTGATTACCTGTGTCCTTTAGCAGGAAGGACCCTTGTCTTATACACAAAAAAGATGCTAATTGGCTGTAAGGCGTGTACACTCTGGCTCATAAGATTATGACTTTGAGACCAGACGTATATGTGCTGCTTGTTGGGTGTGCCTCTCAGCTGTCACAGCCTGATCTTTCTAGAGCCTTTCCAAAGCTATGAGGCCAGCCAATCACACAGCTGAAATATAGGGACAAAGTACCAATCATCTGCACCTATCTGTTAGTTCTTTTGTTGTCAATTCTTGACATTATTATTATGCAAGTATATAAAAATTTAAACAAAGCATATTCCAATACTCTGTTGTGCTACTGCATAAAGCAGCTAACGTTACTCACTTTGTGCTATTACTACAGCAGGTTTCCAAAGTGTCAGGCACATTTTAATGCAATAAACAATCACAGCAATCACTATTTAATGTAACAGTCTGAACCAGCATATACAGTTATGAGGGATATTGACTACATTTCAGGTTAGCTCACAAATGGGCAAAGGACTGGAAGTTTGATGCACATTTACAAGTCAACAATAAACAGCCTTAACATCTGATACTGAGTATATATCTGGCTTGCCATTTTTGGACAATAAGTTAATGTGTTTTACAAAGGAAAAAGGGCGAAGAAAAAAGGAGTTGTCACTGAACAAGGAACAAATAAATGTCTGTCACTCAGGATTTACCCGTGATTTCCCATATTCCTCTATTTTATCCATGATATTTAAACAGATTTGATAATCATTGCAAGGAGGATGAGGAGGAGACACCAGGAGAGTATACAGTATCACTAAAGGCTCTGCTATTTGGCGATGACAAACCAGGAATGCAGGTGGATCACAAGTATTATGCATGGATAAGCCAGCTGTGGTGTAACTGTCTCTTATTTTTTTTATTTGTTAATGACAAGTGATTTATTACATGATTACATCTGTCGGGGAGCTGGCCACACGTGGCATTCCTGTCTGTGAACAAAATAGCTCAAAAAGTAATAGATGGATTTTGATGAGATTTTCAGGAAATGTTCAGCATGGGAAAAGAAAAGAACTGATTCGATTTTGGTGTTGATCCGGATCAGTGTCTGGCACGCCATGGCGAAAAATTTGATTTCTGTGAAGTACTACTGTACTGAACAAAAATAGATATCACTAGAAAGCACTCAGAAGCGCCAGACCCCGCCAGCGCCACAGTCCTTAGCCATATTGTCATTTTGACCATAAATATTAGTCTACCTTTATAACATACCATTAGCAACTGGATTCATAATGATATCTATTTTAGTTCAGTAGTTATTCACAGAAATCAAATTTTTAGCCATGACCAATCACACAGCTGAAATATAGGGACAAAGTACCAATCATCTGCACCTATCTGTTAGTTCTTTTGTTGTCAATTCTTGACATTATTATTATGCAAGTATGTAAAAGTTTAAACAAAGCATATTCCAATACTCTGTTGTGCTACTGCATAAAGCAGCTAACGTTACTCACTTTGTGCTAGCCACAGACTTGTTGACAAACATTATTAAGTAGGAACCACACTACTTTGTCAGGTGTAGTAAATGTTGTCAGCTCTGCAAGGTTATGATTTGCTTGTTAGTTTGCTAACAGCATAACTAAAAAAAGTTATGAGGGGATATTGACTACATTTTCAGGTTAGCTCACAAATGGGCAAAGGACTAATTGACTGGTGGTTAGGAAACAGATTCACAACTTGTTCAAAGGATTTGTTAACAGTGTGAGATTGGGCAGTTTGCCATTTTTTTGGACAATAAGTTAATGTGTTTTAAAAGATTTGAATACATTTCAAGGGAATGGTTGTCACTGAACAAGGAACAAGTGTTGTCATTTTGGTGGTGATCCATCCTGGTGTGGATCCATGATATTTTAAACAGATTTGATAACAGTGCAAGATAGGGCAGTTTCACAACTTTTTGATCAATAACTTGCCCAACAATGTTGCTAATGAATTGACAGAAGTTTTCTCTCAGAGCACCTCTAGTATTTGTGTTTTGCACTTGTTTTTGTTACATTTTCATATTTGGTTTGACATAAAATTATCTTTAATTTTCTATTTATTTGTTTATAAGTGATTTATTACATTTTACTTTATTACCTCCGCCAAGGAGGTTATGTTTTCGGGGGAGTTTGTCTGTCTGTCCGTCCATCTGTCTGTGAACAAAATAGCTCAAAAAGTAATAGATGGATTTTGATGAGATTTTCAGGAAATGTTCAGCATGGGAAAAGAAAGAACTGATTCGATTTTGGTGTTGATCCGGATCAGTGTCTGGCCGCCATGGCGAAAAATTTGATTTCTGTGAAGTACTACTGTACTGAACAAAAATAGATATCACTAGAAAGCACTCGGAGAGCGCAGACCCCCGCCAGCGCCACAGTCCTTAGCCATATTGTCATTTTGACCATAAATATTAGTCCTACCTTTATAACATACCATTAGCAACTGGATTCATAATGATATCTATTTTAGTTAAGTAGTTATTCACAGAAATCAAATTTTTCGCCATGGCGGCCAAACGCTGATTCGGATCAACACCAAAATCGAATCAGTTCTTTCTTTTCCCATGCTGAACATTTCCTGAAAATTTCATCCAAATCCGACCATTACTTTTTGAGCTATTTTGTTCACAGACGGACAGATGGACCGACAGACGGACAAACTCTCCCAAAAACATAACCTCCTTGGCGGAGGTAATTATGAATCCAATTGCTAATGTATGTTTTCATGGTCAAGGAATCAAAATATTTCAATGAAATAAAGGTAGGACTAATATTTATGGTCAAAATGACAATATGGCTGAGGACTGTGGCGCTGGCGGAGGTCTGCGCTCTCCGAGTGCTTTTCTAGTTTAGATATTTATTTTTAAAAATGAAATTCTATAATAATTTAAAACATAATTTCATGTCATTTTTAATGTACTTTTTGATGTGTGCAACTTGATTTACTCTTCCAAGCTGTAGTGCTCACATTGTTATCTTATCTTTAACCCCTTTAATGGATCTTTATGGGGACAACTGTTTCAAAGCTCACTCTTTTGAAATGTCTTGCCATTTTCTGTTTTGTGTTTTTAATTCAACAATAATATCCAGCATTTTTTCAAAAATGTATTTGTGGATCACAGACACAAGTCTGTGACGGGTAGCATTTAATTCCACTTTTATATAAAAACACATAGTAGTGATGTTTAAAGTTCACTACATCTTGTCAGTCTTCTGCTTATTTAAAGTATAGACAATAGTGTTGAATGAAGAGCGTCCAAATTACAACACATGACAAGAGTTATTGGTGATTTTCCAGAAATATGAAAAAAGAAGCTTGAGTAAAGCTATGTGGCCCGGTTTAACATTTGAGACAAAAATCAGTCCCATAATTGGCTGAGCAAAAAAAAAACAAAACTTAAGAATAAATGGGAATAAGTCAAGATCTCTAGCTGTTATTTTCTCTGCATGCTTAAATTTTGTTCCTCCATTTAAGCAAGGCTTGACAGAACCACATTTAGATATGAAAAGATTCTTACATCATTCTGTGAGAATTAAATTTCCTTTTAATTTTTTGTTTTGTCTGAATAGAAAAATCTGTATTGACAAATTAACACTATCAGAGTTAATATCAACAATTCTTATGTGTGCATACACCACAAAGTGTTGTATTTTCTCAGAGTTGCTACTTTGACTCTTATCCAGTGTAATATTTGACTCTTTTGGTGTTAAAATCTAAACATTGTACTTTTGTACTTAAAAGAGTGACTTAAGATCAACACTCCATGTCATGTAAGGGATGAATTCTCTCATAGCATATTTTAACTGCCTTATTGTTAACTCCATGTTAACACTGCAAAGTGTCAACATTGCTATGTTTATTTACTGTGTATTACTGGTTAAAATAGTTTAAACAAAACATACCACGTTTGGTGAGAGCACATAAATTAAAAAAAAAAAACATTTTTCTTGATGTGGGCCTGTTTTTTCTGTTGGCACTCCTTCAATAATAGAGGAAGGATGATTAACTCAGCAAGCTCACTTACAGTTTCAGAGGCCAAGAGTTAAAAATCTTCCTGTGACACTTATGGATTTAATTTACTGAAACATTTTCATAATCTTGTTTCTGACACAAATTCTTTCTCAAAAGAGATTAAATGTTCAGGGTTTTCACTCCATTCAGAGAATAATTAAATCTGTCCTTTCTTTAATTTTGCCAACTCCAACATTTTAGCTCTCTGTGTAGTCATGCAAATTATAATACATCAGTCTGGTATATATAACATTCAAAATATTCTAATAACATGATTGTTATTGGAATAGATGATAACATGATCCTTAAAAAGTAATCTCTGTAACTCGATTCTGAAGCAATTCGATTATATACATGAAGAAAGAGAGAGAGACTGATACATCACCATTCAGCTCAAAATAAATAAATACATTTCAAATGGAAAGAAAATTACAGGTATCGATTTCGGTCCATATGCACAGCCCAGTCTTTTTAATTATTCATTAGAGCTTGTTTTAGCCTAACTGAAGGGAGGTACTAAAGGGATGCCTCTTGAGTTGCGCGCTGCTACTCAGTGAATCACCCTGAATCATGCTTCATAATGAATCAAGACGCGCACGTCCAACAAGTGCATGTGTTTCCCGTAAAGGGGTCATTTTTATGACTCTGATTGATGAGTGTTTAGCATGTGAACTCCAAAGTCTTCTCAGTCCACAGACAGATAGAGAGGAAGAGAGAGGCAGAGGTGGAAAGAGAGTGAGGAAGAATTTATCTTTGCTGTGCCAACCTCCGTCACTCATTCGTTTGCGGATTTTGACCCGGTGTATCCACAGGCTGGGATTTATGTGACTCTACCCGGAATCCAAGGTGAGACACGATAGCTGCCATTTTCTCCTTACACAAACATAGGCACATTTTACACAGACTACATGCTTAACACATAAGTTAGTGAAAGTTTCATGTCAGGTTCTGCAGCAGCTCAACAGGTCCGTGCGCTCCAGACAAGCGGTGTTTACGCAGGCGAACTATGATCCTTTGAGACAAAGAGCCTCGACAGGTACGGTAACAGTAATTTAGATTGCTCTGTGGTCCTCGGTTTTCGTGGTGCAGTCAGACAGGCACTGGTCATTAGAGATAATCACATTGAAGAAATTAGCGTTGGTTGGATATCCTGCTGCTTCTGCTGCGATAAGAGTCGTGCATGCTCAAATATTCAACCCGATTGTTTTCTTTTGTTTTCTTTTTTATATATACATTTTTGGTGTAATTACAGGTCTTCTATAAACACAGAGGCTGTAAACTCATGAAGATTTTTGCAGCTAGACAAGAGAGACAATATCTGTGATCAAAAGTGCTTGTTACTAACTCATAGCCATGTCTTTATAGATAAATAATGATAGGCAGATCGGTAAATAGATTGAGCGCCCACCTAAATGATCCTAATAAAAAATAAAAATTCAGCTGTTTCTTTTACGTGTTAAGAAAAAGAAGATGGAGAATATAATGAAAACTTGCAAAAAATACAGTACAAAAGAGAAAAAGTAGCAAACATTGATACATCTGCTGAGGCATAAGGACAACACTGGTACAAAATTAAAACATATCTCAGTGCAATCTGACGTAATGTAACAACTAGGGCTGCCACTTCCCCAAAACTAGATGTGCACAGAGAGCACTAACTTCTGCCAAGGAATTTGCAACTGCATATTAACATCAGATACATGTAAAATTGCCCTTTCTGGCACTGTCAAGAATTCCAGAAAAAAAAAACCCAGATTCACATTCATATTGGGATTACCACTGAAATCTTATAATTTCGTTTTCTTTGAACATGTTTTGCATTTATAGTTTCATCTACATTACATTTCAATTTCACAGTGACATTGTTTATTTTTCTCTTATTATCCAACATCCTTTTGTTTAGAGGTGGTACATCCATTTCTTTATACAGATGTGTCTGAGTGACCTACTGCCCTTTATAACTCTGTTATCACTGAACAGTTTGTCTAACCTTGATTTTTGTAACCATCAAACATAGAGAAGCTTTTATGTAAGTTTAATTTTGATCCCCGGCAGCTTTTTTATGGCGAAAACGGTAACAGCTACAAAAGAAATAAATTTCATTCTGGCAATAAGGACCTTTTTTAGTGGAAACATCATTTTTCCCTTCTTTTTTTTAGTAAAATATACATTTGTGTTTAAGAGCGTGAGAAAATAATTTATGTAACTTCTGAATTTCGTTTTTATGGGCAGTATAGTGTGTATCCAATCCCTTCTGGGTAGAACAAGCCCAAATGAGCAACTGCACTTTTGGAACAAGCCCAAAAAAATTGCAACCCACAACTGCCAATATCTACATGCAACTTTTCAAAAGAAGAAGCCCAAATTACTTATAATGATAAGTAGACCAGGCAACTATGGATCCTGTATAGTTGTACCTGCACCACATTTGTGAGCCTGTTTGGGGGTGTGCTGAATTTACTCGAGTGGGAAATCCAGGAAATGGGGGTGAGGAAATGACAACTAGTACCACAATCATGTCTTGCTTTGTTGTAAGGAGCAGAGTAATTCGAAGCGGTGTGTATATGGGACTAACAAGTCCGACAGTTGATATCTGAGAAATTTGCCTTTCTCAAGCCCAAGTCGCAAGAAGAAAGAGTCCAGGTGTGGATAAAGCACAAGAACACCTACGTTTACTTGAGAGTAAGGTGCTAACTAACATAAGCTAACCGTAGCTCTGTGTGTTTGGTAAGATTACGTTAGCAAGATGTCTCAATAGGGGGTTACTTATGTTTAACCTTGAGCCACTGAGTAATATTCGAGCAAAAGAAATATGAGTAACAGAGACAAGTTCTGACATAGGCTACTGACGTCTTTTAGCATTTTGGAATGGGTGCCCTATCTATGAGCAAACAGCTGTAATGAAAGCTGATTTAACATTGATTTCAGTTTAAACAATATATATATCCACTAACTCTGATGTACAAGAACATTGCTCTTCTGTTGTGTGTGTTTGTTTTGAATGCGAAGTGTCAACACATAGGTTGGTTGACGCTTACATTGATATCTGAGCGTATTCCCCTCTATTTTTAATGTTCTCTTCATTCGAACTCTGACAACAATTGATTTGGTCAGTGTATCTCTCAAAATCATACTGAAGACAATTCTGTCTGCTTCTTTCTGATATCTCTGAAGAATTTGTACAGAAATTTGCAGATATTTCCTTAGGAATATCACTCACCAATATTGCTGGAAACTCCATATTTCTCATTCTTGAAGGGAAAAATTGACAGGTTTAGTGAGAGTAGCCAAGGAGTGAGGGGCTTATCAATGGTCAATTGTAAAAGGTGAAATCTGGGACATTTTCGGGGACAACTTTAACCATGGACAGGTCATCCAAAGCAGGGATGACAGAAGTATTTGCAGGAGTGAGTGGACTCAATTAATGAAAGCACAAGGTACAAAGATGATCAGAATTACATGAATCTGGAGAGTAGAATCAATAAATATGTTATAGGAGTATGTGTAGACAACAGCTATGTATAAATGAACAGAAGTACATATCAATAGAAAAAAATATTAATAACATAAAGGGTAGTGAAAAGAGTACATAAAAGTTGCACCCAACGTACAGTTCATTTAACAAAATATGACTTGTGTAAATATAATGAATAAATATATTCCACGAGTCTACCCAAGTAAAGGAAAACTACTTTAATTTCAAATGTACTTAAAGTATTGAATCATTTCAGTAAGGGGTAAAAATCCCAACTCAAACTAAATATACATATAAATACAAAAGATACAGTCTTGCAACAGATTAGAGCGCCTGGAGCAGTGAACCGCCACAATAACAGAAGGGACACTTTAAGAAAATGGAGACAGGTAGAGCCACTGCTGTTGGAAAAATAAAAAAACAAGATTTTGTTTATTATAGACAAAGCAGCTGGCTTACTCCTCATCCAAGACAAATCCCAAGCATTTCCACCCAGCTGAAGAAATGGAGGCGTGCTTAGCCCTTTATGGCCATGTCTCAGCAGGCACATAGAAAGGCCATCACAGAGAAGACTGTGATTCATATGTAAGGACAAGGAGAGGTAAATGAATGCATCTTTCAGACCCACTGCAGAATGGCCTTGTCAAAAAATAAATTCCTTGAAAAATTTTTAAATATTTAACACTATAGAATATTTCCTTTGTATATTCTGTATTTTAAATGTCTGAAATATGTTCAGTCTGAGGTAGATTAAAATGCTTCATCATTTGTATGTTTTCTTGGTTGATGGCCACTAGGAGATGCAAATTTTGTGGCTTAAGAGAAAAAACATAACTACTTTTCCAACATTGCCCTCTTTTCCATATCAAAATGACACAAATAATCAGAAATGCTCATTTTCCTTGAATGCTCTAAAACCTTTCAGCCCACACTACATCCGTGGGTGTTGTTTTGTCCCCTCTAACAGCCTGAAATTTGTGAGGTTAGTGTTTTTCTTCTCCTCCTTCAGTATGTGTCATCACTGAGTAAGCAGGCAGTCCATGAAGATGCAGACAAAAAATATGGCAACATCCAACTGATGACAGAGGTGTGCCATTAGAGATGATAAAGGATGCTTCCGTCGACAGAAAACATTTCACTCTCTCATAAGCTGAATTGTTCTGCTTCAGACATTATATATTAACATATTTCACATTAAATGTCACTTCAGAGTAGCTTCCTCTGTGACGGGCTGCTTTTTGCACAGAATGCAGAGGAAGATACTTAAAATCCTCCCCTCATGCTTCAGTCAGGCAGCTCAACTATGCCTGTCCATCTTGCTGCAACACATCAAAACCAAAAATAACCTCACACTCATCAGCTATGAAAAAAAATGTTGTTGCCTTAAAGGATCACATTTTCCTTTAAATCAGATTCATGTATTTATTTTGACCACTGCTGCTAGAGTATGTTCACAGTCACTGATATTCAGAACCCTCGTTTCTTATACAGAAAATAATAATTTTCTTTTTGATCTTCTCTTCTGCATATAAGTAATGGTCTTTGACTTAACAATTCTTTGGTTCAATGTGTGAATGCAATTTACATTGAATGTTTGGCAGGGAATTAAAAATTGCTGTGTCAGAAATGTGTTGTTTATCTCCCCATCGGACATCTTCTCCCTGGCAATACTTATGGTCATGTTTGCTTTTTATTGTGATGAAAAGTAATGTGATGACTCTCTTAATACTTTTGTGGGGGAAAAAAACCCTGTAGGGAGCATTGATTACTTTCACCAAGGAGGAAATGTTTCTGCCTGAGTTTGTTTTTGTTTGCTTGCTTGTTTGTTTGTTTGTTTAAGGAAAGGGTAATTCAAAGTTCTTAACAGATTTGGATTATGTATTCAAGGAATGATAGTCATGTCACAAAGAAGAAGTGATTACATTTTTTTGGTAATCCAAATCTATGTGGATCCAGGAACATTTTGAGATAGGGAAGGTTTCCATATTGTTGGTAATAACTAAGTGCATTCTCCATGAATTTTGATGACATTTTCAGGGAATATTGGTCATGGCGAAAGGAAGCAGCGATTTGATGTGGGTGTTAACCTGAATCCAGTTGTGGATCATAGAAGAATTTAAAAGATTTCTTAACAGTGTGAGATAAGGCAGTGTTCTACAGTACATTTTTGAAAAGAACTCATCCAACAGTGTTGGAAAGTCCTTGTGTCTCAAAGCACTTCTAGTTATGACATGTTCTGTTTGTTTGCATTGTTCAGTACATTGTTGTTAATTTGCTGTTGTTAACACAGAAATTTACAGGATTGGGTAAAAAAATAAAGACGTTTGTCATCTTTATAAGACAAATCAAAAATATTTTTTTTACTTTGATTGTCATGAGCTACTTTGCCTGGTTTTGACTTTATGTTGAAGCAAGAAGACTAAACATTAGATGTTGTCATTGATTCCAGCACTTGCATCAGATCCACCTTGCTCTCTTAAGGACTTTTTCTGTATAAAGTGTGGGTCTATTTAGTTGTAGCTAAACAAACATATAAATATAATGTTGTGCAGAAATTTTATGTGTGTCCTTAAAAGGGCAAATGATATAATTCATTCATCACTGAGAGACAAGTTCACAGCTACGTCTAAAAACACCCACTTGCCACCATGGAAACAGGTTTATTTTAGTCAATGCTTTTTAAAAATCAATAACCCCCTAATAGTGTTGATAAGTGCTTTATTCAAGTGTCAAACTGATATGTATTAATAAGATTCCCCTTGCTGTGATCTTCAGCTTAGGTCACACTCAGTGAAGTGTAGGATTTCAAAAAATCCTTACAACCTGATTCCATCAAACAGTCGCGGCTGCAAACATTATAAGAGTGTCTCCCTCCCTCTGATCTCTCAGTTTATCTGCTGCAGAGTCATTGATGGGAATTAGCCACATTCTCCTCATGTGAGTGTTAAAGAAAGCCAGCTGGACAGTGAAAGAGGAAGAGGCCGAGAGGTTTTATACTGTTTATTCATGCCAGAGGAGTGAATGATTACAGGAAGTGTTGAGCCATTTTAAAGGTCTTTTAACACTTTGGGCAAAATTAATCTTCTCTTTTTAAACATTATTCATCTATGGTATGCTTCATACACCTCTCCTGAGGGCAGCTTTAAGGACTTGTGAGAACATTTGGTAACATTGTGTATTTAAGTAATAACATTGACCATTTTCTTATACGCTGGCTCATGAATGGCATACTGATTGCTCCTGAGTGGTTTTCAATGACTTACTCTACAGGATCACATTTCATATCTACAAGAGCTATAAACAAAGAGCTTTCCTGTAGCTAAAGAAAATATGTTTTTGTATGTGAGTTATCATCAAAATAAGTGTGAATAGTATGATCATTAAAGGTAGTAGAACAATAAGAATGCATGCCTGTAATCACTCTTAATGTTTATGGTCTATGCTCAATTATACAGCATGTAAAACTTTTGAATTTGTATTTTCCAAATACAACTTTATCACCTGTGTCCATAGGCAGCTTTTTTGTACTGGCAAAGCTGGATTTATTTATTTAATTTTATTTATTTATTTATTTAATAGGGACAGTGCACATTAATGAACATCTATTCAAAGAACAATAGATGTAAATAAGGCGGAATTATAGCATCAATGCTAATTTACTGTACATCCGTTGTCCCTCGTAGTAGTAGCCCATAGATTTCAATTCAGCATTTTCAGTGCTCAGTGCCTTGAGCAGATAATGCATGCAGTGTCACCACTCTCGGCTAAAAACAGTTTAACTCTCAGGTGAACACCACTTTCATAAATTTAACTTCTCTCTCACAGGCCAATCAGTATCAAGAAGGGGTTTCCAATGTTTTCTTTTCTTGTGGTGTAGATGAAAATAAGCCTCCTTATATATCAAGGAACTGTTTTCAAAACCACAGCAGAAGTAGATCAACAAAACAAAGCCTCTTTTTAAGAGTAGAAGAAGACAATATGAAGATAAAATGAAGATAACATAACTTAATGGAGTCATAACAAGCACACAGGACCTTTTAGAGTTGCTGAAGAGCCCATTTAATGACTGTAGGTGGAGACATGGCTAACACTACCAGTTGACTCACAGCATTATAGCTATGATCACTAGCGGTTGGTGATCTTTGTCTGTTTCTTTCTTGTTTCTGCATGCACAGTCGAAAGAATGGTGTCTACCTGCTCGTTATGGACTCAGGAGTGAGGCAAGACATGAAAACAACAAAAATGTTGGAGTGTTCCTTTAAAGAATATCCACTTCAGTCTGGTATGATTTAGAAGTTGAAAACAAGTGAATTTGATGTAGGGCTATTTCTGTAAGACTCATATATCCACATATCAAAAAGGGCATAAAGACACTTTCAAATAAGAACTTGTAATGATTTTTTCTTTGTGGGTTTTTCTAGGAATGACTGGACTAAAGAGACATCTCTGATCTACACCTTTCCATTTACTAGGGTCTCCTGGTCCTTCAGACTGAACTGCTGCAATCCTCCAAGATGTGACTGAATCTTGAGGTGGCCATCTCACCTACCATGATGGAGTCAGGTCTGCCACCTTCAGCAGACCCTCCTCATCTAAGTACCAACAACTATGCCAACAACAGCAACATCAGCTGGAGCAACATGCTGGATGGGAACTCACTGAGGAGCAACCACACCCTGAGCTTTCATTACAGCCTTCAGAATGTTGTGCTTGGGTTGTCTCTAGGACTTCTATCCCTCCTCACAGTCGCCATGAACCTGCTTGTGCTCTACGCTGTAAAGAAAGAAAAGAGCCTTCACACTGTGGGGAACCTCTACATTGTAAGCCTTTCTGTGGCTGATCTCATCGTGGGGGCCACAGTGATGCCTCTTAATTTGGTGTACTTGTTGGAGGATGAATGGATGCTAGGGCATGCTGTTTGCCAGTTTTGGCTCATCATGGACTATGTTGCCAGCACAGCCTCCATTTTCAGTTTGTTCATTCTCTGTTTGGACAGGTACCGCTCTGTAAGACAGCCGCTCAAGTACCTTAAATATCGGACTCGGGGAAAAGCCAGTGCTATGATCTCAGGAGCTTGGCTGATGTCAATGATGTGGATTATTCCCATTTTAGGATGGAGGTCTTTCACCCATGTGGACCTCAAACCTGAAGAAGAGAATCAGTGTGACACTGATTTCCGCTTTGTCACATGGTTTAAGGTGATCACTGCTGTCTTTAACTTCTACGTGCCCTCTGTTTTGATGGTTTGGTTCTACATGCACATCTACCTGGCAGTGAGGCAACATTTACGGGACAGGGAAAGAATCATTCATCCCACTGATTCATTTGGGGAAAATGAGATTGGACAAAATGCCCCATCACCGCTTAAAAATGTCGTGAAATCACCAAAACAAGAAGGTGATGTTTTGATGAAACTCTCCAAAAGGGAACGCTTGTTGGATCAGAACACTCTTGATCAGGTGTACTCCCTTGAGGAAACAGACAAAATAAAAAATGCGCCGTCTAGAGCGCACCGAAAAATTGGAGTTAAGTGCCAGCAGACGTCATTACTCGCCATGACGTCACAGGGACTCAGAGTGACATGCTCCTCATGTCCCGAGGAGAAACAGCCAGATGTAGAAACTCCCCTCAGTCAACCTCCACAAGCAGAAGTAAACTGTGGCGAGGGGAATAACGAGAACAAACTTCAGGCATCCTTAAATGAATGTCACGTCACAGTGCCCAACTCAGTGAGCGGAGCCTGTGATGACAGCCAGGTTTCAGATGCGAAGAGACTTTCATCGGTGCTGTACAACAACTTCAGCCCCAGCCGCACACTGCCTTGGACCAAGGGTGAGGTCAAAGACACCAAAGTGGACCCAAACAATGTGGTGACTCTTAAACAGACATGGCAGAGGTTTATTGACCAATCCTGTCACCGCATCCAAAGCCTGAGGATTCATAAAGAGCACAAGGCAGCCAAGCAGCTGGGCTTTATAATCGCTGCTTTCCTACTGTGTTGGATACCATACTTCATAGTTTTCATGGTCATGGCTTTCTGCAAAGAGTGTGTGCACCATGACCTTCACATGTTCACAATATGGCTTGGTTACATCAACTCCACTCTCAACCCTTTTATATACCCTCTCTGCAATGGGAACTTTAAACGAGTCTTTAAGAACATTCTGAAAATACGTTTGTGACATTTTGGGACCCATAACAAATTTGTTTATCCCTCAATGAGAGGAGGATATGTGCTGATTCATGTCTCACGGCTGTTGCATGTTGGCCGTGCAGTTACTGTGGTCCATGTTGATTTTGACTTAGCATGATAAGAAGTCCTGACTTTCACATGACTGATTCAGAGAATCTATAGAATAGAAGGGTTACCTAAATCTACTGCAATTCATATGGATATCCTGACCAAAAGACAGAAAATGTGTTCAAAAGAAGTGTTTTGTCTATGGTTTAAAAAGCGGTGACGAGCCACTATTCCACTGTGAGACTCCTCCGCTCCAAAAGAAAGGGAAAAGAAAGTGTAGTAAGAACCCCAATAAATCATCCCACAAGCAGCCTGATTCATTGAATAACTCACATGGAAAACCTGCAGCGTGAGTACAAACAAGGTGACTTTCTGGTAAGTAACTGCAGGGTTTATATTTTTTCTCTGTATAATCCAGTGCTTGGGACAAACCTACCTGCTATGGTTCCTCATTGTTATTTCCTTGTCTGTTTCAGCTCAGACAAACATTTCTAATAGAAAAAACAGGCGAGTATCCCATCTTTTAGATTCTCAGCCAGGGATCCAGTGTATAAAAGACTCTTATAGTGTGAAAACAGAACATATGGTGTTGACAGATGACAACTTAAATCATCGGGATTTTGTTTTTCTTCAAGAAAATCCCTATATTTTAACGGCCAAAAGATAATTACTGGCTTGATATAAGGGAAAGGGACTTGGTGACGGATGATCCATAGGGAATCCAGCTTTACTATTTACAGGAGAGATCTCTCAATCTACTGATGGGTGAGTTTCAATAGACAAAAGTCTTAACTCCTTTCCCAGGGGACCATGACTTTTTTTTAAACATTTGTTTGTGTAAAGAGAAGATATTTTTAGATGTTTAATCAAGAAGTGTCAATTATAGTCGATCACATCAAAGAAGGAGAGAAAAATTATTTTGTCAGACTTTCACTTGGTTAAATTCAGTTCCTGGCCATCATGTCTTGCTCTCTTTCTGTATCAGAAGCTGAGTACTCTGTTTCATCACTTGTCCTGCTGCTGCTCTAAGTAGTTTAAAAAGCCTTTCCCAGGCCCCGAAATCTGCCAGGAAGGCATTAATTTTTAAAATGCTTTTAGCTGCATCAATAAACAAACTGAAACAAACAACACTCTGGGAAAAAAAAAGTTAAAATTGTGATCAAATAAATGTTTTTTTAAGTAAAGTGAAATCCACTCTTTCCCCTCAACCAGCTGAACCAGGCTACTACCCCTTACACAAAGTCTAGGGGAAGCACTGAATAAAATGCCATATTTATTTTTCAAACATATAAGTATATTTAAATTGCTATAATAAGCCTCAAATAGGGCTGCCACAAATGACTATTTTGATAGTCGACTAGTCAACGACTACTTTTGCGATTAGTCGACAAGTCACTTCAAGCATGAACTGCAGCTGGTGGCCCAAATCGCATATTGTGAGCAGACCTGGCAACTTTGGTGCCTGCGTAGTTGTGCATGCGCCACATGCATGAGTGTGTTTCGGGGTGTGTTAGTTTGATTCCTGCAGGTGTGATAACCAGAAAACAGGACAGATAGGCAGACAAGACAGCAGAGGTACGGCGGCAGTTTTGTGAGAAAACACACCTAAAAAACAAAACGACTAGTCGACTATTAAATTAGTTGTCGACTATTTTGATAGTCGACTTAGTCACGACTAGTCGACTAATCGTGGCAGCCCTAGCCTCAAACAAGATAAATTCAATATCATCCCTCTTAAGGTTTGTGCTTTCCACAGCAAAAGCCCACTTTGTCATTCCCATGGCTAACAACCCCTAATTTGCACATAACTACTTTTACTCTGAACCTTTGATAGCTGAGACATACAGTGAATCAGGACACTTTAGAATTATTTTTGTGGTTTCTTCTGAAGAAGGGCAGGGCTGAAGCACCAGGGAGATGCAGCCACTGGGCAGCACACAACCGCCTAATGCCAAATCCATGTCTGAAGCTGACATACTGCAGCCAACATGGTTTCACTATAGACAATTGGCATAGATTTGAGTTAAAATATCCCCAAAATCCAGGCAAGCTGATCACTGCAAACCCAAGGTCACTTGCAGAGGTAGTACTGAGCACTTTATGCATGTGAACACAACTGGGCTTATCATCAAACAGAACTGGGAAGCCAATCCCCTTGGTCTCTTGTCACTTCAAAAATCCTTGATTCTCTGCAGCATGGCCCCATTTTATTATTCAGGTTACATGATAGATCAGAAATAACAATAATGTTATCACTGATATTTCAGAAATACAGTAATGCGAAGTGTTCTGAGCACAAACCTCTGCCAAGGCATTCTTACATGTTTACCAAGTTGTTCTGGAAAATGTGGAAAACTGTCCTGTTGCACAATGTTAACAAATTTTGAAAACGCTCCTACATCCACATCCAGAATTTCCAAAATCTAATGAGTTCTTCCTTTTGCCTTGTCTGACATTCCATGAAAATTTCATTAAAATCTTCATAACTTTTCAAGTTATCTTGCTAACAATCAGACAGGCAGACGCAGGCAAGAACATAACCTTTTTGGTGGGAGAAATTAAAACATCCACAATATCAGCCACTTATGTCTGCACATTTTTGCCATGATTACTTCTTTTCTTTGCTTCATGGTGATTTTGCTTCCCAATGATGTGCAGTCAGCCACAAACTGTGTCAGCCTGTGAGCATGTGTCAGTGTGCCCAGGACCTGAATAATGTTACTAATGTGAAAGCAGACAAGTGAGAGAGGACAGGGAGGAACTATCATGCTCAGGCATGACAGAAAACAGTGCCTGATGTGAAAATATCCTTAAATTGCCTTGGAGGGGTGAGCTTTTGAAGTTCAGGTGAAACTGTAAATGCGCTGTGATTGTCTCATTACTATTTCAGCTGGTCTGGTTTTGCTACACAATGTACTTAAATACAGACTTGAGGTAGCAGCTGCTGATAAAGTCTTTGTTTATGTTATTTATTATGTCAGTGCTGTGTTGATGATAATATAACATGTTCAGGACCAGATATATTTGAAACATGCCTCTTAAAACAGAATTATTAATGTTGTGATGTTGTGCCTTTACAGAAATGATGGAGATTTGTTTAATATTAAATGTTTTTCTATTTTCTTATTATGTATTTTGCACAGCTGTAATGCTCTAAGATGTTGTATTTGTCACACATTTGCCTCATCAACAAGTTTTTCATTAAAGTATCTCATTGCAATGACAAATTTTCCAAATCTGCTGAGCTGTTACCCCAAATTGAGCCTATGGTGTGGGATCTGTTCAATGGATGGCTACCACTGGATTGGGTCCCTTTTTCCCCTCAGAACTACCATAATTCTTCAGGGCATAGAGGGTGCTTGAAACATTTCTCATATATTTGTGTCAGTATTGACATAACAGCATCACAGAGCTGCTGCAGATTAGTTGGCTTCATATTCATGATGTGACTCCCGTCCCATCACGACCCAAATGTGCTCCATCTGATCGACCTCAGGTGGCTGTTGAGGCCACTGGAGTGCAGTGAACATAATGTTGTTCGAGAAAACAGTTTGAGATTATTTGACCTTGTGACATGGCCTTTTTTTCATTCTCTAAGTTGTCATCTGAAGATGAGTACACTAAGGCCATAAATGGAAGGACAAGGCCAGCAACAATGCAGCTATGGTTTTTGAACAATACTCAATTGATACTAAGGGGTCCAAAATGTGCCAAGAAAATATCTCCCAGACCATTACACCACCACCAGGCTGAAGTGTTGATACATGCAGCATGGATCCATGCTTCCATGTAGTTTATGCCAAATTCTGACCCAACCATCTGAATGCTGAAGAAGAAATCCAGACTCATCTGGCCAGGCAACTCCAGTCAGTGGGGGCACAGTCAAGTCTCCTATTAGTAAAGGTTATGTCTATAATTTAATCAGAAATGACAAAATAACATTGAGGAACAATTAACATTTATTTCAAAGATGATTTTAAAAATCCTTATGCCATAATAAATGTATGTTTCTCAATGCAGCTTATGATGACATTAGATATGAATGAGGGAGACAGCAGCAGGTCTAAATCCAAATCAGATCTTAATTATTCTCTGCTGGGTCTATGACAGGAATACGCACACAAAACTCTGCCAAAACATTACTGTCTTCTTTTTTTCTCCTCATGATATATGAAAGCTGCATAACCTGCTAACCAACACAAATAAACCCCCATTACAAAGGACCGAAGTGTAAATGAGAATGAAACTAGAATACAGTAATTTGCAAATAGTTTTCAACCTGTTATCAGTTGAAGTACAGCGCAAAGGCGGGATATTTAATGACCAAATTGATAGACTTAGTTTTTCTGAAATGTACATGCACACAGTTTTAAGAGTTGTAACAAAGGCAAGAAAATAGCCATAAAAAGTTATGAAATGCTTACAAGAATCTTAAAACATGCCACAAGTAAGAGGTTGATAGTACCATGATGGGGTTTTAAAGAGGCACTCCTTAAAAGGGAAAGGTGTTTTACTGCCAGCAACGGTTCAAGGTTTTCCACCTTGTGAGAGACTGCATGAGCAGGCTGTCCAACCTTTTAGTCTTAGCTTTTCATTGTATTGTAAAGTACAGCCACATTCACATACTGGCAAACCTCTGCCATATATAGGGAAACATCAATTTGCATCGAGGTAAGTCAGGCCACAGAGAGAAGTGAAGGTCAGTTGGGCAATGTTGATGTTTGTCGGGTGGGTAGAAAAGTTTTACTGCTCTCCCCTTCTCATCAACACTAGACTCCTGTTGTGAAAGGCTTTCATCCTCGAGGCATGGTGTTTAAAAACTGAGACCAGCTGCAGCTGCACATGGTGAAATGACATATATGTTCTCTTGCTGTGGTATTCATAGAGTGATGTGACAACACATTTATACAAAGTTCAGCTGCACCAAGCTACATTTGGCCAAAGTTCCCTATATTGAGTGTGCTATTTAAGAGTTACATCTACTGTATGTCTCCTTTTATGACTAGTCAGGGGGCCATCAGAAAATGTCATACTCCGTGTGCACATTTTTCAATGCTTTATGCATCCACCTGCATTGAACAACACAAAATTAACCCTGTGAATGCACGCTCTCCAAAATTTGATGAGGACTCATCGTTGGTTAACTTCAGCTACTATATATTAATGTACGAATGTGGCTTACTGGTGACTTTTCACTTAGAGTGCATAGAAAACTAGAAAAGCACTCGGAGAGCTCAGACCCGCGCCAGCACCACAGTCCTCAGCCATATTGTCATTTTGACAATAAATATTACTCCTACCTTTATTTCATCTAAATATTTAGATTCCTTGGCCATAAAAACATATCATTAGCAATTGGATTCAAAATGATATCTACTTTGGTTCAGTAGTTATTCACAGAAATCACATTTTTCGCCATAGCGACCAGACTCTGATCCGGATCAACACCGAAATCGAATCAGTTCTTCCTTTTCCCATGCTGAACATTTCCTGCAAATTTCATCAAAATCCGTCCATAACTTTTTGAGTTATTTTGTTCACAGACGGACGGAGAGACAGACAAACAAACAAACTCTCCCGAAAACATAACCTCCTTGGCGGAGGTAAATATGGATTCGGCATCATAAATGTAGCTCATTACACTCAAAAAGCTCATTACACATCCCCGGTTAGGTGTTGTGGTGGCTATCTGACCGAGTTCAGCTTAAGGCTAAAAACAGTAGAATACTAGAAAGCACTCGGAGAGCGCAGACCCGCGCCAGCACGACAGTCCTCAGCCATATTGTCATTTTGACAATAAATATTACTCATACCTTTATTTCATCTAAATATTTAGATTCCTTGACCATGAAAACATATCATTAGCAATTGGATTCAAAATGATATCTACTTTGGTTCAGTAGTTATTCACAGAAATCACATTTTTCGCCATGGCAGCCAGACGCTGATCCGGATCAACACCAAAATCGAATCAGTTCTTCCTTTTCCCATGCTGAACATTTCCTGAAAATTTCATCCAAATCCATCCATAACTTTTTGAGTTATTTTGTTCACAGACGGACGGACAGACGAAAGGACGGACGGACAAACTCTCCCGAAAACATAACCTCCTTGGCGGAGGTAATTAAAATTACAGTTATCCTGCATCTGTGGCTAATGGTGCTTTTTAGTCTCTAGAGGCCAACAGAATTATGGCATTAACCAAAAAAATGTTTTAAAAAAGTAATGGTTACTTTTTTACACAAGAATGATATTCATTTTTTAATAGAAGGGATGAGGAAATGTTGATACAGTGAAACTTGTTTTTTTTTTACTTGACAAATCACATATTCCAACCTGTTTAATAAACAGAAATACAAGTATTAAAGTGAGGGACTGTTTGTCCACTTTTCCATTTCTTTTCACCACATGAGTTTGAAAAAATCATTTCAGTTTTTATCAGGTAAATAAAAATTTCTGAAACAGATCCGTCACTCATTAAATTTATTCGGCAACCCTACCACTTCAACTTCATGAAACACATTGTGTCTTCAGTGAACACTGAGGTGTTGTGCATCACTACCTGGGCAAACCAAACAAACCAGAGAGGGGTGGGAGTGAACAAAGACATGATTTTGTGAGCAGGAGAAGCAACCGTGCATTGCTGCTGTCTCTACAGCTCATTACTTTCAACAGAACAGTCATTATGAGTCAAACATTCTTGGTTGACAAGGTCTTTATCAAGTCTGTTCATCACAAGCAAGCTGTATGTATAATTTTAAAATGTTAGCCACTGTTTGGACTGTTCTTCAGAGCAACAGTGAATACAGGTCAATGTAAAGCACTTTTATATTGCTGCTGTTGTTAGTCATTGTTCTCAAATGTTATGGCAGAGTACATTAGCCAGATTATTACGTTTTTATACCTTTGTGGCTGGGAAAACCTTTCTCACTCACTCAAATGCAATTTCTGATGCATTCCTCTGAGTTTCTTTCTTTTCTCTTTTAATGCATTTTTGGGCATTTTTTTTCTTTATTGATAGGAGAGAATGACAGTGGATAGGCTTTTGAAAGGGGCGAGAGTAGGGGAAGATTCTCTGCAAACTGGCCACAGGCTGGACCCATACCCGGGCTGGCAGAAGCATGCACATGGGATGTGCCCGGCTGCCAACCACTCTGCCAAACCAGCACCCCGGAGTTTCTTCCTTTTATCTTTATTTTGAACGTTTTATTGATTTAGGTCATCATGATTTTATAAGGATATATTGACTAGTACTTTGATCATTCTACAATTATGATCCTAGTCTTCTATTGCTTAAAAATAACCTTGAATTTTGATTTTGGTGAAGAGATGGTGTAAAATATTATTAATATTTGCGAGTTTGCAAAGCAGCTTTATTCATCAGATTCATCTTGTAAGATAATAAACTTGTTCCCTGTCAGACAATGGCAGGACCAATCAGTTGCCTTTGCAGGTGACATCATTTATATTTTCTGCCAAACAACATGTGACTCACCAATGCTAAGTAAATATTATTGTCCCAACAGTGAACTTTCATCTACATGTTTAGTTAAACTCCCTGTTCATGAGGAATAGGGCTATGCCTCTTGAAAGAGCATGCCCCTAAAATACTCATTTTGTTTTACTTCCTGAGGTTTATGATGCCACAATTATACAGCTTCCACCTACATGTCTGTTTCCTGCTCATCACAGGCAGAAGTCATGTCTGTTTAAAAGTCTCCTTTGTGGCTTGTAATCTGTCCTACCCCTCCCATCAGACATTTTTTGGGCAGCCAATCAGGGCGGAGCTCAATATTATAGCCTTCCATAACACCGACCCCTTGGATTAGAGGGTTTCCAAAGGGGAGGGAAAACCAGCTGCCACAAAATATATCTTAGACATATTTGTAAGCTAAAATGTATATTAGCCAACTGACAACCTTTGGATTTTTAAAAACATGTTCAGACTGTCCACTGCCTACATGAAAAAAAAGAATCTGGTCAAGTCTTTCAGGATACTGTACACTTCTTGTTATTAATGGTTTAATAGACTTATATATGTAATTAGGCACACATTCAAGGTTTAATAGGAATGAAACCTGTCAAATTCTGGTCAAAGGGGACTACTATCAAATTTTTTAATCATTCTGCATTAGAATGATGTTCTAAGAGATCATTATAAAGTCAAGTTTTGATTGAAAGCATAAACATCTCTACTTAAAATGAAACCCTGGGACTGAGCAAAGCCAAAATGATGATCAGAAATATTCACACAAGTCATTAAAATCAGGAAATCCAGTCAGATGCAGCAGGTGTGCATTAGACTAGGATATGTGACATACTGGACATTGATCAATCCTTTTTTAGGACCCTAATGTAATATTAAGCCGCTGTTAAAGCAGAGCTAAAACCTTGTTCAGTGCACGCAAATCTCTTAAATGGTATTTCAGCTATCTTTTTTCTCAAAGGTGCTGAAAATAAAAAGCTGATTGGGGTTCCTTTCAAACAGTTGTTTGTGCCAATTTATTAAAACTCATTTTACAATAGAAAAACTCCCTGTGTGAGCACAATTCTGTCAAAGGGCAAAAATAATACGATAGAATTGTGTAACACAACCAGACTCCGTAAATAATTCAATCTGAGGGGTGCATATTAAATAACCGAACAAATTTGCCGGTAATCAGATAATCCCAACACAGGGAAATACACTCATAAAGAAACACAAGACCAAAGATATTATCTACCCATTCAGCCACTGTTGCTGGCTGCTTCAGGCATTTCAGTTCAGTCAGCTTTATAAAGCAAATAGGACAAAATAGATTGATAACAAATGTGGATATTATGATTCTGAACTTCATTTTCAGCAAAGAAACCAGAGACACCACTCCTGAGACTCTCCAGTGCTATCACCCGGCCAGGATAAGTTTATATAATCAGTACAACATGACCTTTCTAATACCTAACTTCTTACGCTGCACCACTCATCATCCTTACCCTCACACTTCTCCACAAGCACAATCATCACCATGTCCTCTGAAGTAATTGATCACCTCCCACTCCCAACCTTTAAGCCCACACTGACACTGACACTGGAAACACTTCAAATAACTGAATGTAGACCCTGACACCTCATCAACAGGTCACGTGCTGCTTAAATAGAATAACTTATATTGGAAAAAAAACGTACATGTGAAACAAACCAAAACAATGAAACCAGTCTTGTGACCTCTTTTGGTTGATATAGAATATGCTGGTACTTTTTCCATGTTCATTACTTATCACGGTAAAACATAGTTACATTTTAATTATCCTTCTGATCTAAACTCATGGGAGCTTTCTCTTCAAATTGTTAACTAAGACATTACTCAGGGTTCGCTTTCTTCATCCTTTCTTATATCTGCTTAAAGTTCCCAAATAAAGAATTTGAATTCTAGGATATTATAAAATTGTAGTGCATGACTAATCAAATGAATACACTAAGAAGTGAAGATTTGTAAATCCACATTTTTATGGGTAACAAAATAAAACCAAAGTCAGGGCAACTTGTCCAGAAAATTCTAAGCTCAATCAGGCAACTCAAATTACACTTTAAATGTGTTTCATAAATCAATTCAAAGTAAGAAAAAGGTCGAGGACATCCAGCAAAACAATTAGGCTTGATGGATTATTAAAGAATGTAGTAAAAATAAAGATAAATAAATTCAAAAATATAATAAGACTTAGTCTTAAATATGCCATTCCTGTTGTCACCTGGGCTTTGTTTGGTTTGACTAGAGACGCATGTGTGAAGTGACGTGCCACTGCCATGTACGGGTCCTCCAGCTGGCCAATATCAAAATGTTTGTGTGCTATGATTAATCTTGCAATTAATTTTTATAACGCATTAATTTGCGATGTAATTTATTAATCTAATTAATGCACTAAAGTGACAGCCCTAATTTAAATCAAAAGCTATCTCTGAATGGAATAATCTCCCTGTGAATATTTGGTCCACATCCTCTTTCTAGGTATTTAAAAAAGTACTGTCTTCAATTTTAAAGTCTGATGCATCTGTCTACAATTACATCCTCTTCAATAATTATTTTTATTACCAATAAAGTTGTACACGTAGACACACATACACCATTACCCTTAATGTGACTGTCACTGTTCAGAATACTCTATACTTTTTGTTCTACTTAACGTGGAGATTTTTTCTTAACTCTGTTGTAAGCAGTAGGCTACATCTGTTTTTTATGCTCACTGTTACCACGTTTATTGTCCTGTTTTATCAGGCTTGTTCTGCCTCTGCTTCAGTTCTGCTCTTTGTTTAATATCTTTTGTGACTGTAATATATATAACTGTGCCTGGGGTCCCCTCGAAAACTATTATTAGTCTTCATAGCGAACTTTCAACTATAAAATTAGTTTGAATCCCACTGGCAAACACCTTCGCACTCAGGATCAGGGATTCTTCTTCGTTTTTGCCCGGCCTAAAACTTGTTGACGGTCCCTAAGTTGTGCCGCTGCACCGTCCACAGATGAATATCATTTCTGACTCACGAGGGTCAATCCCGATAGATAAGAGATAAGCTCCTAAGTGCTTTGTTAGGTTTTGGGAATAATTAACACATTCTTCTCTCCACTGATTTACCCTCTTTTTTTTTTGTAATCAACCACCCCAAACCCCGGTATCCATGTAACAAACTAGTCCGTCATTGCTCGGTGTCTAGCACCTTCACTCTTCGTGTCAGTTCGTCCGACATGAAAAGAAACGGCGCCTACAGGTTTCTGTCGGTGTTCTCCTGCTTCGTCGTTTGTGCTTTCTTGTTTATATTTTGGTTCTTCATATTTTACTCCATGTTACATGCTCCGTAGGCTCAGGAGCAAACACTGTTAGCAGCTAGCTAAGCTAACGTAGCTGGCTACTTACTCCGACTGCATTGCTCTGTTGACAAGTCTCGTGCTCACATGATCCACTGGACCCCGGAAGTGTCTGGTAAGTGAACAATATGCGCTGTGCTTGTGACTGTTTGCCTTATAAATACAGGTTTTGGACCATTGTTGTCCTCAGAATGAATCACGTTTGGATTACCGTATTGTCTTCGTGATGTTGCTTGTTTTTGTTGCAGATTGTAGTCGTTTGTTGGGGAAGTAAAAAGTTGCTTTTCTTTCACAATGAGCTCTGTGTGTGTGTAATGTGCAGCAAACTCCCTGCACACCAGCTGGAAATTGTGAGGGTTTTTGACATGAACTTAACTAACAATTTGCTTTTGAGTGTTACCTGTCGAAGTTACACTGACATACACATGAACACAGTAGCCGTTTCACAATTGTCTGAATTATTGTTGTAATAAACTGAAATGTACAGTATATCCTCTGAAATATGTCACACATATTTGGCACTTATTAAAACTTCATAGTCCACCCCATAATCAGTGCACCCACAGCATTTGGTAAGTAGAAGTGTTTCGGGAACATAAACCTCAGTTAAGGCATTTACAGCATTGATGGGTGAGTTACTGCCCAACATTTAAAAACTGTTACCCTCACCGTTAACAAATACTTGAATCATTCCCTGATCCAGCACCAAAATCCAATCAGTTCTCCCTTATGTCCTTACCAACAATCACTTAAATGCTATAGCAGTCTTTTGTGAACTTGAGTAATTGTCAAAGATGTGAAAAACTGCCCTATCACACAATGTTAAGAAATGATTAACTCTGCCAAGTGGGTTATGTTTTTGCCAGTGCATCTTTGTTTGTTAGTTATCAAGATTATGTAAAAACTTGCTAAGTGTGGGGTTTCAGGGTCAAGAACTCATGTTATTATGATAACTTTCTCATGAAACTACTGCTTATAGATGTAACAACAATATGTGAGCTACTTTGGTGAAGGTTTGTGCTCTCCATGTGCTTTCTAGTTAGGAAATATACCTGGATCTGCACCACCAAAATGTAATTTCTTCTTAGGTCTCAAAAAACTTAACAAATGCTTGCAAACATACATCCCTTGTTGGAAGTAAAACATTTTTTAATACCAACAAAGCACTGCGAAAAATAAGTAGCTGTCCACAAATTTGCATTGAATTAATCAAAATACACATTACTTGAATCCATTAAATCCAAAGAACTTCATAAATCACTATATGGGAAACAGGTTTTAAATAAGTTGTTTTAAAAAAAGCTTAATGGCCTTGGGAACACAACTCAACAAAATTTTCTTGTAATGATATTTATGACCACACATACATGATATCAAGTATCTATCAATGTTAGGACTGATCTTACTGATTTTTTTTAAATATCAGCACTTAATTTCTTGAGGGATCTCAGAAGCTTGACAGTGTAAAGGTTTATGACAAATACATTTTTACATGATTAACAACTCGGCAAATGAATGAACTAAACACCAAGTCTTGCTGATTCAGAACAGAAGTACTTTACTACTACTGCCCTCTTTCTGCATCACAATGCATCAAAGAGTATTATTTTTAACATTTTACTTCTAAAAACACAAAAGCTGTGAAGCCACAATGTTGCTTCATATTGTTTTTGTTTTTAAGAGCAAAGATCCTGAATCGCTGTTGTGTGCAAACTTACATCTAAATGATTTTTATTACGTACATTTTGTTTTAGTATGAATCATCCCAAGTGATTATGCTGTTTTTTTCACACCATTTACTCATTTATGTTTATTTTATAACACAAAACAGTTCATCGTTATTAGGATACAGTCCATGTTCAGTCCTGTTAGTGTGTCTGAGATTCAGAAAATGTTTTGAAAGTTAAACTGTTGTGTTTCTCAGTTTGTAGTTCCTGACTGTGTGACCTGTCATTGAAGTTGTGATGGCGTCTGGCACCAGTGAGGCGGCATCCTCTGCTGCAGACCTCAAGCTACAGTTTGCTCCCTTCAGCAGCGCTCTGGAGGCAGGATTCTGGCATCAGCTCACCCAGAAGAAGCTTGACGACTACAGATTGGACGAGAGCCCAAAATGTATCAAAGGATATTATTACAATGGTGAGTGGACAGAGGGTTTCATTACAATACAAGGTTATGCAACATGTTGCCCCCCCCCCCCCCCCCTTTTTTTTTTTTTTTTTTTTTTTTTTTTTTACAGTTTATGACATTTTTAAGAAATTTGATTAGCAACACATAGAAGTACATGTTTCTAATTAAAGCTTTTTTTTTTCTGCACACCCTGTCCTATAGGTGACCCACTGGGTTTACCTACACGTCTAACGCTGGAGTTTAGTGCATTTGAAGTGTAAGTATGATGACATTGCATACACTGTTTTAACCTTCAGTGAACATGTAAATGAGCCTTTTTGAGTATTTTTGCCTAAATTTTGGTGTGATGAGTTTCTACTGACCTACGTAATGTAAAATTGGCTTACTCAGTTCTTATTATAAAAATGATATCTGGAGATGTGTTCAGAATAGTGGCTCACTGTGACATCTCTGTGAGACATTATAGTATCATTTTCTAATAGATCAACTCTGGAAAAAGTCATTATAACCACAGGGGATTGTGTTTAAGGGTGAGAAAATGGTAAATGTCATCTTTTAAGTAACCCAAACGTTGATTAATGTACTTAGAGATGCAGCAAAGCTATAAATCCATAACAATGGTTGCTTAAAGCCTGCCCACTTTACATTCAGTTTCTGAGCACTCCCAAAATATCATCGCTGATATTTCAAAACCATGTAAACATCCGTCCTTAGATGTTTAGATTGTTGTCACTGTGTGCATGATCATAAATATTTTATGGAGAGAGTTTTTGCTGATTCATGTATCCAGTGGCTTTACAGCTGAGAGTTGTTTTTGTTGTGTTATCGTATAGCACTTCTTTAAAAATAATCATCATGGGAAGTTCATGGGTCAGTGGTCGAAGAAGCACATCAGATAATTTTGGTAGTCCACAGCAAAGCCACTTTAGCACATATTCTGTACTCATATTTCGATTTCGCACAGATTAATGTGAAGTTGTGATGTGTATTTCCTGCTAGAGATGGTCCAACTCCAGCCCGGTGCTGCACTGCTCTTGGAACTCTGTACAACACCAACACACTTGATGCTTTTAAGACCACCGACAAGAAGGCTCTGCTGGAGAAAGAGGCTAAAGAGGTTAGAGATAACCAGCCAAAGTTTCATACATGCTCAGATCAGATTGGGGTCTCTGTAGACAAGAAGGAGATGAGCACTTTGTTCACTAATTCTTAATGTTTCTTCTGTTTCTGTTGGTAGATATGGGATGCCATACAGTCTGGGGCTGCATTGAAGGACCCCTCTGTCCTCTCTAGATTCATTCTGCTGACCTTTGCAGTGCGTACAGAAATATAATTACACATGTTTAATTTGGTTTATCAGTCATTTAAAGTTCTGCTTCCTTTTTTTTAGGATTTGAAGAAATACCACTTCTATTATTGGTTCTGTTTCCCTGCGCTCTGTTTCCCAGAGGGGATAAAGATTGTGCGACAACCATCTGTGCTAGAGCAAGTTTTCTCAGCAAAACAGGTTGGACTATCTCATATTTTTATTATCATATAATGTATTTAAACATTGCATTATGCAGTGAGAATATTACTTTGCCTTTTTCAGTGCTTGTGTACACAATTAAATGTTATTCTACAAACAAAAGTTACGCTGTCCATTTTAACTCTCCCAAAACCTTCTTTTAAATTTCTGCAGTTTCAAACCTGTTCTGTTTGATAATTGTTGGTTGTAAAACAAACCAGGCGTTATGTAAATTGTTCCTTAAGCTTACTGTGGCCCAAAAGAGTTTTCTAACTGAAAAGTTGTAATTATTCATGACAGCAGCTACAGCCCAGGGCGGTGTTGCTGTTTCAATATAGTCTCTATCTTTTATACCAGTATTTTTCTACTTCTCTCTGGTCTCTTTTGTCTTATACACTCTATCTGCCTAAATCCGAGTATCTTAAATGTTCATTATTGAGATTTATTAGCTGAATGATGTCATTGAATCCAAATAAAGATTTATTAGGTCTGTGGTAAGATTAAGTCAGAGGCAAAATATGAATTTATCGACCTCTGGCCGTCAAATGGTTGAAAATGATGTTAACCTTGGCTTGACCAGTACTTGTTTGATTTTTAAAAAGATTCCACCTTTAACCAACTGTGATGCAACCTCCGTATTATTGCAGAAGTACTGAAAAACTGCAGATGTATTCTGACACAAATACGCTTTTCAATCGATGAGATATTTTTCACTCCCTTCTATTTGGGCACACCATAATGCATTATCTATATTGTTGTATTATTTCTCCCACAGTGAGTAAGGAAGTAGACAAAGGTAAAGATAAATCTAGAATTAGACAACCTGTTATTGGAGAAGTATATATACAGTAGTTCACCATGTATTGTGAGGTTTATGTTTCTCCACAGGATTTTTGACACTGAGTAAAATTTATCTGTTTTGTCTCACCTTTACAGGCGGGCATCACTTTTTACACAATCATGAACTCCTCGACTGTTTCTGTTATACTTTCTTTCATTTTTGTTATTTAAGTTAGTATTTAATAATTTCGAAGATTATTTGTGCCACTCAAAAATTAAGAGGTTGGAAAAAATGCAAGGTCATGAAAATAGTCAGAATTCTGAAATTAAATCCAGAAATCTCAGAAAAAAGAATTATGAGAAAACCATCTTTCTTTCCTCTGAATTCTGACATTTTCACTGACTTGAAATAAAAATGTCAGCCTCCTAAACAATATTTTTAGAGACCCTAATCCTCTACCATACTTTGTGAACATAATGAGTTATTATAAAGTCCTGAGATGCACTGAGTGTATACCTTGACTTTGGGCACCCGCTGAAAACTATGCCAGTCACATACCAATAGTTAACAAGCATACTATGTTCCTATCCATGAGGATGAGACAGTGAATCATTTCTTCAAAGGGTAGCATCAGCTAATGTAACTTTTTTAGATTCAGATTCAGACAACTCCATTTATCCCTAAAAGCTACTCACTTTTCAGTTTACCAGATCATTTGTACATTTTAGCCCAAGGCAGTGAAGAAAAAACACAATAACCTCTATGTAGCTGGGCTGCTTATGGCTCAGTAGCTCTCCCTGTTGACCATCTAAGTCAAGAACATGTCACACAATCTCTGTTCTAGCATATTGACATCCTTCACCCTCTGCAGTCACAGCAAACCCTTGTTAACCATCAGCCACACTGCATGTGCACAGTGGCTTAAGCTGTGGCATCATGGCAAGGATTTTGGCCTGTGTTTTAGTTAACTGAGAAAGCATAAAAATGGAGGTTAATGTGTGTTGTGCTTTATTTTTTGCTCAAGACTGCAGCTCAGTACTGAGTGGTAGCGTCATACTCTATCTGCAAGCGGTAAAACGTATTGCTTTTACGTTCTTGAGGAGGCTTGATAAGTGCTTCTTTAAGGGCTTTCTTAACAATGGCGGTATCACTCCAAGAGTTCTCATGCTTCCTTCAAATTATCAGTGAGGAGTGCCCCCTGGCTTTGCAATGCAGCTAGCATAAGCTGTTTTCACATTTAATACTCTGACATTTTCTATTAAAAAATCTTTGACTTGCCCTTTCACATTTATCCCTCACTGCAGGAAGATTTTCTCGATTTGGATGATTTAGAGGTGAAAAATACAAATAGAGCATCAGGTAAAATTCAGTTAATGGATAATGAAAAAATACTTTTTTGTTCATACATGAACACAAACTCTTAGTCCTCAAAAACATATCTGTACCACTGTCAGTTGACCCATGCACAAAATAGCTGTTTTTTCTGGTTCAAGATTTCACCCAAACCCAAATTTTGAATTATGGGAAATATACTAATTTATTAGCCTGAAAATCTGCCACATTTGGACTCCTTTCTTTAATGTTTGCATGTGACAGACTTAAACTATGCAGAGGACATTTTTAGTGTATACTGGCATCTTATCATCACCATTTATGCCTTGAAATATACACCAGCTAACCAGTGCACTAATGAAGTTACACATATATTGCCATACTCACAAAATTAAATGCCAAGCTGAAGGGATCATCATTAATGACTGCACCATGGATCAACTCATTGTCACAGATAGTTGTTAAAGTCGGTAATCGACTGATAACCAATATCATAATTAGATATGTAGACACTATTGCAACAATTAGCGGATAATTACCTAAAAGTTGATTACTGGTAATTGCATATATGAATATTTTGCTGACATTTACGTACAGTATTTTGGCTGCATAAATTGTTCATATTATCCTTTACTGGCTGTACCATGTACCATAATGGTTTACCTAATCATCACTGAATTTCCACTTATATAAATCAAAAGTATGATTTCTTAAAGATGAAAAATACTTTTTTTTTTCATTATATATGTTTCTAACACAAATAGATGATCAGCATATGAGTAAGAGTTGTTGCAGTCAAGTAGAGACTGCACACTTATCCTCCAAAAACATATCTGTACCACTGTCAGTGATCATGAGTCTAGAAATATCAGCATGTTTGATATTTGCAAAATTTCAACATAGTGATAATTTGGTGAAGCATCCATAATACCTTCACATATTTTATCAATTAAAACATCACTCACATGGCCCCAGTGGGAGTGTGGGGTACTAATTTATTAGCCTGAAGAAATCTGCCACATTTGGACTCCTTTCTTTAATGATTCTTAGACTAAACTATCAGAGACCCTGAGTGAGGATGCTAAGTAAATACCGAACAGATTAGGTCCTATATAGGGATGCCCCAGGATCCCCAAGGAGGGGCATTAAAATCTTTTTGTGATAGGGGACAAAAGGATTAACTTTCTTAACATGTTACCACCAAGCTGGTCAGAGAGGAGCTTCAGAACACGGATGGATGGATGGATGTGATTAATAATTGCCCTTTAAGAGCTTTCTATAATTATTACTGACATCTAATTATTTCTGCCTCAGATCACAGCCCTGCAGGAGGCGTATGATGGCCTGTGTTTCAAGAGTGGGACTACTGCAGTTCCTTACTTTATAATGAAATATACAGATGACACTGTTCAGCTTGCTGCACTTGGTGACTGGGATTCTTTCTTCACTGATACCAAGAAGGTAAGATTTCTCATTTTCTGTGGCTACTCCTATGTTATGAATATGTGTTGTTTAAAGTATAGTACTTACTTTCATGTAGTTATTTCTAACCAGATGGTCAGAGACAATTTTTATGTGTATATTCATAAATGGGCAGCACGGTGGTGCAGCAGATAGTGCACGTGCCTCATAGCAAGAGGGTTGATCCCAGGTCCATCAGGGCCTTTCTTTGCTGAGTTTGAATGTTCTCCCTGTGCAGTGCATGCGTGAAACAACAATTCATTCTCCAAAAATGGCACTGTTGTTCTTTTAAGATAGATGTTAAGTGATAATTTGGTGAAGCATCATAATACCTTCACATATTCTGCCAATATTTCAGCCTGTTTGAGGGACATGCACAGCAATCAGGCTTAACATTATGACCACTGACAGGTGAAGTGAATAACACAGTTTGTCTCTTCATCATAGCACCTATTAGTGGGTGGGATAAATTTGACAGCAAATCGACATAGTTGATGTTAAAAGCAGGAAAAATGGATAAGCATGAGGATATGAGTGAGTCAAAGTGTGATGGCTAGATGAACACCAGAGCATCTCCGAAACTGCAGCTCTTGTGGAGTGCTCCTGGTTTGTATCTGTCAAAAACGGTCCAAGGAAGGAGCAGTGGTGAACCAAAACAGGGTGGTAAGCTATCAAGGCTTACTGATACACTTGGATAACAAAGACTGGCTCAAGTGGTCCAATCCAGCAGACACACAACTACTGCTGAAATTGCTGAAGTCAATCGTAGTCATCATAGAAAAGTGTCAGAATACACAATGAATCACAGTTTGTTGCCATGGGGCTGTGTAGTCGTAGACCAGTCGAAGTGCCCAGGGTGGTCAAAATGTCTGGTTGGTGAACATGGATGATGTATCAGCATTGTTTAATGTTCTATTGATCAAGGACTTTATCCAATTAAAACATCACTCCATGAGGAGTAAAGAAGTAGGAAAGCGGCATTTTAGTTTGGGGGGAAAACTTTGCAAAGTAAAACAGAATAATGTTTATGAATCGACTTCCTGGTTCACACTGTTAACCCACAAAGCAGTCTGGGTGCTCTTTGTACGAGTCCACTTTCAAAGGCAATTTTTCCTCACTATGAGAAATGTACCTGTGAAATAGAAATGTTGGTTTGCTGTGTAGTAAATACAACTGTTTGACTGTTTCTTAGACACAGTGGTAAAAAGTGTTTAGGAGACAGCAGATCTCCATTCAACTTGTGAAGTCTATTTTTTAGGGGACTGGGGATGGAGTTGCAGGAAGATTACTGGGAGATGAAACTGACTGCAGGCAGAGAATAATGGTGGTCCATCACAGGCAAACATCACGAAATATGAATGAAATGCAAAACTGAAACAACTCAAAGTCCTGCTTACCTGTCCAGCTTTCACGCACAGCTATGTGTTCTCATAGCAACAGTACACAAACTGTCACCAATAACTGGCCTTGTGACATCTGCAAAATTAACCCTATAAAGCCCATTTTATCATATTTGATACATACTTTTATGATACCTCTTTCTACTCAGTATGATCAACAAATTACAAAAAAAACATCTGAATACAATCTGATCAATGATAAAAATGTCCTCAAATGGATTATCAGTTGAAATGTACATTATGGACATTTTGATTTTTGTGGATTTTAGCAGAATATGAAACAAACATCTCAGCTCCAAAAAATTAGAATTTTCTGGCTATAATCTATGGTCTTGGGCCTTAAAGGGTTAAGAATATTTCTGTCTTCACACTTTACATTTTTTTAATGTATTTTTTGTGCATTTTTTGCCTTTAATGATAGGAGAGAGACAGTGGATAGGCTTATATGGGGAGTATCTCCAAGGGACCCAAACTTATATGGGGGAAGATTTGTCTCAAAATGTGTTTTCCTAAAGATCTCTCCCTTGGTTACCATAATATTCACATGTGTTTTTCAGAAAAATAAATAATTTTTTTTTTTCCCCTTCCCCATATATATATCTTTTTTTTTTTTGTGTTTTTTTGACTGTCTTACTTGCTCCCACACACACTTCAACAGTCTAAACACACCCTGTTTGGTTTTTCCAGGTCACTGTGGGCGTCTATGATCCTTGTACTTTGTCTCAACATCCGGGCTGGCCGCTGAGAAATCTGCTGGTCCTCTTAGCCAGTCGATGGTAAACCTTACTCCTGAATATGTGTGTGTTATGTGCATGTGTGGGTGAGTGTTGTGAAGAGATGCTTTATAAAGGCAGCGCATGTAGTGTTTGTGCAATGCGTTATGAAAGTCTTTTAGTGACTAATACGAAAAAGCAGGAAACCTAGAAAAAAAGATGAGAAGCTGCTGCTTGAATAACTCCTTGGCTGTGAAGCGTTTGAGGCTGGTCATGAATATATATGTATGTATGTTTTTCAAGATGCTTATATCCTCATCTAAAGCCACAACACTTCCTTATTAGCTTTCATTATTACTAAAAAATCTAAAGGTTTTACATCATATGGTAAAAAAACTATTTGACTGTTTCTTAGACACAGTGGTAAAAGTGTTTAGGGAGGACAGGATAATCATGATGAATGATATTTTTTTTTAAATGTAAACTTGGGATTGCAGCAACATCAGCACTTCAGTAACGCAGAGCTACCCAGAAAGTCGTATATTTTTCAGATAAACAACATTCCTCACATCATGATGTCAAAATAAAAAAGTTAAATTTTCCAGGTTTTCTTTTGTCCAAACACAGTGAAGCAAAAAGGCTTAGCTGTGAATTCATCTGCTACAAGATTACTCGACTGAACCAGAGACTCCCTTTATAATGCAGTTTGCCAGAATCATAACACAAACATACACTGGCGCAGAGTGACATAGCAGACTAGTGTGTTCCTTTTACCTACTGTTCAATCAGATACATATTATTTTTCTGTGAAATAGATCATGTTGGGTTAAGTGAGTTTACTATAGTAGCTCCGCTGTTCAGCCATCACACAACAGACAGAGCAAATAGCTGCTGCCATCCAATGTACATTATACAAACACACACACACACATTCTGGCATGTTGGGCATTTAAAACATTAAATAAACAGCCAGTCAAAAAAATGAAGTGAACCCACACATTTTCTGATCCTAATCACTTCATGTTTCTGTTAATCATGCATCTTACTCTGGGGCAGGGGGTGTCTAAACTTTTTTTATGTCTTAGGACCTAAATAAGAAGTTTGCTGTCTCCCAGGGACCCAAACTTATATGGGGAGAGATTTGTCTCAAAATGATTCACACAAATCTCTCCATGATTTTCACATGTGTTTTTCAGATCCACAAATATATCAATAATATTCACATGTGTTTTTCAGATCCACAAATATATCCATAATTTTCTCATGTGTTTTTCAGATCCACAAATATATATATGATTTTCACATGTGTTTTTCAGATTCACAAATATATATTTGATTTTCACATGTGTTTTTCAGATTCACAAATATATATTTGATTTTCACATGTGTTTTCAAATTTTGTGAGTGCATTTATCATGACTTATCATTTGTAAATCTTCAATTCTGCTTGTGAACTGTTGGAAGTGCATTTGTGGATCAACTGACACCTGCATTCATTTTTGAGACAAAGCGTACTTGAGTTTCCTAGAAATGCACACACATATTTGGAGGGATTTATCTCATTAATATGCAGACAAATATCCATGAATTTCACATGTGTTTTGCAGATCCACAAATATAAACATAATTTTCTCATGTGTTTTTAGGATTCACAAATATTTTTACGATTTTCACATGTGTTTCTCCGATCTGCAAACATATGCATGATTTTCACATGTGTTTTAAGGTTCACAAATATATCCACGTTTTTCACATGTATTTTTAAAGTTTGTGAGAGCATTTATCATGACTTATCATTTGTAAATCTTCAGTTGTGCTTGTGAATCATTTAAAATGCGTTCATTGGATCAGCGTAGCGTGCATCTATTTTTGAGACAAAGCGTGCCGCAGTTTCACAGAGATTCTCACACACACAGGTTGAGAATATTCACATGTGTCTCGAGCCCCGCCCCTCCATCCACTAGGCGGCAGTGTTGCTGTCTTTGTTTAACAGGGGCGTCAAGCGGCCTGCTCGGCTCGGTGCTGTTGAAGAAGGAAGTCCTTCAGGAGCAGAAAGGCGCCTCAACTTAGAAGCAAAAGCAGCCTAACCCAGTCCGCCAGTATTCATTTCTGGCCCCGCCATGCTCTGGAGTGTGTCTTTTATATGTGTATAATGTTTATTCATTTTTCTGAACAGACCTTTGGCGATCATTAACAGATGAGCGTAAGCGCACCAAGCGCCCAGCATTGCTGCAGACTGCTGGCGCCTCCTCCTGCTGACTGGGCAAAGTCAGAAAGATATTCACTGATCTGACCCTCTTTTCAGTCACTGTCATGAAGACTGCAAGCTACAGCCGCTTTTTCCTCAAAACGAGCCGTCCCCAAGCCAGACAGCTTCTACTTGTATCAAAGTGCTGTCGGTGATGCTCGGCTTGACTTAGGGAGGCGTCGACAATTCACCATAGCAAAGGAAAGCGGTGAATGAAAACTCAGTACTGTCACCATGAAAAACTGTAATGTCGTCAGAAACACACTACACAAGACCTTATGTTATTCATTAAAAAATGTCACAGTTTGTTAAAAAATATCAAGATATACACAGGACGTTTATGATCGGGAAAAAAGCCAGTGCCATTAAATTTATGAGCTCTACTGACATTTTCCCAAATATTTGGATGTTTATCTCCTCCACCTACAGCCATATGCATTATCACCTTGCAGAAAAAGGTTTAAACGCAATGTCTGTAAGTTTTTTTTTTTTCATTTTATTTAAAGAGGACAGCGCACATCAATCATACATTACTGTAAATGTGCCAGTTTTAGCCAAAGGCTAGTTTCAACTGAAGTCCTCTGGCATGGTGTTAAGAAACCATTGAGACATACAAGGGTCATAGTACATAATTAAAAAAACAAACAAAGACAAACATTACAAAAAAGAGATACATAGGAGAGATAAAGATACATAGGAGAGATAAAGACACATAGGAGAGATCAAATTTAAATATTTACTTTGATGTTAATATGATTAGTTGATGCCTATAAAACTGCAATAACTCTACTGCTGTTAAATAGGCTATACCAAACTCAACCCAGTTATCAAATATTCTCTAGCCTTGTACTGCAGCCCGTTTCGAAACGGAGTGGAACAGAAATTTATTTATATTAAATGCAGTTGAGCAATAAAAAATTCCTGGTTTGCCGTTCTCTGTTTTCCAACTATATTTTCATTAGTCTATAATAGGCGCAAAGATCCTGATAAGGTATTTTCTACAGCATTTTTTATAGAAGAGGTTTTTATTTTTTACACATATGATCTACATTTATTGGGGAAATGATCAAAGCAACTGAAATTGAAAGCTATGATAATTTATTTCATATTTTACACTTTCTGGTATAACAGATTAAAAGAAATGTGTGAATAAGTACTTCTATGATCTTCACACTTATCAAACTTTGAAGGATTAAAAACTAATCCCATAGAGTATGTGAAATCAAATATTTGGGATGAAATAAAAATAGAATACTTAAGATGGTTATTTAAAAAAAGAAAGTGAGTTTAAATGATGGAAAATGATCAAAGGCCTGTCATTGAAACTGTTAATGGGATGCTATTTATTTCACATAGTATTCCTTCCTGAAAACTTTATTGTGAAAGGATAATTTTATAAATGACCTGAAAGTCAATACTGCTTGAAAAGTATTTGCCTGAAAATATATAAACATTAAACTTTCTTTAGTGAGCCGTGAAGTAGGCTAAACCAGAGATGTTTGATCCTTAAGATAAGTTCTGCAACAGTACCGTTATTGCAATTATTATAGTCATTACCTATTAGCAGAAATTAATATTTTAAGAAATAATGTGTCCTGTGTATATCTTGATATTTTTTAACAAACTGTGACATTTTTTAATGAATAACATAAGGTCTTGTGTAGTGTGTTTCTGACGACATTACAGTTTTTCATGGTGACAGTACTGAGTTTTCATTCACGCTTTCCTTTGCTATGGTGAATTGCCGCTCCCTAAGCCGTCGAGCATCACCGACAACACTGATACAAGTAGAAGCTGTCTGGCTTGGGGACGGCTCGTTTTGAAGAAAAAGCGGGCTGTAGCTTGCAGTCTTCATGACAGTGACTGAAAAGAGGGTCAGATCAGTGAATATCTTTCTGACTTTGCCCAGTCAGCAGGAGGAGGCGTCAGCAGTCTGCAGCAATGCTGCGCCTGGTGCGTTTACGTTCATCTGTTAATGATCGTCAAAGGTCTGTTCAGAAAAATGAATAAACATTATACACATATAAAAGACACACTCCAGAGCATGGCGGGGGCCAGAAATGAATACTGGCGGACTGGGTTAGGCTGCTTTTGCTTCTAAGTTGAGGCGCCTTTCTGCTCCTGAAGGGACTTCCTTCTTCTTCAACAGCACCGAGCCGGAGCAGGCCGTTTGACGCCCCCTGTTAAACAAAGACAGCAACACTGCCGCCTAGTGGATGGAGGGGGTGGGGCTCGAGACACATGTGAATATTCTCAACCTGTGTGTGTGAGAATCTCTGTGAAACTGCGGTACGTTTGTCTCAAAAATAGATGCACGCGCCCGTTGATCCACGAACGTACTTTAAATGATTCACAAGCACAACTGAAGATTTACAAATGATAAGTCATGATAAATGCTCTCACAAACTTTAAAAATACATGTGAAAAACGTGGATATATTTGTGAACCTTAAAAACACATGTGAAAATCATGCATATGTTTGCAGATCGGAGAAACACATGTGAAAATCGTAAAAATATTTGTGAATCCTAAAAACACATGAGAAAATTATGTTTATATTTGTGGATCTGCAAAACACATGTGAAATTCATGGATATTTGTCTGCATATTAATGAGATAAATCCCTCCAAATATGTGTGTGCATTTCTAGGAAACTGCGTTACGTTTGTCTCAAAAATGAATGCAGGTGTCAGTTGATCCACAAATGCACTTCCAACAGTTCACAAGCAGAATTGAAGATTTACAAATGATAAGTCATGATAAATGCACTCACAAAATTTGAAAACACATGTGAAAATCAAATATATATTTGTGAATCTGAAAAACACATGTGAAAATCATATATATATTTGTGGATCTGAAAAACACATGAGAAAATTATGGATATATTTGTGGATCTGAAAAACACATGTGAATATTATTGATATATTTGTGGATCTGAAAAACACATGTGAAAATCATGGAGAGATTTGTGTGAATCATTTTGAGACAAATCTCTCCCCATAAACTTACAGGACCACTTTATATCACTGAAACTGTAAGATACAGTCATTGTAGATTTCATAGATCATTTTTAGCAGGAAAAAAAATATTAAGACTTAGATTTTGCCAGGAAGGTCATAAGGCTGAATAATTTACTCCTGGGAAATATATATTGGCACCATTAAAAGTTGTCCAGCTCCATTTAAGAGTCCTTTTTGCTCTGAATTAATGAAATGCCTGAAATTTAAAGAACATCCATTATCTTTTTCCTCTTTTTTAAAAATGGACTGATCAGTCGACTTTCATCATTTGCACAGGATCTGTCAACACTTCCTTACATCCTCAAATACAGGAAGTGTTGCTTTTGAGTGGACAGCCAAAAAAATGTGCCATCAAAGCTCAAGTACATTTGTCCATTTAAAAGTTTTGGTACCCAGGGATCCTTTTTCAGGATATTACTATCCTAATTTATTCATAAACCATTTCTCATTATTGAGTCTTAATTACACTTTGCCCTCAAAAATTCCATTTTAGAGTTTTGTTTGTGCTTGTTTGTCATTTTGTTACATATCTAAATGTAGCATCATTTTCCAGGGAGCACATAGTTATGATGCTTTCTTCCAATTAAATTGTTCAAGCTTTTTTTTCAAGAATGAACCTTTCTCCTTCAGTTACCTCAGGGTTTTCTATTGTTAGCAGTGCCTGATGATCTCCACAGAAATATATCAAAATGATGAAGTCATGTAGAAGATTAAGCAACCACATAGATTCTCAAGTGACTTTTTCTTTTCCTTAAAGAAATGAAAAAGCAGGTGCAGACTCACTTGAGCAGAGAGACTGTTCTGTGCTCTGTTAGAAACAATACTCAATGTATGATTGCCAGATTTTCAATAAAAATGGTCGCTCTGTGATTGGAAATCTCAAACAATTAAAAATGTATAGAAATGACGCTTAGAAGCCAGAGTCTTAAGAAGAAAATAGTCCTAAACAGACATGATGGTTTACGATTCACAAACAAGAGGAAAACTATTATTATGATACCTAAACAGGAATAAAAGCTGAATTATGTTTGAGACATTAGAAATGAATGTGTTACCAGTTACAACTGCATTTTCAGTGATGTTTGGAGAAACAGGATGTTTGTGTCATTCATTTGACAGAGCTGACACTGTGATTCAGTTATTGTGACACTTCTCTCTACATATTTTAGGTTTCCTTGCACGCACCTTCCTTATCAAAAATATGTAATTGATTTTTATTAAAAAAAGGAACTCCCAGCTTCAGCCAGTCAAGCATAATATGTTGTGATATCCACAACATACAGTCTGAGAGTTTGGATTTCACGCTCTGCAGTCAGAGGCCATTTTTATCCCAGAACTGACCTTATCAGTCTTCTGTATGACTGCACACTCCCTTTGTGGTTAATACAAACTGTTGATATGAGCAAAGGTTATTTGAGATTAAATTAAGTGTCTCCTGAATGGCTTTCTTAAGTTTAATGATGTAATTTTACCATCTTTGTTCAGTACAAAGTATGGGAAATGTGTGTACACATCAAAAATATGTATTTATGCAAAGAGCATAGAGTTTCACCCCCAATACTACAAATATTTGAATATCAAGTATAAGCGGAGAACCTTACACAATACATGATCAGACTTGACCAGGGAAACAATGGCCAGTGCATTCTCTTTTGAAATCAACCTCACACAATATTAACAATACTTAGCTGTCCCTTTAATGTACACAAGTCTCCCTACGTACAGCTACACAGTGTATGTTCCATCACACAGTGATAGCATGCACATTTATTTCAAAATGGAAATTCAGTTTACTGTCATGACAAATTTGAAATCAGAGCCTTTCTTTTTTAATATTCCTGTCATTTGAATGACGCATGCATAGATGCTCCTAATACCCTGTTCTTAGTGCTCCGTATTTTGCAAAAAAATTTTATCAGCCACGAACAGTTAGCACCAAGTAATCCTTCCTTGAACCAGGCTGTAAACATGTTTATTTCTGCTTCAAAAATAACACTGGCTTGATGGGTATTTCTCGTCTTTTGGAGCCAGCCTCAAGTGGACACTTTATGAACTGTGCATTTTTTTGCTTCCTCCGTCAGACTGATTCTTGGTTTTAGTGTCATCTGTTCATATTTTCTAATCTTCTTTGTGAAAACAGAGTATAGACATGTTATTTTCATTTAAACACAGCATTTCCCTTTTTTGTGTACTTGTTTGTTTTCCAGGGGCTCTAAGCTGGACACGGTGGAGCTGCTTTGTTTCAGGGACAGAACTCTGCAGGGAAGCCGCTCCATTCAGCACAGTCTCATCTTCCACATCAAACTACCAGAGCTCTCCCTCAACTCGGGTAATCTCTCTTCTTTTATGTTGTTTTTACTGTGGGTGTGCTTGTGTCAGTGCACTTGACATTTGTGGCATGTTTGTGCGTCGGTATGTCTCTGTTTTTATGAGTTGTTATTGGTCTATAATATGTTCTCTAAATGTTATTCCTGATTGAACTCTTGCTCTGAGATTACATCCCTCTGAGGCTGCGCACCACCTTTTCAGATCTCACACTGCTTCTCTTTTATTCCTTTATCTGTTGGAGAAAGGGATGAAAGCAATTTAAATGGTAATAGCAGGATGGGAAAAGCTGGTAGCTTTGTGATCTGCAAAGGTTTTGTAGGGTTCAGATAAGGAGGCTTTCCTCACCTCAGTCTACCTCCTCAGCAGAGCTGTTATTTCATGAACTCCCAGAGGATGTGCTCATGCCACATTAATTTAATCAGCTCCCCTAGTTTAGTGTCGATTTTACATCAAAATGACCAGTGCTGTTTAGACAGGGAGTCATCAATTGATCTGAATCCAAGTTTTCGGACACACCTGACTCAGTTCCTCCAAATCCAAAAAGATTTTGACCTCTCAAAGTATCGACAAACATCATGCTGACTAAAACCAAACATCTATTTGACACACATACAGTATCTGAACTCTTTTTTTAATGCCATGTGCATATCATAGAAGTATTTTTTTGAAGTGGTTATATTGGTTGTTATCTGGATTTTATAAGTTCAACAAAAGTTTTTTCTAATGTCATTGTAAGTTTATGAATTTAGAAAGTAACTGAAAAAGACAGCTATAAAGATTGATTGAAGAAGAAATGGCCTCATCTTAGATGGACTTTGATTCATTTTAGTTAGACTTTTCCTGCTTCAATGATATAATCAAGTGACTATGATGTTAATTTCCTGCTCTGTAACTTAGTCTTGACTTTTCTGTTCGCTGTGTGTTTAGTTTCTAATATGGCAATAACGTCACTAATTATTATTCCAGCTATTTGTGGAAAAAGGATGATATCAAAAATGACCCCTCTGTTTTCTATTTAGACTTCATATTTGATGTAGATAATCTTGAAGTCATTAAACATGTTGTCAAAGATTCTTACACTAAAGCATCTTTTTATTGAGAATTTGGTCCAGCACAAATATTTTCCAGCCCTTACTCAATATTTTCCTCGTCCATTTTATTTTAATGCCTCAGCACCAACAGCAGCTGAGATCAGAGGCATTATGTTTTTGGCTGACCATCTGTGTGTTTAAAAGTGTTTTTTTTTTTTTAATTTTGAGAGTGCAAAATCTAAGAAACCTCTCGAGGGATTTCTTAAAACCATCTCCAAACATCTCTTTGAATTCAAGGCTGTAGTGATTTCTTTTTTGAGTTCAAAGATCAGGATTGTGGAGTTTTGTGGTCATCCTTTGCTCTCATCATAACCTGGGTTTTGTCTGCAATTTTTTTTGTCACACAGCGTGTCCTAAAAGTGTGGGATGGGAGAAGAACCCCAAAGGAGCTATGGGACCAAGGATGGTCAACCTCAGTGAATGTATGGATCCTAAAAGGTAATAAATAAAAGAAACAATGAGGTATTGTTTTTTTATTGATCTGAGCTGTGTCAACTTTGAGGGGGTGATAGACCAGCTGACATATTGTAGCTAAAACATTGATAACTCACTGAGTGTAAGCTGCTGTTACTAGATTATAAGTTGACCCATCTTAGCTTCTTTTTGTTGATAAACTTTGACAGTTTATGTTTAATTTTTCATAGTTATGTTTCATATTTTTCCTGTGAGGTTTTCTTGGGGCACAGCTTTTCTTAGGTACTGCTCAAGCAAATGTAGTTTGAACATATGGTTGAGGACAGATTCCATGAGTCCGTGGTTAGCGGTCATACAAATGTGACGTTGACAGCTTTAAAAATTGGACTGAAGTAACTGAGCATTACTACCACTTTTTTAAAGAATGGGTGCCTTGTGGTGTATCCTTTGACTCTCTCTCGCTTGTCTGTAGACTTGCAGAGTCATCAGTGGACTTGAACTTGAAGCTGATGAGATGGAGGCTGGTTCCCTCTCTGGACCTGGACAAGGTGGTCAGCACAAAGTGTCTCCTTCTTGGAGCTGGGACTCTTGGTTGCAACGTAGCCAGGACGCTGATGGTAAGGGTGAAAAGATAAAGAGGTTAAAAGTTAAATTTATGTAGAATCTGAAACAAAGTTTGAAGTATCAAGTATCAAGCCAAGTGTTTCATCCACCGCCTCCTGCTTAGCTCTGCCTGACCTGTAGTCATACTCATTCAGACAAGTAACACAGATGAAACATTAGAGTGATGTTTGGCAGCTTGATGCTAATGCTAGCTGGATTTTTTTTCCCCATCAGAGATCAGGTTCAGCCAAATATGAGGTATCTGCAGCTGCAACTTATAACTTATTCTAAGTGGGTCTTTAATGTAATTTGTTATGCACACCTGGAGGCAAGCTAAAGGGATAAACAAACACAGCTCTCTCTCTGCACTGAGATGACGTCTGAAGGACAAGTTTGTTTCATGAACTTGTCCCTGCAGTTTGAGATAACTGAACAAACTACAAGAGTCAAAAATCAGGAGAAAAGTTGCCATGCTAATGACAACAGGTCAGTCATGTCTGAACAGTTATGCTGATTTTCTTCTGTCAGCGGTAAGACAATTGAAAAGTAGTGTTTTTGAAGAGATGGCTTAAATCAGCTTCTCTTTTTCACCCAGCATACAAATAGTGTTTTTAATCCTGGAAAGAAATACTAAAAGCTGCTGTCTCAAATGATTCTTTCTCCATCACAATTTGCTACTTGACTTAAAAAGTGCCTCCACCCTCACTATTGCCAGAGCTGGAAGAATTATGTTGTTGGACTGTCCTTTCTGGCTTTTCTCTCAGTGCAATATCTCAAGAATGCTGTAGAGAGTTTTCTTCAAACTTTTCTCAAATAGCTTCCTTGGCTTAAATAGTTCAAATGTCCATACATTGCTGCATACTGGACCAAGATGTTTCACAGTAAACTGGCGGACTACATAAAGTTCTTGCTGTGTTTGGAGTAAAACCAGCCTCAGAGCGCTGTTGTTCCCAGAAAGGTTCATCTCTTGGTGCCACCCTTCCAATGTCCCAGGAAGTTGGAAGGCTAAAGAAATTGTGTTTAATCTTTGCAATAAAAATCTTTCTGACTCAAGACTAAACTGACAAGATTTCAGAGGTTAGGTCACTGACATTTCAATGCATCCTTTGCCTGTGAGTGTAATAATTCAAGACTGCTTTTATGGATCTTCTTTAAAATTTTCACAAATACTTGCACTGAGTCAAGAAATTGATTAAATTCCATTTCAAGATCAGTGAGACCTCAAACTTCTGAGCACAGTTTAAAAAATAAATAAAACGATTTTCTGTCACATTTGAAACAAACTTAACACTTAAAATTTAAAAGAATTTGAATTTCAAGAGAGCAACATAAAAGGCAACATAAAACATTTTATCAGTGCCTGAGGGCAAAAGTGTAGCATGTTGTCTGTTATGTCAGAGGGAAAAAAAATATAGATATAAAGCTGCCATAAAAGTCTGTCATATCAAAATAAATATATGTTTCAAACCAAACTCAAATAATTATTCATAATTTAATGAGCTTGATACAGAAATAAGGCTAATTTAAGCTTCTTTTTTTAACTTATTAAAACTATTATTAAAGTTATTATTACAAAAGTTAGTCTATTAATCACCAGCAATCCAAGTTGAAAGAAATATTTTAGTTTCATATCCTAATTTGTGTATTCCTTTATATTGGTATTTCAGGTTCAATCACATTTTTGCACGTTTTTCTTTTTTTATTTATTTTGGAAATGACCGCTAGGCTGCATTGAGCAAGACGAAGGGCAGAACATTCCCCCTGAGCTGCCGATTGCCCACCTGCATTTATAGGTCAAATGTCACTGCAGACTCACCTAATCAACGTCTGGATTTCACCTTCAGTTATTGAACACCTCAGTAAAACATCTAACAACAGGGGGCAGTTCTTGTCTATAAACATACATCTTTTAGCCTTTCTGTGATTGTGTTCATATTTTACCGTTACTGACTTCCTCTGTCTGTGCGTTGTGGACAAAGAACAGCTCCACGTCACTCGCACAGTTTATTAGGGAAATGTGTTGTGTTGACCTCTGGAAACTTGTCAGAGCTTAAATTTAATGACCACAATTGATTGTTGTCCTGTTTTTGCTTTTCTCATATTAAGACTCATTTTTTCTTCCTTCATTTGCACTTTGGCAAACACATCTGACTCTCAGTTTGACAATGAATAATACCTTGGCGTAATGTAATTGTTGCTGAAGCTAGACTTGGTGGTAAATTGGAATTAATGAAAAACATAATAACTAAGAGCTGTGTTTCTTGCAGACTAATGCATCTATTATTTCAAAATTAAATGTGAGATAGCATTTATTTTTCAACACTAACTATGCTCATAAACTCCCCCTCGTCAGATCATAATAAGCACTGCTCTTGTATCGAATATTATGTGATTAAAATACAAATCATGTTTTTCTCCTATGTCCCCCAGGGGTGGGGAGTGAGACACATCACATTTGTAGACAACGCAAAGATCTCATACTCCAATCCAGTCCGACAGCCGCTCTATGAGTTTGAAGACTGTCTCGGAGGAGGGAAGTCCAAAGCCATGGCAGCTGTCGACCGGCTCACCAAAATCTTCCCTGGAGTGGTGAGTGTTGAAAAATACAAACACCAATTCCAGAAAAATTTGGATGTTGTGTGAAATCCTCCCCCCCCCAAAAAAACAGAGTGGTGATTTTGAAATCTTTTCTGCACATATTCATTTCAAGAAAGTAAAAAGACCAGATCATTATGTAGTGGGTTTTTTCGATATTTTTTACAGCTTTTTTGGAAATATACTCACATGATTTGATGCTTGCAACGTGGTCCCAAATATTTAAGGCAGGCAGTTTTTCACCTTTGTGTTACAACTTCTTTTTGTCATAATCTGAAAACTAAAACCACTAATTGTATTTAAGTATTTCAGTGAAATTATTTTTTTTACATCTTGAGCTGCTCAACTGCAAAGTGTATATTCTCATATTTTGTGCTTCATACTGTACTGTGCATTTTCAATGGGAGATGGACATGGACTACATGCAGGTCGGTCGAGTACACTGTGAAGCGCACTGTTGACACTTGTGCTGAATGTGGCTCGACGTGGTTTTGGTAAAATAAGCATGGATGTCCCAAAAAGGCATTGTCAAAATCAAAGCATATATGGCTATTTACAGCAACTGTATGTACCTTTCAATACCTTCACAGTGTGCAAGTTACCCATGCCATGGGCACTAATACACACCCACTCTATCACAGATGCTGGCATTTCAACTTTACTTTGATAACCATAATGATGGTTCCTGTCTCTTTAGCCTAGAAGACCTGGAAACATTTACTTCTCAAAATAATCAGACATGTTGACGCATCAGACCTCAGAACACTTTATAGTTCTGTCTCTAATGAGTTTAGCCCAAGCTGCAACCTCCAGTGATGAAAAATGAAGCCAAATGTGGCAAAAACTGCAGTACCTTGAGTGTCCCCTTGAAGCGGCCTTCAGAAGCATAAACTGTAGCTGCATATTTTTATTAGGTAAAAATTATTTGGGACTTTTTACAACCCAAACAAACTTTTTTACATCCCAATTCAACAGTCAGCTCCTGTCTAAATTTTTGAAAAGTGAATGCCCCTCACAAATCATAGGGATTTTTTTAAGGCACCTCATTTTGATCATATAAAGGATTTCTGGCTTTGGATAGTCAGAGACATGCTTAACATTTCTTTTTTTCCCAAACTTTTATTTTATTGAATTTTTGTAATAAACTATACAATTACACAACACAAAGAACAACCACCAGAGGATAACATAAAATAAAAGTTCTCATGTCTGGCTGACTAACCCAATAAAACTGATAATATAATGCAATGATAGATAAATGGTAGCATGAGCTGCTCAACTGCAAAGTGTATATTCTCATATTTTGTGCTTCATACTGTACTGTGCATTTTCAATGGGAGATGGACATGGACTACATGCAGGTCGGTCGAGTACACTGTGAAGCGCACTGTTGACACTTGTGCTGAATGTGGCTTGACGTGGTTTTGGTAAAATAAGCATAGATGTCCCAAAAAGGCATTGTCAAAATCAAAGCATATATGGCTATTTACAGCAACTGTATGTACCTTTCAGTACCTTCACAGTGTGCAAGTTACCCGTGCCATGGGCACTAATACACACCCACTCTATCACAGATGCTGGCATTTCAACTTTACTTTGATAACCATAATGATGGTTGTCTCTTTAGCCAAAGTGTTTTTGACAGCCAGAAAAAAATGTTAACCCAATGTGACTGTGTTACCTGATGATAGTTTTCTGAAGGGTTCTCTAGCCAGTGATGAAATAAATATGGCAGAATGATAAAGGTTTTAATGAAGTGCCTCCTCAACCAACCTATCTGTAGCATGTTCCAGGTGTTTTTGAGGATTATACAACTCCTCAAAGTCTTTTCTTGTTCCTGTCCCAACAGCTACACTGCCTGCATCAAATTCACTTTCATGCATTACAACATTAAACATCTTTTCTTAGTACTGTATTCAATTTAACAAAGGTGAAAAATGATTTGTTGTTTCACTGTTTTTGGTTTCAAGTCACATTTTATTCAACAACTGGACTCGTTGTCAGAGCAGAGTCATTATTTTCTAAACTGAACCTGAAGTCGTATCATCCGTGAATCTATTAGCTGTTATTAGCGTTAACTCTGGCTGTTGATGGTTTTTAAACATTTCAGGGCTGTCGGAAATTATAAACCTGAAATCTGCTTATTACTATTCCTACATAATCACATTCATGTTTGTTTGCCCGTGTCTGAGATGTGCCAGCCAAACCATGCAGGAAATGAAGAGTCGAATTTGAATATTAATGCTACTGCTTTCATTACTTTGCTAATTAATCAGCCAGTTCTCTGAAGGAGACATTTAGCCTTATTTACTAAATGAAATCCCAAGACAAACAATCACAGCATGTGACTAAAAAAAAAAATTTTTCCATCGTAACTGACTCTGTGTCCTGAGCCATTTGTTAAATTTGAAATAAAGGGTGATAATATATTCTGATTCTTCACTTCCCCTTTTTTCTCTGCCCTCATGCCGTGTAATTGGGTTCAAGGAAGCTAAATAAATAATATATAATTATTATTGTGTGAGCTAATAACCTTTTTTTTTTTCCATCGCAGATTGGCTTCCAGTGTCAGAGAACATGTGAGAAAAAAATGCATGTTTTTTCCATCGTAATAAAATGTAAAATGTCCTTGAGCCATACAGAGTGGGATGGAGGGGAAGGTGATTTCTGCTTTATCAAGAGGATTAACATTTCTAAGAGCCTGCTCCCTGTCTCCACTGGTCAAAAGGCCATAAATACCCCTTAAATGCCCCTCTGTCTGTTCAGTGGGTGCTCTCAGTATGAATATGTCCTTTAGATTGGCTTCCAAAGTGTTTTCGACAGCCAAAAAAAAATGTTAACCCAATGTGACTGTGTTACCTGATGATAGTTTTCTGAAGGGTTCTCTAGCCAGTGATGAAATAAATATGGCAGAATGATAAAGGTTTTAATGAAGTGCCACCTCAACCAACCTATCTGTAGCATGTTCCAGGTGTTTTTAAGAATTATACAACTCCTCAAAGTCTTTTCTTGTTCCTGTCCCAACAGCTACACTGCCTGCATCAAATTCACATTCATGCATTACAACATTAAACATCTTTTCTTAGTACTGTATTCAGTTGAACAAAGGTGAAAAATGATTTGTTGTTTCACTGTATTTGGTTTCGAGTCACATTTTATTCAACAACTGGACTCGTTGTCAGAGCAGAGTCATTATTTTCTGAACTGAACCTGAAGTCGTATCATCCGTGAATCTATTAGCTGTTATTAGCGTTAACTCTGGCTGTTGATGGTTTTTAAACATTTCAGGGCTGTCGGAAATTATAAACCTGAAATCTGCTTATTACTATTCCTACATAATCACATTCATGTTTGTTTGCCCGTGTCTGAGATGTGCCAGCCAAACCATGCAGGAAATGAAGAGTCGGGGAATTTGAATATTAATGCTACTGCTTTCATTACTTTGCTAATTAATCAGCCAGTTCTCTGAAGGAGACATTTAGCCTTATTTACTAAATGAAATCCCAAGACAAACAATCACAGCAGGGCCCTTTTGGTGCACCTTTCCTCATTAGTCCACTCTGACTGATAGTGTGCTGATGCATACTTGTTAAAGGGAAAGAAGGCATTGGTAATATTCTAACTCACTTCCCCTTTTTCTCTGCCCTCATGCCGTGTAATTCTGGGTTCAAGGAAGCTAAATAAATAGGAGTATAATTATTTATGTGTGAGGTAATAACCTTTTTTCGGCTTTTAAATCCAAGATGTCAGCTATCCACAACCTGTGAGAACTGAGAGAGGACAAAAGCCACAGGGATTTTTTGTCTAATTTTTTTATTTTTGACTGATGAGGTGTGTTTACATTCACTGTAGTAAAATGAAACTACAGATAAAAAGCCTCAGAAGAATTAAGTTGTGAAAATTGCTAGAATCATTTTTAAAATAGTTAGTTAGTTAAATAGAGAATATGTACATCTGTTTGGCCACATTATTAGGTACACATTCCTATACCACGTTTGACTTACTTTCATTTATTCATTTTTTCATTCATTTATTCATTCGTTCTTACATGTTTCACTTTCTGAACTGCCTTAATTCTTGGAGGCCTAGATTCAGCAAGGTGCTCTGAAGTTTCCTCTGAGAGTTTGGTCCATCTTGACATGATGGCATAATGCAGAAGCTGCAGATATATTGACAGCAGTTTCAAAACTGATGTACGTGTATAACAGTGAAGAAGAACGACAATAAATCTCCCAACAAGTGACCTGATTCAACAGCCCAGGTGAATTTCAGAATAAAAGCATTTTTTATATTCAAGGCTGATTCTCCACAGAATGCGAGCTTTCACTTAAATCGATACAGAAGGGAGGTGTAACTCAACTGTTTCTGTCTATTCTGTGAAATATTTTACCAATGAGGACATGCATACCTGCTGGTAAAACATCAATATTGCTCTCTAGTTTTCTTTTTCCTTTCAGTATTGGCCAAGACGCATGAACGGATAAAAATAAAGGCAAGAAAGACTTGCCGTGTGGAAGAAACACATATGAGATGTAGCTGATGCAGGTGGTCTGAAAGCTCTGACCTGAAAACATGCTTGCTTAAGCGACAACGTGCGTGCACCACCGCCATCACACTAGTAAAATGAATTTAGATTAGACTTTATTTGATTAAGATCTAGTCACTGTGGAGGCTGCTGGAGCTCAACATTTTCTCATGTTTTAGAAACCAGTTTGATATTCAAATCCTGTGACCTGGCACACGAGTACTCTGTGGACTTTTGCACTTTTGGTTGTACAAAGTGGAGTTCCTGTTGACATTCTGTCATCTCAAGCCACACTTCCACTCTCCACTGATCTCTGGCATCATCAAGGCATTTTTACCTGACAATATGTTGCTGACTGGACAATTTCTCCTTTTCAGGCCATTCTCTGTGAACCCTAGAGATGGTTGACTGTGAAAATCCTAGTAGATCATCAATTTGTGAAGTACTTAGCCTAGCCTGTCTGGCACCAACTATCATGGCATGTTCAGAGTCTCTCAAATCAACATTTTCCTAATTTGGATACTTGATCTTAACTTCACCATGTGAACCATGTCTACAGGCCTAAATGCACTGTTTTGCATCCATATGATTGACTGGTTAGCTGTTTGTAGTAGCAAGCATTTGAAAAGGTCTGCCTAACATGGTCAATGAGTAGAGTAAATGGACTGTATCGAATTACAAATGATTTAACATCTTATGAAAATATCAATATACAAATGATTTAATATCTTAAAGACCATTACTTTAGAGTCCTAGAAATTTAACATCTTTTTTTGTTTCACATGTCACTCTTTAAAAAAGGTCTGTGAATTATGCTCAGATAAAAGTATAAATCATGGATCATCAATCACATATAACCTTGTAAAAAATGCTTGAAAGAAAATCAATATTGTAAAGTTGTGAAAAATGATCTCAGGTTGTTTTGCTCTAGTTTACCCACCTTAGTGAGTTTTATTGATCAGTTCCCCTGTCACACACATTTGATATATGGACCCCAATCATTTATCAGATGTCAGAGAGAACTTTGCAATTTTGAGAAAAGGTTACTACGGGGATGGTAACACTTACAAAGTAAGAAATTGGCTCATCATTTTTGAAGTTTCTGCAAATCAAAATCAGATTCCACCCTCTAAATAAGCAATATGCTATGACTGGCCCTTCCTTACTCCCCAATCAAACCAAGAGTAGTACCTGATTCAACATTGAGCACCATCCCAAAGCACTTAATAACAAACGGAGGAGGGCAGGTCAAAAAAAACAAAACAAAACAAAATATTAGATAAATTGTAGGATACATGATGATTCTCCAGTGCTGCCTGTGTGGAAGAGTTTCACCTGACTGACCACTGATGCTGCTGCTGATAGGACTTTCATAAAACATCACAACATAAGAGTTTGATAATGGTAATAAACCAAAACCTTAAAACAGACACCAAATGATCTATTGAACTTGACTATACACCGTTAATCTCTAAATCTCAGAAACTTTCCGTGGTAAGCTAAGCAAGGAAGTTATGGAACTATTCCATGAGAATTATGGCAATGATAGGAACTTATGGGAATGTTAACTGAAAATTGGGGATCATTCAAACAACCTGTTTCATACCCAAGAAGAAATTTATCAAGTTTAAATTATTTTACTGAACAAGCAGTCTAATTTGTCTTTATGTTGTCCACAGACTCAAATATGTGGTTTGAATAGTTTTGTGCTCTGGTATCAAAAACGTGGCCTCTGTAGTCCAGGGTCCTCAAATCATCTGTCCATGTGATGCAGAAATGCACACTGCATGTAGGGGGAATTTTTCAGTACCCTTGCTGTAGGTGTTCTGTGCATTTGATTGAGGTATAACAGATTTTCTAAAGTATCCTTTCATGAAATCTGGTTGTTCTCGTCAAGACTATGATGGAATATATTTGTCACAACTATATTTAAAATCCATGTTTGGGTCAAATCTTCAATTTTGTTAATTTCATGTTTATTCCTGTTAATTATGTCATTTCCAACTTAGAAAATTCATGGAATTTTGCAACCCCAATTCAGAGGATTGACTTGTATTTAAGAAAATACTGGATTAAGTTTCAGAAAATTATGAGTCATTATTTTTTGCTTATTCAGCTTACACCTACTCAGCATCCCAGAAGAGAAATAACAGCTTTGTTTGTCATGATTTTTCTCAGCTTTAAAATCTTAGACACTTGGGGACTTTATCACTTTTCTTTATTCAATAATCAGCATGAGAACTATTCAAGGAAAATGTAAAAAAAAAAAAATATATATATATACCCTAAACTGTCAATAAAGCCAATGACATACAGAATGTAATTTGGTGAATAAAAGTCACTTAAAAATGTAATTTAGTGTTTTGTCCGGATGCATTGTATTAGAAAATAGCCCTTAATTTATTTTTGAAATACTATCATAACTGCCCATTAAGAGACATATGCATAATGAAAAGCTTGTGTCAGTATATCTCCGCTTAGTCTGTGAAATAAAATGCTTCTGCTTTCAGGGCTCTGGGCGTCTTGTGAGTATTGACGTAATTGACTGTGACTCAGATTCGATGTCTGGAACTATGATCTTCATCTCCTCGGAAAGTCTTTGATTGAAGTCTCCCCGTACAGTTATTAACCTGAAAATCTTACAGTCATAACTCTTTTAAAAGGTTTTGATGAAATGAAATATAATGTTCGGTTAAAACAGACCTTTGATATCTCATTTGAATACACACATAGACACCAGTGCAGACACATAATTACCATGTCACCGTGGTGTCAACTTGATTCACTCTTTCATTTTCATTTTCTCTCGTATTCTTTTGGGCATTTAGTAGAGAGTGAAAAAAGGTTTGATGTTTGATGGATGGCCCTGTGCTGCATTGACGTCTGGTGTCTGTAAACGCTGCTTCTTTTTTGTGCCCTCCTATTTTTGTCAGTGGAGGTGTCAGCCTGCTTCTTTTTTATGCTTGTTTTCCTGCGGACACTGGGCATCAGGTGCTTGGGTGACCGAAACAAAGAAACCGAAACACAGAGAGCACAGAGCCCAGAGATGCATTAATTCAACAGAGGAGAGCAGCTCCAAGGTCAAAATGTTAAGAAACGTCCAAAGCAGATTCCATATTTGTATTCTGGACACACAGTCTTTGCTGACGAGGAATGAAAATCTAAAACATGTTCCAGACGAGAACTGTCAGGAAAAATTCCCACACTGTCCCTGACTGACAGCTCAGATGGAAAGAAGAGACAGGAGAAAGGAGTCTTTGTTCTTTTAACTTGCAAGGGGTACAAGCAGATCACAACAGAGGCAACTTCTTCATGCACTAAAGAGTGCATCTAAGCTTCTCCTACTTAAACAGTCAAGGTACACAATCATCAACCAATAATGTTGCAGTTTAGAGTTACACAAACATGCGTCACAACAGTGGTCATCTTTCTCATTCACAAACTGTGATGTTTGTGTGACGGCACAGCCCTCTGCTATCAGAGACAAAATATTCTGACTTGATTTCTCGTTTCCGGTTTGTAGTTTCAATATGAAGGCTTTTCACACAGGTATGTTAAAGGACCATAATGCATGTGTAATCATAATTCCCTCATTATGTACTCATGGGCAAGGGCATAGGTTTGATTTTGACTTTGTTGGGGACATAGAAGTTCTCCAGAATCCCCCATGATTACTCGTTGATTTTGTAACATTTTGCAAACATCAAACATAAAACTTATTCACATTTGTAGAAGAACACTCAAACTACCTTGAATTACACAGATGAGCTTCATGTGTGAATGCAACCATCAGGTTTTTTCTTCGTAGAATTAGTTTCCCACAACACGTCTGCTGTGTCCTCTTCTCCACTTCTCCATTGGCTGACATTCAAGCTTCAGGTAAACCTCCTGCTGTGAGGGCCAAGTGTGAACAAGAAGGTCAGGGAAATACCTTGGAAGGTTACCCAGATATTTTAAAGGAAACATCGGGGTTGTATGTGTGAAAAGAGCCCCATACTCTTCACTATAGATTCTAATTGCATCCACATGGGAAAATAAAGATCTGCTCTGTTTTTCTGAATTAGCAACATATTTATCTCAGGATTATAAAGAACCTTTTGTCAAAACTGCCAAATTTTCTCAGCTTATGAATTGTTAATTATGATGAGTTAATAAAAGGATTGTGCTGATACTTTGACACTCTTGTGAAAAACTTAAAAAAACAAAATAATTATCTCAGAATCTTTAGTTTTTCAGTTTTTGTGTCTGAACATCATCTTTTGAATTTCACAAGCAAAATTGGTCAAAATAATAAAAGTAGTGTTAATTGGTGCCTATCACCAGCTGTTTTAATAGAGAATATTTCCCAAATAAAACCATGACTTCATAAAAATTTTGATTGTCAGATAACTTCTTACAGCCTCTTACTGGCAGATAAAAACCCCAGAAATAAGTGTCTTTTTATTTATTTAATCTTTATCAAGACAGTAAAAGGTAAAGAGGTAGCCTTGACCAGTCTCTTTTTGATACAAAGACTTATTTCACTAATAAAAACGCAACAAAATTTAGCCACATACTGAGTGTTACTTAATAGAGACAAGCTGCAGTCAACAAGTATAAGTACTTAAAATAAGATATTAGCTGAATGTTTAACTCTTTTGTGTGCAACAAGTATAGCAAATAACAAATGGCTGATGAAATATTAATCAGGGATGTGAATCAAATAGTGACCCCAGAATAAAAATAGAGTTGAATCTATCAAATGAATAGCAGCATGTTGAAAGAGTCACACCCTGAGCAGTTAATGTACTGTCGTAGCACAACAGCAGGAAACAGATAAAAACTTAAACCACTCTTGACATACCATGGATGATGCCCCGTACTAACTCTCTGTTGTTAATTTTTCCAACTTTTATCAGTGAGGGTAGCAAAAATCAACTATGGCCTGGTTCTTCTGTATTGATTGACTTGCAGAGCAGACTGACTAGCCTGATTCATTGTCTGAAATAGTGAAATATTTCCGTGGCGGATTTATTGAACTGTCTGTCTAGCATGTAGGTTACTGCATTGTGGAAGGATAAACTGGCTGGCTGCTGGTTGAGGTTGTGTATGATGACTATTAGAATATAACTGGTATTTCTGTGGCCTGAAGTCCCCCTCCGAATGCTTAGCAACACCAGCGTCAAAGTGAAATGCAAATTTGAGACTTGGGTTGAAAGCTCCCACTCCAGAGATGTGGAGATAGTAATGAAGTGGATCCACTGATTCTGCTAAAGTGGCATTTTCGACTTGTCATCCCCACACCTAATCCTTGGCCTTTTCCCATGCTTTCTCTGACTATGAAATTACTCTTGACATTTCCTTTTGACTTGCTTTCTAGCCAGCAATCCCCAAAGATAGTCACATTTTACAAATTTGGAAATGGGCTCTAAATGTCATTGATTTTTTTTTTTTTACACCATTGGAAGTGAGGATTTTAGGGTTTACTTTTTAGTCTTTTTTATCAACTCCTGCGCGATAGCTGAATCAATCAGTACTGACCTCAGGTCAGCTGTGGTGATGAACTGTGGACATGTCCCACAGAGAGGAAGTATTAAGTTACTCTGCCCTCATTAATTTGTCCAGACTCATACATCCAAGTGTTACAATAAGACTTCTGTGTTGTGCTGTGGTAGGTCTGAATGATGCTGTGACACTTTGACCTTGTTTTATTTTCTGGCAAAATATAACAAGACATAAAATCTTTTATGTAACTCACCGACAAAGGACTTCTTGTTCTTCTGTAAGTATAGTTCTTATGTCATTGGCTGTACTTTTTAGGTCATTGTCCTAATGCAGAATAAAATTCCAGTCTAGTTAGATGCCGTCTTGATGGTATTTCATGAGATTGTTAGTGTATGCTCATATTCCTCAACATAAGGGGAACATTAATTTTTGACAAAATCTCAAACTTCTCAAAACTATAAAATTGCAGCCCCAGACTTGCAAAGAACCCTCACCATGCTTCACTGATGCCTGCAGAAACTCATTACTGTACTGCTCCCCTACCATTCAGCAGACAGTCTATCCTCTGCTTCAGCCAAGGATTTTATTTTTGGACTGCTGCCATTTTTCTGCACCTCAGCTCGAATGTTTCTGAGCATAGTTGAGTCACTTGGCCTTGTTTCCACATGGGAGTTATGGCATTTTGGCCACAGTTTTTCCTATGAAGACCAATTTAGGCAAATTTCACAAGACAATAGATGGGTGCATCTTGGTCCCACTGATTTGTAAGGAAAATAAGCATGATATGTCTTTCATGCGTCGCGTATTCTGTGCTGACCAATGCATCTGCAGTCCTTTACGTTGCCTTTTTGTACTTTTTGGAGGAGCTTAAACAACACATCTTAAAACACTAGTCTGCTTTGAGTTCTTTGCCTGGGGTGACCTTGCTGATGTACTAGAACTACCTTGAATCTAGTTGTGTAAAGTCTTGTCATGGTGTATCACCTATGACAGAAGTCCTTTTTCCATAACCATTTCTAGCAGAGTTTGGCTGTTCCTTACCAAGTGTTAAGCCTCCTGCACCACAAGCAATGATAATCCTCCTTTATTCCTAGGTGTTTTATTGCATGAAGTATAATGGCGCAAGGGTGCGAATCCTACAAGCCGAGGCTCCAGAAGCATGGAACACTTACCCCTTCTGCTGCGGTAATGCCCCGGGAAGTCAGCTTGCAGCTCCCCAGTTACTGGATCAATTTCCAAGCATGGTTCAATTAGGTTTTGAACCAGCTATCCTCTGTTCCCAGCCCAAACCCTACTGACTATAATACTGCCATATCTCTGAATTAATACAAGTGTACCTATTTTAACTGATGCTGTTTTGAAGGCAAAGATCATCATACTGAAAATGGGTTTGATGTATCTTTCTCTTTTGCCCTTTTGTCTGCAGAATGCAGAGGGGTACAATATGAGCATCCCCATGCCTGGACACCCTGTGAATTTCTCCGCAGCCACTCTTTCCCAGGCTCATAAGGACGTGGAGCAGCTGGAGAAGCTTATTTCTGACCATGATGTGGTCTTTTTACTAATGGATACAAGAGAGAGCCGCTGGCTGCCCACAGTGATCGCTGCCAGCAAGAGGAAGGTAAGAGACAAAAATGCAACAGAAATAAGTGGTTTTTGTGACAAAATGGGGATTAAATGCGAATGAAAACATCAGATAATATAAAATGTAAAGAAATGTGTGTCCTGAGGTTGTGTGTTCAGGTTCCACTGGTTGTCACCTGATCCACACACAAATTTGGCCACAATTATCTCAGAGTTTTGTATTTGGGACTTTCTGAATATTGCTTGTAAATTCAAATTCTGTGTGTGTGTGACATGTAGAGATAGTATTCCTCTCTCACAGCCTGATATTTGGGAAAGGATATGATGGAAAAGCAGCACAGGGCAAGTAGAGTAGAGCCGGGTGGAGTCGGGTAGAGTCGAGTAGAGTAGAGTAGGGCTAGTGGAAAAGGGCCATTAGTGTGGACCTCTTCAGGACTTTTTACAGTGAAAGATCTTTCCCAGTGCTCAGGTAGTCTGTAATCTCTATTTAGGGAGGAATACCAATGGCATGTAGCTGTGTATGAAAGAGCACAGATGTGTTTTTATAAGTGGTGTGAGTGAATGTGAGAATGAATTGGTGCGAATGAGTGGATGTGAACTGTGGTATGAAAGGGCTTTGACTAATCAGAAAAACTAGCACCATAGAAGCTCAAGTCCATTTGAATAGTGAATTATACAATAAAAATGCTCTTAACCAAATTATGAAAGGGCAAACAAGCTTCAAGGTGGGTCGCACTTTTCTTACCCATCTTTGGTCTCCACAGCTGCCGCAATGGTAATTTGAAATTCTGTGTCATGTAGGATGGAATAGTCACACAATACCATATTTTAGAGTCTGTTCTCTTCACCATGAAATTGAGACATGCTGCATTAAATATTTTTGCTACACGTTTGTTTGAACAGCAGTATAGTTCTGTTCTCAGGATTGTAAACATTAAGGAACATAAAATGCTTCCTTCACATTATGCTATTGCTTAGTTCACAGTGTGATGCTTTGACAGAGGACATTGCTGTTTGTCTCAGTTCTTCTGTAGTCAGAGCTTGAATTTTGAAAAATTATTTGACTTTCCTTCCAGGAAACTAAAATAGCTGAAAGTCATTTTGTCTTTCTGTCAAATCTGCCTTTTTACAATTTAGCTTGTATTTTTGCCATGCAACATTTCACATTGTGTCAGAGAATATGTCTCCAGAAACACTGATGCGACTTCCTTCTTGCACTATTAGCAGCAGTTGAATGTTTTTGGGCTTGCTGATTATGTTTTTCTTGATGGCCTGCTCAGCTGAGAGGCTATTTTGCCTTTTGTGCTGTGAGGCTGATTCTCACTTCTCTACAAATTGGCTTCTTATTCTCTTTCTGTTGCCTCCCTGAAACTCTAGATGCTCGTAAAAATTGTTAAGAGGCTATTAATGTTGTATGTAATTGCTTTTTGAAATGATTCACCCCATTGTAGCACTCTTGTTTGTGTAAGACAGCAATTTAGATAATTGAATTTTGTTAAATTGTGCTGTGCTCCGTAAAAAAGAGTCTTTCATTACCTTGACTTTCCATAATTGTCTTTCACTCTTTCAGCTTGTGGTGAATGCTGCTTTAGGCTTTGACACGTTTGTCGTGATGCGCCATGGCCTGAAGAGACCCCCCGTCAGTCAGAGTGTTGCTGCAGGGACAGACTCATCAGCTTCCTGCTCTTCTGCCTCCTCTTCGTCCTCCACACCGGCTGGCTCAGCGCCCAGTGTCCCAGGATCCTCTCTGTTCTCCAACATCCCTGGGCACAAGCTGGGCTGCTACTTCTGCAATGATGTCGTCGCTCCAGGAGATGTGAGGAAAGCACAGAAGCATCTCGTTAGCACATTAAAAACTTTAGATGAGCTTTAAAAAATAACCATCAAACACTGAACATTTTTTCAGTCTTCTTTCACCCAACACGTTTTTATCAAATGTTCTTTTAGGTAATTGTCATCATGTTTGAATAACGAATCACGTTCACGATAAACCCTGCAGCTCTTAGAGCTCAACTAACAACTTTGCCCTTTTTGGATACGGATGTTCCTGGGTGAAAGATTTTAAATCCAGCTAAGCACAAGTTAAACTCTTGAATATACTAAAATCATATCTAAGGCTACGTTCACACATAAGATCTCCCAGACTGAGGCTGGCTCCAGTGTCAGGAACCTGTATCGTCACGTTCTTCATCTCCACCTCGCGCATTTAAGAAAATCGGATATGTATTCGATTTAGTACCACATTTGAAAGTGGCCTGAATCTGATTTGAAAACATCAGATTCAATGTGACTTGTGCTGTTCACACTGTCAGAAACAAATCAGATACAGGTCACATTTGAGCCAAAAAATCAGATTCAGGTCACTTTTGACTGCAGTGTGAACGTAGCCTAATACATGCGATGTGAGGCGGCCTACAGTTGTTCTCTACCATTTTATATTTATTTTAGCAGCAAATTTTGTTAAGAGAACTCATTATACCAATACAATTCTGATATCCATTTTTACTGTCTATCTCCATCAACAGTCGACAAGGGATCGGACTCTGGATCAGCAGTGCACAGTCAGCAGACCAGGCCTGGCCATGATAGCTGGGGCTCTTGCTGTGGAGATGATGGTGTCTATTCTCCAGCACAGTGAAGGGTAAGCAATAAGTCAAAACTATAAAGCACAGAGTTAAACAAGCATTGTGCCTTATTTGATCAATCAACTTTTCAAAGAAAGCACATTGAACTAAAAAGAATAAAAACATGTTAAATTTTGTTCTAGTAAAACAAATGACAGACATGTTGTATGGTCTTAAGCCCAAATGATAATCATGTTCAAGCTTTTAAAAGTAAAAAACTCTGGACAAGACAAATTCACAATTTAACCAAGCTTTCTTTTAATGAAATAACAGATGTAAAGAACTGTCAGCTATAAAATATTTAACACTTCCCCTGAATTAGATGTCTTCTGAGTATGTTTTATGTTGTACTTGTGCATTGTTTTTTTTTCTGCCCTTAAACATGAACTATTATTTTTGGCACCAGCACACAGTTTGCTGTAATATCAGCAGAAGCACTTTTGGCCTCTCATAGCCACCAGTTGTAATGATCCCGAACATGCACAGGGATCGCTCTGATTAGTCTGGTGAAAATGTCAATATATAAGTCAGTGCATGATGAAAGGATACCTGAGACTAAAAACTACAGAGGCTTATGAAGTTTATCACCCCGAATCTTGTACTAATAATTTATCAAAATGCTAAAACATAGAAACAAATACTTGTTGATGAGAAATTATTTTAATGGTGAAGCCATACCCTTTGAAGAGCACTTTTTGACCCTTGTGATCATGGCTTCAGTTGTCATTTCAATTTTAGTAGCATACATGTTTATTTGTTAAACAGTACAACGCAATTTGAGGAAAATTGAAAGCTGCTGAAGAGATACTGCATCCCTTGTAGCTTGTGATTATCTGTACCCACATTTTATGCCCTTATTGTACAGCAATGTGTTTCAAAGCCACTTTGTTTTTACCACCCACCTATTTTTTCAATGGTCATCTAGTAGTAAGATTATGTCATTTTACTTAAAGAATGAAAACATGAAAGTTGTTGTGGGTAAGTAAGTTCAAATAGCCAGGCATCACCAAGAATCATGGTTAAAACACAGTGTAGACTCACATTTCAAGCACAGTCAACAAGCCTTTCAAATGCCCATACAAATGTAACTGCATATTGATGTAAATCTCTGTTTATTAACATGGATGGCATCTTTTGGGGCATTCTGATCATAACCAGGAATTTATTTGCCTGCCTCCTTGTGTGCAAGGTGAATTTGTAAGAGTGATAAAAGAGCACTCGGTTCAACCTCGAGTCAAAAAGTGAGAAATAGGTGGAGCTGGGTTTGTTTTATGTGTGTTGGTTGCTAAAGAGCAGCTTCTGGAGGGAACTTTTTAATGTGAATGCTGGGAGCTTGCTGCAGGGAGTTTATTTCTTTACGTTTTTGTTTTTGATTAATAGACACAGGAAAGCCAGTATTGTACCATTTACTTTTGAAGCCGTAATAACGGTTCTTATTTCTAAGATAATCCAGTTGGTGTGATATTTAACAAAACTCTATTTACAATCACTACAGGCAAGTAACCTCCTCTGACCACCTATATGTGCGAGTCTGAGATATCAAATGCAAATCTATTATCAGTAGATTTGGAAATGTGTTGACACAAGACAAGGATGATAGCTTTGTGTCAGGATAACCAAAAACAGAAATTGCTTCTTGTCAATACGCCGCTCAAGCAGAACCTTAAAGACTCTCTGAAATGTAGATCCATGAATCTACAGGGTCTTTTAAAAAGTAGCGTTAACAGATAGAAAAGAAAAAATCTTAAACAAATCAGAGATGAGTATTAAGGCTTTCAGTGTTTGTAGTCTATGATGAAAACAGTCTTATAAACAAAATCTTTTGAAAATTTTAGAGAGCTCACCAAGGTCAGATGCTCTCATGTAGGCAGCCCTGACCACAACATTGTGCTGGTACTAAAGGATGTTGTGCCTTTGAGGTTGTAGAGTCTTAGCTTTCAACTTGTTTATTTTTGCTTTTAAAAGAGCAATACTGCAGCAGAAGTCTCTCTCCTCCCCACATTTACCCTTAATTTGGTTGCAGCACAGCTCCCAAAATTAGTTGAGCACCAAACTTTTATGTTCACTGCAGAAGCTTTGTTCCCGTTTATAATCCTTCTCTCATTTTTATGCTTCAGAGGCTCAGACCCTGTGATTCATTCATCTCCAAACTTTATTTGGCATGCTGTACTAGCTCGATATTTCCAGCCCTTAAATGTGCGCCCCTCCCCCCAAATGCTGATGGGGATGTGTTTTGCCTATTAAGTGCGTATTATTGTGCGCTTGTGTGTCTTTGGAAATGTAATTGTGTGCACCCTTTTTTTGGTGAAAGTCAAACTAAAGTGGCCGCTTGCCGGGCCTGATAAGACAGCCATTTTCTTTCAGAGTGTTTTGAGATGTTATAAGCCGTAACAGCACTTCTCTGCCCATCCTGGATAAAAAGCTTAGGAAGCAGAGACGAGACGGGAGAGAAAAAGATGTTCTCTCTTTACCTCTGTGGTTGTTTAAGTCCTTTCTTTACAAGATCTCTCTCTCTCTTGCATCTGCTTCCTCTGAGGCCTTGTTTTTTTCTTGTTCTCAATGCTTGCTCATCTCTTCATAGTCCTTCTGTCCTCTATCTCTTTATCTGAAGGCCCCTGCACCAGCATAAGTATGAACAAATGTGGGATTCAAAGAATTTCTCCTCAACTCTAATGTTGCAGCAGTGTTACAGATTTTTTTTATTTAGCAGTTAAATCTAAGCATAGCTGGACATAATGTTTTAAACTCTAGAGAGTCAAACCTTATTAACCTCACAAAATTCAGTGGTCAGCATATAACTTTATATGCATTCAAATGAAGGATTCAGCAAAACCTTTTGAGTAAACATCTTTAAAGAATAACATTGACTTTTATCAATTGTTTTTAATATTGTCTTAATCCATTTTCAACTTGGGATTTTATGTTAGATAAATGAGATGTTGGGATAACCATTTGAATGATTGATGTTTGTTTTTCAGACCTGTTATATTTGGAAACCTGATAAAGTCCAGTGTAGTGGAAGACTAATCTATGATCTCTGTTTAGGGCAAATAATGTTTTCTGTAATTCTGATTCAGAGGACAACATGGTAGCTTTAGTTGGTTCAGTACTCCACCTTATTTTATCCACATATTACACAGCGTCCCAACTTCACTGGATTTGGAGTTTGTATTCTGTAAACTTCCATATATGGGTAAAATCTGCAGTACTGTGGAGTGTTAGGAAAGACTGAGCGGTTCTTCTTTCTCTCCATTACAATATAAATTCAAGTTTCAAGGCTTTGCTTGAATGACAGTAAAAATGCTGCCAGTGTTACACAAGCGGTGAGTCATACACCAATATGCAAATGAAACTGGAAATGTGTCAAGTATATAATTTCCTCTCTCTGTCTCCTCCTTCAGAGGCTATGCAGTAGCCAGCAGCAGTGATGACAGAATGAATGAACCTCCTACTTCGCTGGGTCTAGTGCCACATCAGGTCAGACACAAACAGTGACAAATACACAACATACATTAGAATGACTCCAGTGTTTTTCATACAGCACTGAAGCTATTTGCTCCCACACCATGCACCAATCTATATGTGATTTCCTTCCAATGTATGAGTAATGACAACATATGAGCCATTGTGAGCCTTAGTGTCCAAAGAGGTGATTGATTTCCTTTTACATCTCTCTTTATATTGTAGCTTGAGATTACTAACAGCACTGTTATATAGTGTGCCTGTCCTTAAGATATAACTTATGATCAGACTCCTTACAATTTCCTGGAATAGAAATCAAAGTATTGAGAACACCTCTTAGTGTATAGTAATAATGGCATGAGTGTTTATGCATTTGTCATCATGATGTTAGGTTTAGACATCTTGTTAATCACATTAAAAAGTGACGAAAAAGGCTCATTTTCATGTTTTTTGCTCACAGAATAAAGCTAACTTTCATTGTTATCTTTTCAAATGTACACTTATTCTTTGCCAGCAGCTTCAGAATTGATTTGATTTTGCATGCTGTGGCCCCGGGCATACACCTAACTTTGCCAACTGACTTTGCTGCCTTCATATTTTTCTCTGTAAAGTCATTAATAATCAGAGTTTGATCCCCTGTGTGTGTATAGGCGAGTGGGAAACATGTTTTTGAAATGTGAATAGACTAGGGGTGTATAAAGTATTTAGGACTTGTGGCTTATGGCCTCAGACGGTGACCGAAGTACTTTATCGTTAATGGCCTGATAGTAAACATGTGAGTTTAGTCCCTTATTTCTTCAGCAGACGAAGAATCCTGGTGCTGAGGTCTGGGTTGATCTGGTTAGTTTCACACAGTGTGAGAGTTGTAAGGCCAGTTGGATGTCCTGCCAACTTCATAGTTGCCAAGTTAAAGGTATATTTGAGTTAAGAAATGAAAATTCAAGTCATGTAAGGTTCAGATGAATATTTCAGAACCCATCATGCCAATTCCACGCTCTGTTAAAACTTGCGTCATCTGTGTAATGTGATAAAACAGCATACCTTAGAGCAGGCTTCTATTTTGGTGAACCTGAGGCACACCTGTGAGATAAAGCTGTCGTCTAATCTGCATCGTAAGCTGCCATACCTTCAGTTTAATGGATTGTCTCAGCAAAGAAGACATGCCTAGTAGTTTTTTAAAGAGAAATGAGGTAGAAGCAAATCAAAGATACGTTTCTGTTTCACACAGTAGCAGGCAGCAAAATCAAACTGTCATGTTTTTGTTCAGTATAAATAAAGTGAAGTTTATCCTCTCTGATAGATGAAAGTTGAAGGAGTGTTATGAAGAAATGGGGGCATCTTCTGCTTTTTTAACCTTGACGATAGGAATTATTGTTCCTGTTGTATAAACCTCAATGATACAGGGTAAATGGGTTAGGCGAAGTGCATTATAAAAGCAGCAGGTACGTGTTTTAAAGTGTTATTCACTAGGCCTTGCTGAAGTAGGATGTCAGGTGGAGCATGTTTGACCTTCTGTTCTTTATCATACATGTTTTCACAGCATTTTTAAGAGCTTCAGTTTATCAAGACTGTGATTTATCAAGAGGTCTACCTTCACAGACAGATGAATCACAAGGGTTATTTTCTGAGATGTTGCAATGTCAATAGTTCAGTTTTGTTTTGAATAATCTGTGAATATTTCTGTGCAGACTACAGTTTTCAAATTACAGAATGCACTATATTTCTTAATGGTCAAAATACCATTCTTATTTAAATTTTTAATTTTAATATATCAGCCTAGGAATCATACTCAAATGAAGAATATGGAATTTAAATACATGTTGAACATTATTTCATCCTAATATTTTTACACCAAATTGTTTAGCCCTATTTACAGATTTAAGACCCACTTCTTTGTGGGAAAACAACCCTACAACTACCAAACTAACTACTGCTTTACCATAAAATGCTGAATTCTGAGAAAGCTGAGGATGACTAACCTGACATTCAAGATGGACTGTTCATTGTGTTTCACTAGTGCATTGGGAAAGAGCCTGTACAAAGTGTTTGGGACTGGGCAGAATCTTCGAAAAGTAAATATGCCAAGTGATAGGATGACTGTTTTGTCAATTACACTGATTACAGGCCAATCTGATAATTTAATAAGTGGGTACTACTGCCCACTTTTAAGTACAAAACATAAGCCACTTCATAGAAGAAACTCTCAATGAAGCATGTCAGTAGTGAAATGAAAATATCCAACAGTTCATGCAGCTTTCATAATTGTCATTTGATTTTCATTTAACTAGAAATGCTGTCAAGATCTTATAAAACTGCTACTGAAACTATTAGCATGTATGCTAATCTCTGTACGAACAGTCACTCCCTACTGTAGTCTTGCTAGTAGGTCCCACTAGATGCTCTAAAGGACTCTTAGTTGGTTGTGCAGTTTCAGACCTCCTACAGTCGTTGTAGATTAAAACTTGGCAAGATGATCAAAGACATTGAATCAGGGGGATTCAACTGCACTGCAGGTCAGATGATGACCCCTTACTGATCTTTGCCCTGTTTGCTTACAATAGCCATAAAACATCGACTTCAGCAGCAATGTTCTGTCCCTATTACAGGCTATATCTGTTAAGTAAAATAAATGTAGAAAAAGTCATTATAATGTCTCCCAATCCATCACATGCTCTCTAAAAAGTCAGCCTTTTATGTCTCAGTGTTTTTATATCTGAATATCTCTGCTGAAAAGGACTGATTTCTCTTGGGCCTCTAACAGCAGTTAAAGAGCTATAGTCTGAGAACAAACAGATTGAGCAGTTTTGCCAGGCATTCCTCTGAATCAGAAAACAAAATAACACAAGAGTGCTTGGCCTGTGTTTGTGTTGCAGTCTTTTTATGCATAGAAAGTTGGTGCGAAATGCATCTCGTCATGAAATCCATCCTCCTCACTGTGCCTTTGTAAGCTAAAGCAACACCTCCCAACAGTGTTAACAGCAATTTCAAATGACCAATAAATGTTGACCAGGATGAGCTTTATTTCACATTTGTTTTTTTGCATCGCATCAGTGAATAGAGGAGTGTAGGATCTGATGGGAGAAGGACCAAATCTCTCAACACAGTGATTCATCACGTCCTCTAGGTTTTAAACATGTAGGTGAAATAGATATCTCTGCATCCTAAGTCTTAAAAACACATTTTGAGAATGTTTTCAGAATGTTTGGTTTGATTCCTCTGTCAGGTGGGACCTCTCTGGAGGACTTTGCAAGATTTCACCATGCAAGTGTGGATTCTCTTAGAAAAAAAATGCTTCTTAGGTTAAATTACCTACTAACCCCCTAACTAATTACTTAGTTGTGTGCGTATGTATTTTGCTGTGTGTCTCTCTATGTGAGCCCTGTGCATGACTGACAACTAGCCCTGAGTGTACTCCTCTCACTAAATGTCACCTGTGAAAGGTTCCAGCCCCTGTATCCCAGAAAAGGAAAATTCGGGTAGATAATAGATCACTATCTGAAACGATTTTCGAAACAGGAAGTGGACTGAGGACGAAGCCTTGTGGCACACCATAACACCAAAGTTGATGTTTATTGATTAAGAGACGTCTTATACTTATACTGTAAGAAAGATATCTCTATCTTTGAGACTGAATCTGTTCTGGCTTTTACATGAAAAGAAACGTAAAATAATTCAGTGAAAGACACAGGCCTTTTTTGTAATCTCATTTTGTAATTTTTTCAATACTTTAGGGAGCTTTTTCTGATAAGTAAACAGTAAACTCAACATCAATGCAAATTAATCCCTTGGTAATCATAATAAAATAATTAATGACAATAGTTCTATATCTAATGCATCCCTTATTTTGAAAAAAAATGAAAGAATCAGAATTAGTAGAAGTATAAACAAGAGTAGAAATGTAAATAGGTAAAGCAAGAAGAAGCACTGTATATTAATAGAAGGGTAATGTTAATACAAATAAATGTATACTGTATGTCAGCAAATACAAAAACTGGTTCATATTTATAAAGTTTGTAAGTCTACAATCATAAATACATCTGGGCAAATTTAGCAATGCAAAAAATCTGACCAAAATGCATAAATAATTAGATAAATAAATTAACAATGATAATAATATTCATGATAGTGAGTGATTTACCAGCACTATTTTCGAGTTACTACTCACTCTATACATTTGTTTAAAACACCTGTCTGCATCTCCCATTAATATCTGGACCAAATGTGGTTTATTTAAGTAGGGATACTTCGGGTTAATTATGGTTGTTGCTAATTCATGGTTGCTAACTGCAGTTTTTCAATGTGATCAATAAATGGTTGCCATATCTTTAATAGTACATAATTTTTATTCTGAACAGTATATGTTATTTTTTAGCTCATCGTAATTTTTGATGGCTGCAGCTGTGGACACAAAGTGCTTCAGTGTAAGAGTCAAGAGGGATCAAAGTCAAGTTCAGACTGAAAGAGCCTGAAAGCGGCTGATTTCAGACTGAATCGATCCTTTAGTAATGAAAGCTTTGAGCTCATTACACATACGTAATGATGAGTGAGGTGGCTCTTAAATACTTGGAAAATTATTAGTGTGCGTGTTATATGAGTGCACCCTTGTCTGTCTGGATGATCGTCCACTATTACTACCCTGTTCTTTCCTCTTGGTCTGGTTTTGCATGATCTGTTCTTATGTTATCTTTTCAGTTGGGAGATCAAAATAATGCAGCTCAGATACTTAAAGTGATTAGACAAGGCAGGAGTGGAAAATAATCTGTAAAAACTAAGAAATGCCGTATGTTCTCGGTCAACAACAACCTAGGGGGCAGCCTTGTTGAGCCAGCAGACCTGGTAATGATACACTGTGGACTGTGAGGGATCAGTAACTATAACAGAACCAGATCTGCAGCCACCCGAGCCGTGCCCTTTCGCTGGCTGAATGTTGCCACAATCTCAATATCTCACCACCTCCATTTGCATCATCATCATTATTCATCACCCTGAGAATTTGAATTTCTGCCACTTACTTGACACCTCTGCTGCTTGTGGTATTTCAGCTAAACAATCTAGAGGAAAGTGGGAATGCAAATAGGCTGTGAAAGGGAGTGTGTGTGTGTTTGGGCGGAGAAAGTGGGTAAGGATGAGGTGACAAGATAATGGTGACTAAGGAGAACAAAATTAAGGGTGAATACATTTGCACAAAGGTGTTGTTTCCATTTGTGAATGTGCCTGTTTGAGTGTCCAGCTTTATTATGCTGGATTTCTTGCTCCTCCACAATCTGACAAACCCTGCATTTGAAGACTCTGAAGATGGAGTTTCCTTTCTATGGTGCAATAGTGACACCTGGTGGCAGCTTAAAGAACTTGATCACTTGGTATTGACCTACACATGTGTGCCTATTGCCTTATGATTAATGTAAGGAAAATATTATTGAAGAGTTCTGACTGAACCCTAACAAATATTATTGAAGGAAAACATAATCCTTGTGGCAAAAGTTAAAATTAAACTAACCCATTGCTACCAAACTTCACAATATTTCCTCAAAGCCTTCAAAGTTTATGTAAAATGTGGCACCTAAGTCCAAGTACTGTAAATAGAACTTGAAATAACCCCCTAAAATTACTAATTAAGCCATAAAAAAAGGAAGAAGTTTCAGAAACATACTTGTCCGAGGTCAGATGGACCTTTGCTTTTATGTGTACTGGGTGATAAAGTGGAAAAACCTTGGCAAACACCTCAGGCAACACCTCTTTGACTGGAATAGTAAAATATCTTTCCTCCATTTCTTTAGGGAAAGAGGTTGCAATACACTCAAGTCCTTATCTTAATGCATGCTCTCTACTAAATCTATGTATTTAATATGGAGCCAGTTGTGTGCTTGAGTCCATCTCACATGCCCACGCTCACTTCAGTCTGACTCATCTGCCTCTCACTCTTTCATTTGTGAAAAAAAACATCACTGGGCATGTTTGCTGCCAGTTTTAGTCTCTCATATATCTGAACTGTCTATTACTGCAGCTAATCTTCAGTCCCTATGTCCGTTTTATATCTTATTGGGTCGTCTAATGTAATTACATTTATCAACACACAGATTTAAGGGTACAAAAGACTAAGAAGGAAATGAAATGTGCCTCCAGCTAAAGCTCTTGTGCAAAGAAACTGAATTTTAAGGCCAAAAGAACCACTCCTGAGTCATTTTTGGTTATTAGTTACAAAAAGTAAAATGTCAGTCTTATGCTGAAGCCTCAATCCACCTCCAGTCTCGTCCTTGGCAAAATTGGTCCTGTGGGTAAACTAACCTTTTTAACTTTTTGAGACAAATTATTTAACATGATTGAGTTTTGTGTTTTTAAAGACTGACTCAATGAAATGTGCCAAAACCTTTAGAAACCACATCTGTTTACAGGGGTGCCTGTATTATCAGCATTTAAAGCCATCTGCTTCATCTGACAATGCCTTCAAAGCTAAAGATGTACATACAGGAGCACTTGTTTTACTCTGTTCAAAATAGAAGCCTGATCATTTTAATTCGGTCATGGGACTCACTGCAATGTCCTGCTATTGCTTCGTTCTGAAAGCATTTCTGGAACATCTTTTATTAATGAGTCACTTTTAAAACTATTTAGCTCCGGATTCATGCATCTGCTGAATCTTATTTTTAAAAAACAGAGTGGAAATGGATACATAGACGTGTTCAAAATTGTTGGTACCCTTCCATTAAAGCAAGAAAACCCACAATGCTCACTGAAATTACTTGAAACTAACAAAAGTAAGAATAAATGAGACTTCTGCACCTGTCGACAGGTATTTTGTCCCACCCCTCTTGAGCAAACTGCGACAGCTTCCTCAGGTTTGAAGGATGTCTTCTCCAGACTGCATGTTTCAGCTCCTTCCTCAAATATTCAATAGAACTTAGATCAGGGCTCATTGGAGGCCACTTCAGAGTAGTCTGATGTTTTGTTCTGAACTGTTCTTGGGTGTTTTTAGCTGTGGGTCTGGAGTCATTATCTTGTTGGAGGGTCCATGACCTGCAACTGAGACGAAGCTTTCTGACACTGGGCAGCATATTTTGCTCCAGCATGCCTTGACAGACTTGGGATTTAATTGTACCCTGCACAGATTCAAGACACCCTGTGTCAGATGCAGCAAAGCAGTCCCAGAACATAACTGAGCTTCCTCCATGTCTCACAGTAGTTACACTGTTCTTTTCTTTGTACACTGCAAAAACAGCCCTACTAAAAATAAGCAAAATATCCTTAAATTTGTTACAATTTTCTTGTTTTGAGCAAAAAAAATTGCCAATGGGGTAGGCAAATTTTGCTTGGCTAGAATTCTTAAAACTAGCTTATAAATCTAGATTGAATCTGTCTTGAAACTAGATACAATTTCCCTGAATTTGAGAAAATTTTGCTTATTACATGCATAGAAAAGTTATTTTTTTAAGAAAAGTTCACTTAAATTTTGTGTTCTGCTTTTTGATTTAGCTTATTTCAAGAATGTTTTACTTAATTTAAGAATTAACATGTTTTTCATTTAGTAAAAAAGTCTTGGAATATGATATATTTTCTTAAAACAAGACAATGTCTTTCTGATTTAGCTGGTTTTAAGAAACTATCCTCCAACTCCAAGAAAAACAATAAGCAAAATTAACTTAGAATAAGACATAATTTCTTAAAAATAAAACACAAATGTGTTTTTATCTAAAATCAAGGCACCAAAAGCAATCCTGTTTGCTTGTCATTTATTAAAACAGTCAAATCAGCTGACAAACAGTTCCAAAAGCATAATTCTCAACAACTCAGCCATCATCCTCAGAAAATGCAGTTTTTTGTGCTTTTTTAAAGGAATATTCCAACATTTTCATTGTTTTGGTGTCTTACCTCAGTCTCTAGTCCCTAACAAGCAGGTAGAGACCATTCTCTTGACTGTACGTCCAGTACCAATTATTTTGAGAGACTTCCAACCAAAGCCGCTAGCTTAGCTTGGCTCCACACAGGGAGTGTACGGGTACCCTCCAGCCGGCCTCTGGGTACAGGCATATCAGATAACTCTAGACGGTCAGATGGAGTCAACTTATATTTGTGTAATTTCTTAAACTGAGAAATTGTGTAACTGATCTTAATCTTAAAATAAGTAAAACAATCTTGTTCTTCTGTTGGGTCTTCATTCAAACCACTGTTGTGGCTTGTTACCAGCAATACTTGCTTAATTTTAGCTGAACTTTCTTATTAAGATTTTGTTAGACATATTCTCTTGAAATAAGATTTTTTTTTCTAACACACATCTTGCTTGTCAAGATAATTTTTCTTTTTAGGTAAAATATAAGAACACATTTCTAGAAACAAGCTTTTTTTTCTTTCTTAGAAATCCTTTTTTGCAGTGTATGCTTCATTTTTGCGTCTGTACACACAGAGCTGATGTGACTTTCCAAAATCTCCATTTTTGTCTCATCCGTCCAAAGGACATTCTCCCAAAAGCTTTGTGGCTTGTCAATAATTATTTTGGCTTATTCCAGTCTCACTTTTTTATACTTTATTTTCAACAGTGATCCACAGTCCACTTTGACTCAAACAGTTATGGATGGGGCAATGTGGAGTGATTCTGATGTACCTTGACCTTGGAGTTCACCTCTAATCTCTGTGAAAGTTGTTCTGGGCTCTTTGGCTACTATTGGAATTATCCGGCTCTTCAATTTGTCTTCAATTTTCCTCTTGCCGCCACATCCGGGAAGGTTGGCTTAAGTCCTGTGGACCTTAAATGTCTGAATAATTTGTGCAACTGTAGTCACAGGAACATCAATCTGCTTGGAGATGGTCTTATAGCCTTTACCTTGAACATGCTTGTCTAGAACTTTCTGTCTAATCCCCTGAGACAGCCCCCTCTTTTGCTTTCTGTGGTCCCTGTTCAATGAGCCACACACTATGATACCAAACAGCACAGTGACTACTTGAACCACAATTCAACAGAAATGTCTGATTTTTATTAGTTGATTTCAGTAAGTTTTTGTTTATTATTACTTTTGTTTCAAGTTATTTCAGAGACCATTGTGGGTTTTTCTTTCTTTGACAGAAGGGTACCAACAATTTTTCAACCGTCTCAACATTATCACCACTTATAGGTGAGGTGAATACCACTAGTCATCTCTTCATCATGGCACCCTTCATCATGGTTAGTGGGTGGGTTATATCAGGCAGAAAGTAAACATTGTGTCCTCATAGTTGATGTTGGAAGCAGGAAAAATGGATAAGCATAAGGATTTGATGAGTTTGTGATGCCGTGACTACTGGGTCAGAGCATCTCTAAAACTGCAGCTCCTGTGGGGTGTTCCCGGGCTGCAGTGGTCAGTATCTATCAGAAGTGGTCCAGGGAAGGAAAGATGCTGAATTGGCGACAGGGTCATGGGCAACCAAGGCTTGTTAATGCACATGGGGAATGAAGGCTGGCCTCTGTGGTCTTATCAAGCAGATAGATACTGTTGCTCAACTTGCTAAAGAAGTTAGTGCTGTTTCTTATAGAAAAGTGTCAGGATACACAGTGCAACAGTTTCTTGTGTAGAAGCAAAAGGGGGACTAACACAATAATAGCAACATGGTCATAATGCTCTGCTTGACCAATGTATTTGGAGCTAAGCAGACACCTTACTTGTTTTCTGCTGCTTATTTTAATCAAATTTAGCTTTAAAATAACCCACAGCAAATATGTGATGAACCACATATGTTACATGTTTTATTTTATGCTGTGCAAATTAACTCTCAAAAGGAGCTGGCTCATAGTTCAATTTACACAACACTGTATATCTGGAGGCCATCTGTCACTTGTCTGTCTGTTTCTGGCTGGACAGCAAAAGAGATGCTGTTAACCTTTTACCAGTTAACAGAATCAAATGTCTTTGCTTTTAATGTTATCAGAAAGGTCTTAGGGGGCAGAAGAACAGTGCACCCTTTTCTAAAGTCTTAGTTCATGCAGAAACATGCTACGCCTCTTAAAAGATAATGCCCCTTTTAAAAGACACTTTCTTTAACTTCCCAGAGATTACGACATCATAACTATAGAGCCTTCAGCTGCATGTGTGTTTTCTGTTTATCACAGGCAGACACCATTACTGTCTTGAAAGTTGCTTCCCCTCCCATCAGAAATTGTTTGGGCAGCCAGTCACTGCAAATTCCTTATTATATCCCTCAGGTAGCCTTCCCACCTTATATGTGTCACATCTAAATTCTTGGTAGTGTGTGTGTATTAGCTTGAATAATTTTGGATTTATTGGAATTTTGGACATGAGAAAAATCTGCTCCCTTTCTATTTTATAAAAAGAGAGCTAATGGCAGGAGTAGGTCTGCATCATGCGGCACAAAGCCTGCACACTGTAAACTGTACAACTACAGTCATAATATAATGCCTGTTATTCAAAAAGTTGCAGAGTTTTGCCTTGAAATGATGATTACTTTCAACAATAATGAACTCATAGTAGGTACCCTAGGCCTGTATCCTTTTGCTTAGATATCAAAGAGGTGTCCATATCAGGTAATTGTAATTGGACTGATATTTCATTTCAGTATGTGGTATCGTGACTTCCCCCATTGGAACAGGAGTGTACTTTGTGATGATGTCATAGCACTTGAAACCACTGACGGCTGCTACTTTAAAAACTGAGAGCTCTTAATTTCCACCTTTGTTCACTCACTGAACATTATGAAGCCACCTCTTACAAAAGATTGATGTATTTTTTCCTGTTTCATCACCAGATAATTACAGAGAGGAAGCCTTTTCTAGCGCTGGTCCACATGCGTCACCACAAAACATAATGGATGAGGCTTTTCTTTAAAGAAGGAGGATGTGGCTCAAGAGAGGGGGAGGGAAAACGCTGAATGGAACATACTGGTGATGAGCGGAGTTTGAATGTGTTGCCACAGAGTTTGTTAGTGTGTGTGTCTGCATTTGCATGTGTGTGTATGTGTGGATTCTTTGGATAGTCATCAAGGTAATTAGCGGTAATGACTGCAGCCATAAATAGGAGTGACAGCTTTGAGAAGAGAGAGATGGCCTAAAAATGTGTCACTGCATAAGCTGCTTCTGTTTTGACACCAGAGGGTGCTCTTAGCCTAGTTTTAAACTTCTGACTCAAACTGGTGTAAAGTTCCAAACCCAAGATTTCTAATCACTTCTCTGGTACTGAGCATTTTCTTTTCCTAATAAATGCACAGAGTAACAAAATGGGCACTTGTGTCTCACTAAGAGATCATTACTGTCAGATATTTGTTTGTTTAGCAATAAATGAGCTTTTGTATTGCCTCTTTTGTTTGATTGTCTTGTACTTTTTCTCATAGGAGAACATTACAACTTGTCTATTCCAACTTTGTTGTTTAATGTCAGCATTTTTATGTACAGGGCCACCTCTGGCCAAAGTGCTGCACTTAGCTGAAAACTTTCAAGAGTGGAAGAATAAAGGGGTCCAAAACATGTCATTTAAACCCCACATTTTCTGCATTCACCCTGTATTTACTTTTTTCTTTGTTTTTTTTTCTTACCTCCGTGGTAACTGATTTTACACTCAAATTCCAAGTCATATTTCCTGTAAATGTACCGTTAAAGAACTTAGACCTGACGCACATTTTAACCATTATGTCAATTTTTCTTCCACAGATCCGAGGTTTTCTTTCAAGGTTTGACAATGTTCTGCCTGCCAGCCTGGCCTTTGACAAATGCACCGCCTGTTCACCCATTGTAAGTAGCCCATGCAGTCTGTCAGTAGATTCCAATGGAAATAAAATGTTTCATTTCTGTGTTAGTCTGATAAATCTGGGCCTTTAAGTTCATATAAACATGTTACTCAAACTAAAATGACCCTAAATTGAATTTCTCGGCGTCAGACTAACAAACCGAGATCAATGGTTCTAAAATTGTGTGACAGGGCACACTGGTGGGCCTCGAGGCAAGACGAGGTGTGCCTTGGCAGTTTGTACAGACCTGTTAATAGTGCAACGAAACAATAACTAATGAATGAATTTTAAATCCAACCCTAAATATCTCTACATGTAAATGTTAACTTTGTTAATGAACTTTTATTAGTACTATAGTTGTTTGTCATATTTACAGTACTCCATCATCAGGAGGAGACATGCAAAATGCACTATAGAGCTTAAGATAGGCTTTATATGACTTCAAAGTTCTAGTACAAGGATGTGGTCCATTTTGGAACACAAGGAAAGCGATAAGCAGCCTGTCCAAATACAGCCCACAAGGATTTTAACATAAACCTCCACTCTGACAGGCTAAATAACCAATCACAGTTTTGTACTCAGGGCTGGCACCTGGGCCCGTCAGAACCCCTGGGGCACAGGCCACTAATGTAGCCATGGCCTTGCAGGACAAACCACGGCCCCTTGAGTTTTGCAGTTACTCCTCTCAGCTGTGTTTCAACCAAGTGGTCTGGTTTGGTTCACTACAGTTCAGTATGTAAAAGGACCTTTGTAGATCAAAATAAATATGCGTCATAGACTGATGACTTCCATAACACCCATTAAAGAACCTTTTAAAGGTGGTAGCTTGGTTTTAGATGAGCATTTAGCAAAATTAGTTTGCAAACCACTGAACTAAGCCCTTTTCTTGGTGCCCTTATGCAGACATACCACAGTGAAACTCTGGCATTGCAGCTCAAAACATTCACATTAATTCCTTGGGGGTGCAATGTCTGTGTCAGTTTATGTTGCAATGTAGTTTAGATATGCGTAACATGGTGCATGCTTCCTTCACACATAAAGGCAGAGACACTCACAGTGCTCCTGTCCCCCACTGAGTCCGCATGTCCACCTCTCTTTATGCATTATGTCTCTGATCCTACCACTGGAGATGGAGCAAATGGGGGTCACATATTGGCCCCATTTCGTCACTGTGACATTCAGAGTGGAGGCCAAGCATCAAGGGGGCGTAAATATTATGGGATGAATGGGGCTCTAGATAGTTTGGTCAGAGGTTGATGTTATCTTGCATGTTAATTTCTCAATCAGACCAGACTCAACTTGGGGCTTTGTTCATGCTCCACTGTCTCCATGCTGGGCTTTGACCCTGAAAGTCAGCAACATTTATCATAAAGTTGAAAAGCATGCGGATGCTAGGTGTATAAGTACAATTGTTGAGAGTTTGCAAAAGTGGTATTCTTCAATGCTGTTGTGTTTGACAAAAAGTTAGAATGATAAGGCTGATGTCATTTGTTCTATCAGGATAGAATGGCCAGGAAATTATCTGAACATTTGTTCATGTATTTATACACAACCAGTCAGCTGCTTGCTACCCAGTTTCTCAGGTCAATAGAGTGACTTTTCTATTAGTTGAAATGGTACAAGTATATTGCAGTTACAGTGGTGCAGGAGGTTAGTTCTCATGCCATACCGTAAGAGAGTTACTGGTTTGTGAATGGTCATCTGTCTCCACAAGTCAGCCCTGTGATCCGCTGGCAACCAGTCGAGGGTGTACACCACCTCCTGCCTAATATCAGCTGGGAGAGACTCCAGGCCTGAAAAGGATGAGCAGTGTAGGTGATGGATGGTCTCTGTCACCTCCCACTGTAAAAGGGGTGGACATGCCTCAGTAAATAAAACAAAATTTTCTCCTGATGTACTGGGATGAGGATTGTACTAAAGTTATACTGCCCAGTCAGGCTTTGACCATAGCTTGACCTTACTGTGCATGTAAACCTACTGACTCAAAAACCCAAAATGCATGCACTAAATCCAGTTTACTATGAAGATCGTGTTTTGGCTGTAAACTCTCCCTGTGCAGCAACTGTTTTATGAACCACAAGTTGCAGCCACAGCAGAAATAAGGGGATTCCCGTCTCTCCCCTTTCAGTATTTTTGAATCAGTTGAGCTGTGTTGAAATGTTGCTCCTGTAGGAATACTAAGAACATGTACACACATACACACACAGTGAGATAGAGAGACAAAGAGAGAGAGAGAGAGAGAGAGAGGGAGAGAGAGAGAAAGGAAAGCTGGTAAGGCCATATGTTAGTAATCAGGCAGCAGTTGCTCATTGATGTCAGTTACTGTCCTGGGAGTAGATTTAGCTCCCACTGCTGCTTTGTGTGTATGTTTATGTGGTAGGGGGTAGAGATGAGTGGTTTAGGGGTCTACTTATCCTATGGCAGCCAAGTTTGGCTGCCTTTATTTCTTTTCTCCCTGTTGACACTGACCCAAAGTCATCAAAGGTGCCCTATCGTTGCCTCAGTTAGCTTGGAAGTTCACAAAAAACAGCAATGTGATGGGATAGTTTTGGTGAGACCAGGAAAAGAGGACTGTGCTATGGTTGTCATTTTTAAAATTTTCATTCAGTTTTGTTTTTCTATTTGTTTTAACTTTTGTTTTACTGCCACTTAAGTTTGGAATAGACTTAAATGCTGTTTTGTTGATTTTGGTTTATTTTGCAAAATGCATTACTTTATTTTTGTTTCTGTTTTTGTTTGAGCGTTAGATATACAGATGTGGCAAAATATTGCTGGTATCCTTCTTTCAAAGAAATAAAAACCCATATTGTCACTGAAATTACTTAAAAATGACAAAAAAATGATAACAGATTAAAATTTACTGAGAATCAACTAATGAAATGAGACCTTTCTTTTGAATTGTGTTTCAACAGAATCTTTTCAAACTGTAAAATAATGAAACTGCCTTGGACAAAGATGATGGTACCCCTAGAAATGACTGAAACTGATTTTACCATAGGGGCATGTTAACCTAAGGTGTGTCCCGTAATTAGCATCACAGGTGTCTTCAAACTTGTAATCAGTCATACTGCCTATTTAAATGGTAAAAAGTCATAGCTTTTTGGTATCATTGTGCATATCACACTGAACAGGGACGACTGAATGATGAGAAGAGAGTTGTCTTGGGAGATTAGACAGAAAATTATAGACAAGCATGTTCAAGGTAAAGGCTTTAAGACCATCTCCAAGCAGCTTGATGTTCCTGTGACTACAGTTGCACATATTATTCAGACGTTTAGGGTCCACTGGATTGTAGCCAACCTCCCTGGACATGGCTGCAGGAGGAAATTGGATGACAGATTGAAGAGACAGATAATAAGGATGGTAACCAAAGAGCCCCAGAACTACTTCCAAAGAGATTAGAGGTGAAATCCAAGCTCAAGGTACATCACTCACATTGCACCATCCATCATAATTTGAGCCAAAATGGACTTAATGGAGGGCATCACTGTTGAAAGCAAATCATAGCAAAGCGAGAATTGATTTTGGTAAAATGAATATTGGCCACCCGCAAAGCTTTTGGGAGAATGTCCTTTGGACAGATGAGACAAATCTGGAGCTTTTTGGCAAGTCACATCAGCTGTATGTGTACAGACACAAAAATGAAGCATATAAAGAAAAGAACAATGTACCTACTGTGAAACATTGGGGAGGCTCAGTTGTGAGGCTGCTTTGCTGCATCTGGCACAGGGTGTCTTGAATCTGTGCAGGGTACAGTGAAATCTCAAGACTATCAAGGCATTCTGGGGCAAAATGTGCAGCCCAGTGTCAGAAAGCTTGGTCTTACTTGCAGGTCATGGGTCATCCAACAGGGCAATAACCCAAAACACATAGCTAAAAACACCCAAGATTAAATGGTTGGACTATTCTGAAGTGCCTTCTGTAAGCCCTGATCAATCCTATTTTTTGACGGAGCTGAAACACGCAGTCTGGAGAAGACACCATTCAAACCTGAGGCAGCTGGAGCAGTTTGCTCATGAGGAGTGGGCCAAAATACCCGTTGACAGGTGCAGAAATTGTCTTGTTGCAGTGATTGCCTCAAAAGGTTGTGTAACAAAACACCAAGTTAAGGGTCACCAGCATTTTGTCCAGGCTAGTTTTATTAGTTTGTTTTTTAAAGTAATTCTGTTGAAACACAATTCAAAGGCAATGTATGATTTTCATTTGTTAATTTTCAGTAAATTTTTAATTGTTCTCACTTTTGTCAGTTTCAAGTTATTTCAGTGATAATGTGGGTTTTTCTTTCTTGAATGGAGTTTTTTCTTTCTTTAGTCCAAAGCTATTGCAACCAATCACATCAGCAATGTGATTGGTTGAATTTGTTTTGGACCAGAAATGGAGAATTTTGACATTTGAAGAAAAAAAGTAAGATTAAGATGAGGGGTGGGGATAAAGAGAGGAAGTGCACTGCTGAAGAAAGGCTGTCGTGATGAGAGTAGGGCTGCTTCACTCTCTCTTTCTCCCCCCTCCTGATCTCAATGCAGTCTTTGTGTCTATAAAGAGGTCATAAAGCCCCAGATCTATCACTTTCATGAGAAGACAGAGTGAGTGAGACACACAGAGGCAGAGGGGGGGAGGGACGCTCAAGTTGGCCAGCTTGACTTTGTAAGAAAAAAAAGTTTTCTCCACCTACACTGCCTCTGAAAAAAAGAAAAGAAAGATGAAGTTCCAGCCCATCTTAAGGTGTCGTGTTTCTGCCCGTGTGACTGATGAGATTATTCGGTCTGAGCGGAGGGTTCATAAGGTTTGACAGGGATTGGCTGCAGCCTATGTAGTCAAGAACAATGAACAACACGAGTTAGGAAAGATGATCCTTTTGCTGAGGAAGGGATCTAGGCTGAGTAGTGAAATTGGTGAAAATGTTTTGATTCCCCAAATCCCACCCACACACATTTTCCCCCCTCACTGTTTAGTGTCTGCTGTTAACCCTTTCTCCTCCTCAAGTCTACTCCTCTTTCACTCTTTACTTCTTACCTTCCCTTCTTCCTGTCCTCCCTCCTCCTCCCTTTGTGCGTCCATCTATCACTCCACTGTAATATGTGTGTGTCCGTCTTTGTGCTCGGTGTGTGTATGTGTGTATTCCTGCCGCAGTCAGCTGTGTGCTGCCAGGTCACTATGGAAACAAAACAATTCAAGCCCTGTCTGGGCTGGAGCAGTTCCTGTAGAGTTGGGGCTTTTCACTCTGTGTGTGTGTTTGTGTGTATTTCAGTGAGTGTGTGTGCGTGCATTTCCTAACTCTTTTCTGGGGCTAAAAGCCAATAAAGCTACATGCCAGAGAGTAAATCACAGCTGACGTGTCTCTGTCTAAATCTGTGCCAGACAAGTCTTACTACAAATACTTTTACTAAAACTACCAAATATGCTAACACTATTTATAGCGGTTCTTTTACAGTACAAATAAAAAAAAATGTAGAAAAAGTGGTTGTGGACTCAACCAGGATAACCTTGCCTTGCAGATTCAATTGCTATATCAGGCTGATCCATCTCGCCAAGCTCCAATCTGCAATGATTGTGCTTGACCCAAAGTGGCACAGCCCAGTCAGCGTCTTTTAAAGCAAGAAGGGGTGGGTGATACAATCGAGACAGCAGCAGAAGGTGACTGCTTGTCCAGAATTTAGCATAGATGCTAACAGCTTCAGTAGTGGTTTTGTCAGATCTGGACCACTTTTCTTTATTAAATGAAAAACTAAGAGCAACAGTGGAAGCACTTCTCCGTAGAAGGGAGATGTTTGCTTCATCTCCATAGTGATTGATGAGAGTTTGTTCTACATCTATTCTTTACACTGCGGCTGTAGCGCCTGCCTTCTACAATATCTGATTGGTCTGGAATGAATGACTGACAGAATGATCATCCAATTGCCTGCCAGTTTCTGCACATTCCCAAACACTTTCTATGGGCTCTTTCCCTGATGGATCAGTGAAATATACTGAATGGTCCATCCGGTCTGTCAAGTTACAACCAGGTTGGATTAAATCAAAAGTCAACAAATAACCAAAATGAAACATGAAACTTTGTTTTGTTTACCCATAATTTGTCTCAACTCACTGCTGTGCTGATTTTTACTATATGATATTATATGTTTTAGCATGATAATGAAGCTTAATAACCATGTAGGGCAGACCACTGGTTAACAGACTGGTGAAGATCTTTGGTTTTGGGCTGTAGAGAAACAAAAATAAGTAATCTAATTAACTTGTTTGAGTAACTAACATTGAAGAAAGTTTTATTTGAAACTATGACTGAATCTTTGCTGAAGTCCTCAGCTATACTGTATTACATAAAACCAGACTGTGGCACAAAATACATTGTACAACAATGATTTATTTGTGCTTTACAAAATGTTCTTTGTTAGACTTTTTTTTAAATCCAGTTTTCAATTATTTGTTACAGTTCTGCTAAAATTTGATCTTTTGTGTCTAAATCTCATTTATACTTTTATTTTGTCAGTGTTGTCATCGCCCTTCTCTGTTTGGGTGTTGGATTGTGTCTAATGTTTCCTATATTTTGACTGCATGACTCTGTTATGCCATGTGCACTGCTGCCTGGTAATCAATAGAGCTTCAATTTCAATAACAGTTATGAATCCCAAAGATCTCAAAAAAATGTATTGGGAATAAATAAATACTGTGCATGTGTTCATTGATCCAGGCCTTTGGGCATGTGATGCTTTCTTTACATGAAGATAGATATGTACGGCATAGAAACCACTAAGCCTTGACCACACATTCTTTACGAGCTTTGCTTCCTGGGAAGTGTGCAGATTCTCTGAAATACCGTAAAGCCCGAGTTGTTCCTTAATGAGTCAGGATAGAGGTTGTGTGTGTGTCTGAGTGTAACCTGGTGTGTTGACCATACGTGTTAACAGAGGAAGTCAGGGCCATTGAGTCACCAGGAACTGTTTACTCATAACACTCAGGGAGCAGTAAGAGTAACATCAAGGTAAAACCAACAACAAAGAACTGCCGAGCATTTCTGTACCAGAGTCCAAAAGAATGTATCAGATTAGACCCGTATTTGCCTAATATTCTTAATTTAAATTGTCCCTGGTACAGCATAGTATATTGTATTTTATCATAAGATATAATATATCCTTTGTTTCCTTCATTTATGTACATTATTGAGTCATCCACTTGTAAATTTCCTCAATCAGATCGGACAACACCCCCAGCACGTCTATCTCCATGCATGTACAATCCAATTTTTTGAGAAACGCTGAGCTGTAGGGTACGACATCTTTGTTTTTATCAGCATAGTTTATTTTTTTTATTAAAAGAAGCACCTACTTTCCTTCGGACTCCATCTGGCCTTCAATTTAAAAAGGCTGTGTACAGCAGGAACAACCATAAGTAATTATTCCTTGTGCACAAGATATTGTATGCGGATCAGTATCATGTCTTATTAAACCATTCATCAAGTTGGCCAACTCCAGCATGCTGTCTCAGAGAGTTCATTAGATCATTTGGGAGAATTGTTCTGATACCAATGGGCATTTCCTGTTCAGCACAGTTCTTTCGAGTATATACAATTACAGCAAATTATCTCTATTTCAGTACAAACAACTGGCACAATCAGACAGGTTAACTCATCACACTGCTGTAGTAATGTGACCAGCAGTAGTAGTAATAATAACTGCATTAGAGCTACCACACAACCAGGCTGATGGTAATAGACCACTCAATGAGTCACTTTATGTGCTTAGGTCCAACATACCATGAAAATGGCAACAGGTCAGTATTTCTACTATTTGTATGCAGATCATTACTGGACTCCACCACATCAGCTGATTCAAAAACTTGTTCAGCTTGCAGAATAGCATTTCATTTGCAGCTCATTCAAGCAGGAAAGTGTATCATTTTTAAAGCTGCCCTCTTTTCCTCTCACTGACAGTTTCTCTGCCATCACCTTTAAAAGTCTTACAGTGTTGTTAGTTACCATGCTATCTGGTGTACTTGTTGGTCCACTGTAGACACTGGACAGCATTAAAAGTGTATCTTCTTCTTGCATTGATGCCATGTCTGAACGGAGATGAAAACATTTTTCCATTGAAAATAATCTCTGTAAATGCAGCATTCTTTCAGGTAATGTGTTTGTCCAAACGAATACACTGTTAACGTTGTTCATATACCAGGCCTGATAGTGGCACTGTAATGATGCTGCAGACATACACCAGGACCAGAGAAGAAGACATGGAGCATCAGCATACATAATGAGAAATGTCAACAAAAAGTTGCGTAAGCTGTTCTCCACGTCCTCTCTGTTGCTCATGGTTGTCCCGGAGGAGCAGAAGAGTTCGCTGCTAAAGCAAGATCAGTAGCTTCTGCTGCACAACAATATTTTCTGCCATTTTTTCTGTTGTTGTCAGGGTTCATGCTTACAGGTTAAAGGTAGAGTTGGGGCTATGGCATTAGCATTTTCGAAACAAGACTGGCATTTCAGATTTATCCACTCTGGGACTTGTTTTTAAGAATTTTCATTTTCTGGCACCTGAAATGCCGAATTAGTGTCAATGAAAAACTCGTGCAGATACACCTTAATTTGTCTTCCTGTGGGATGCCCCCCAGTTTATTTATATGTATGCTAATCTGTGCAATCATCACTGAAACATTTGACCTTTTGAGTAGCCTAGCCAGCTAACTTACTCCCCATACTTGTTGACATGGCAGTGCTGGCTGTAAAATGACATAAGGCCAGTCTTGCCTTCTTGTATGATTTGCCATTTGTCTAAAATACTGGTTTGTGAATATGAATTTATCCAAAATAAATATGCAAATGTACATTGAATTGTAGCAAAACAACTAGGCTTTGAAAAGGTATAGCCTTATAAATCAGGATGTGCCAATGATTCAGTCTCCAAATGGTTCAGAGAGGACCATCCAACTCGTTCATACAGAGTACAATGATGAGTTAGAGCCTTAAGATTTGTTATGAACCTTAAAGCCCCATGATACACAGTATCCAATGATTTAAGGCACTGAGAAGAAGCATGCAGATATAAAACATCACCATAATCAATCAGCTGCAAGAAAGTTGCAGCAACAAGACGCTTTTTTGCAGCAAAAGAAAAACAAGACTTATTTCTGAAATAAAAACCCAGCCGTAGCCTTAGCTTCTTTACAAGGTGCTCAATATGAAGCTTAAAAGACAGAGAGTCATCGATCACAAAACCGAGGTATTTATAGGAAGACACAGACTCAATTTGAAGTGGGAGTTTGATTACACTGTGAGTTAATATACTGTATGTAAATCTCAATGTAAAGACCTCAAAGCTGAAAGACCCTTAAGACCCCCTCTTAGATCTCTGGCCTTGCCATGTTCATTAACTTACCAAGCTCAACTGTGAAGCCCCTCTGAGCCACCAGGACCACCCACTGTATGCGTGATACATAAACACACACACCCACATACACACTGATAAACAGCCTGTAGTATCTGCTGCTTTCAAGTTAAAATCCACAGAATGGATCTATAAACACCTTCAAGAAAAACATCACGACTTCCAGATAGATCTTAATGGTAAAGATTCATGTGGTCCATGCAGGAAGGAAGTGTACATTCACAGAACATGTGTCAATGTGTGTGCAGCACACCATGTAATCCAGATGTTGATGTCTCTGAAGCTGGGGTTAATTCATGCTATCTGTTGACAGCTTACACAGAGTCCATTATCCTTGTCAACATTTATTCTGTTTATGGTAAATATCCCACAATGTGTAATGAACAGCAGCCACAGTGCTGTTCTGAATAGGTCACGTTTTCAATGCTAGTGTTCTTTGTAGTCTTAACCCTTTAAGATACACGGCTCTGCAAATTATTCATTTTTGTAACTGATGCACTGATATTTTTGCTTTTAAGATCTAAAATGAACAAATTTTATCCATGAGACAAATTATGTTGCCAATTGCACTTTGTCTGATATGTCTAAATTCTCCACACAGTCTAGTAGATTTTTATGTTTTATTGTTTTCTTTGTGCAGATTGTCATTCACAAGACTATCTCAATCATTTACTGCAGTATATACACCTGTGTATTATATTTTAACTATAAATAGGGAAAGAGAAGAATAAGAATTGGGAATATAAGTTCAAGGAACATAGAAAGAACATGTAGAAAATGGTGCACAGAGGCAGGCAACAACTGTGAAGCAGTTTGCACAATACAAAAACATCTTGCTCTTGGAATAATGGGGGTATCTTACTGTGGTTAAACTTCATAAATAAACCGTTGTTTGCATGCAAGAAATCATTTTGGGGTGTGCCCTCATTTTCAGTGATGCTAGATCAACAGTAAAAGGAAATAATAAATATTATGCCCCAAGAGCACAAGCCTCCATCAATGCCTTTCTGATTCTTAGCAGTTATTCTGGAAAATGTTGAAAAACTGCTCTGTTGCATTAACAAAATCCTGGATCCACATTTGTACCTAGAAAACCACTAAAAGATAATCACTTTTTCCTTGTGCCATTACTATCATTATCTGTTTTTTTTTTTTTATCAAAACCTGGTAAGAACTATCAGGCAAAGAAATGGACAAATGCCTCCCCAATATAAGCATTTTCCCTGGTGCCACGACCAACATTCCCTGAAGTGTCATCAAAATCCTTGCATATAGATTCAGATCACCACTGGAAGCTTACCACGTCTTACTGGTGCCATGACCAATATTTGCTGCAAATTTCATCAAAATCTGTTACAATTTTTTTGGGTTACTGTGCTTGCAGAAAAACAAACAAAGAAACACGTGGGCAGAGACTAGCAAAAACATTTACCTTCTTGGCAGAGATAGACAAAGCATTTAGGAACCTATAAGACTTGATAGGAAAGACCTGGCATGCCTAATTAACTGTTCAATATACACTTTACAGCAGTCACATTGTGTCCTATTAATAGATTTTTTTCATTTTCTTAAATCCTCACATGTATTCCTTTTTGTTTAACATTCAAATTTTAATTTCATTACTTTTCACTATGTGGATTGCTTTAATTTCTTGAGGTCAGTTTTTAACACTCAATAATGTATCCTTTTGAACTTTTAACTCTTCATCAGGATGTTTTACCCAACTGGTTATCAAAGTTTGACTTATTGTTATTTTTATTTTTATTTTTTTATATTTATTCACCGACTTTCTTTGCACAGAGATTATGATATGTGTTGTGAAGTACTGAAGAAAAGGAGGTGGTGTTATTTTCTATTCTCAGTGCTTTTCTACCTGTTTTCTTTCCTACTAAAAATATTTGTTTTTAAATAGTAAGCATTAGTGCTGAACAGTGCAAAAGTAGAATTCATTTTAATTTGTATTAATTAGTAGCAATGGTTAAAGGACCATCACACAAAAGGCAAATTAGAATTGTAATTGGATTGTGGAAGAAAACGCTGTCAGCCATTTTGGAACAACTTCTTGGGCAGAATTAAACATTAGTTCGATTTTTACTTGATGGTAAATGTTTTTCATTCTGAGACTCAAATGCTGAAATAAAACCCCTAAGTTTATCTGCCGTGGTTGTTGACAAAGGGTTACCAGACATATGTCAGCCCAATCAGATTTTGGAAACTTCACCAGTGTTGTGGAAATGTATTTCTCAATTTGCTGAGGGGGACAGTAAAAATGTCAAGGATGCTGATGTTCTGTTACCATAAAATGATTGCATGTAATTGTGGTAATGTTTATTTATTCATTTTTTAAGTAAAGTTTTATAACCTCGGTTAATCATAGTTATCACGATTCCTCTATGTCATGAGTGGCTATATTTCAGCAAAGTGGTTTTGACCGTTGGCGTCTCGTGTAACAGATCCTGTGCGTGGAAGTGGAGAATCAAAGAAAGAAAAGAGGAGGAAGGAAAGAAAAGAGAGGCTGAAAAGATGAATGAGGGACACGTCAGTGTGTATTGTGTGTGGTGTGTCTGGCTCCGAGGCTAGACGCCAGGTCAGTCTGCGAACACACACATTTGCACAGGCTTTGACTCACACAGTGTGTTGATGTCTGAGGTGGAGGTAACCCTACACCTGCAGAGGAGGGTCTGTGGGTGTCCATGAAAGGATCGGCCAAGCCTAGGAAGGTAGACTGGAGGGCAGAAGATCTGTGTGCTGTCTGTGATGTGTGTGTTTTGGAAAGTAGGTGTGGAGTTTTGAAGTCGGTGCTGGTAGCAGATCAAGGTAAACATCAGAGTGACTTCTAAGGTGCTGAAATGTGGTGTAACACAGGTTAGGAATATGAAATAGAGTGATATGGTTCTGTTGTTTAATACCAATAACAGTCCATTGCTAATCAAAAATTTATTAAATTGAAGTGGGTAACTTTTTTCAAGTGGTGATCTTTCAGCCACCCATCTAAAGTCACCATATAAGATTTTAACTGGACTTTGAGGTGTGCTGATTGCCAACAGCTGCATTCACACAGTGACATTATGGCCAGCTTTTGCCAGTGTAGGCGGAATGCCGAGATGCATCAAAATCAGGCCACGCAGACCTAAGTTAATGTACGCTTGGCAAGGCTGGTCTTTGTTGGATTCATTGAAAAATTGCTTTCAATATCCAACGTTTGATGCAGCACACTTTTAAACAGCAGAATTGACCCCCTCTTACCTTTGCTGCTCTTAGTTACAGCTGTGTTCTCATCTGTGCTGGCTCCAGCTGCTTCCTCCTCAGGACTGGACTCCTGTTGTCCTGTTGTACTTCAGACATCCTCGTGGGGGCAGCCTAAAGGACTCCCCTCCTCAGGTCATAATGTTGTAACACTGAGGCCAGTTGTAGCTGCACTTGGTACAATGACACAACAATGTGAGATCGGGCAGTTTTCCGCATCTTTGCTAACAACTATAGGTTGTCTTCAGATTTTAATTTTTTAGGGGATTACTGTCATGGCACAATGAAGTAGTGATTTGATTATGGTGGTGATATGAATCCAGATGTGGAGCCAAGAATTTTTCCAGTGTTTGGTTAACAGTCCAAATTAAGGCAGGTTTGTGCTGGACAATTTTGCAAATTCTTTGGTGGAGATATATGCCCTCACTTTTAGATGTGTATTGGAAGAGTTTTTGTGTTTACTGAAACTGCGTAACTGCTAATCTTGTCTAGCTCTCTTTTGAAAAAGAGATCTAAGAGGTAAAGGTTCAATTAAAAAACATCCTTTCCGTGGCTCTTTTTCAGGTTATCCTTTCCCTGTCTCCCCTTCAGTATCCCACTCTAATAAAATAAAACCTTGAATAAAACTTAAAGATATAAACTGACTTTCACCAAGGGTGTGTGAATGTCAAGAATATATTGCTGTGTACTTCATGTATGAACATAGATGATATCCAATAACATTTTTTTACAAGTGTCACATGTCAATTTTCAAAAGGCATGCCGTCTCCTAACCATTACAATTTTTCAGTTTTTACAGGGCCTTTAAATTAGCCTGTACACTGATTTCAATGAAAAGTTGATTCTGTTGACTTTAAAATGACACTTATTGCTCACCTTTGAACAAGCATAGAGCACAACAACACCTGTTATATATCTTTTTTTAACCCAGGTCCTGGACCACTACGAGAGGGAAGGATTCAACTTCTTATCCAAGGTGTTTAATTCCTCTCACTCATTCCTTGAAGACCTGACTGGGCTGACACTGTTACACCAAGAAACACAGGCAGCAGAGGTAAATTGCACTATACAAAACCTACACAAACAAATGCAGATACATGTATATTGTCAGAACCTGTTGTGCTAGGAGACACTATGCCAACATTTAAATGGCTGAAAGCACAGTAACACTCAATGCAAGACCAACAAGGTCAGACTGGGGTTTAACAGGCATATGCTGTACATCTATGACGTAACTTTGCTCATTTGATGACTGCTAGTGTGGCATTTGGAGGAAAAATGCCCATCAGATGTCATTGCAAACAGAATTTAGGATTTCATACAAATACATTTGTATAAAATGTAAGCATTGGCTGGACTACATGACCAAATATCTAAAGTAATTTCCCACCTAGATCTTCGGTGAGAGTTGCTCTGATTGAAGAGGGTGCTCCCTGGTCAACTTGCATATATATAAACACAGCAATCAACCTCTGTTGGCACAAACAACCTAACTGAGCCAGTCTGAAAGAGGTGGTCTGGACCCCCGATTTGCAGTAAGCATACATTCATCCTAGCAACCAGCACTATGAGTTAATTTATCCCACTGCTATGGTAGTATATAAACAGCAGCAGGAGTAACAATAATTGCATTTCATCTACCAGACAACACGGCTGACCACAAATTACGACTGAATGATAATGTTTTGGAGCTTATAGAATCACTTTCTCTGCCCAGGCCCAACACACCATGACAATATCAACATTACTCACTGTCTCTACAGCAGATTATCACAGGATTTAACAACACTGACTGACACAAAAACTTGTTTAGATTCCAGGATTAGTCCAGCTTCCTTAAGCAGGAAAATTTTTCTGTTTGTAAAGCTGACAGTTTCTCTGTGAAAACTTCTACCGGTGTTGCTTTATCATAAGTTACCATGTTATTTGGTGTTCTCTGTCATCGGTCACTATTAGCTCCACTTCCTTATGCACTGAGTATGTTTATGCTCACATCCCTGGTTGTATCAACTACTGATAAGTATGTTTGTCTAAATAATCACTTGTAAGACATTTGACCTTCTATGTTAAAATATGATGACTAGTTAGGTGGGTAACTTAGCCTGCTAGCTACCTCGTCATAATGTAGGACAGAACTTGTTTTCAACACTGACTGATATTATCAGGCAGATCCTGATTTTTTTTCGGTGATCTGGCCTGCTTTAGAGTGGAAATGAATAGATCTGATGGAAATATGCAAAGTTGTAGCTTTATTTTCTTCTCAACTGAATTGGATCAAAGCAGCTGAGCTGTAGGAGTGAACACCACCTGCGATCAGAGCAACAAAGGTGGAACTTGATTAGGTTGTAATTTGAAACACCATCTGCTATCATCTTACTATGATGTCCTTCTTTTACATGTCCATAAACAAATATGTCTATGTAATAATAGTAGCTGTTGCTTTTCAGTTCCAGCTCCAAGCTTACTGTTGAAGCTGATAGCTCGATGATAAACAAGTACATCACACAGTCTTAAGCCTCCAGAGAACCTCTTTTGGTCCGCAGTTTCTCCCAGGAGATGCATCATGGTCAGGTGATGTGGCAGGTTTCAACTTTGTAAAAGAGAAATGAGGCTCCTCATCCTAAATGAAGAAGGTTATATGAACTCCTAATGTGATATCTTCCACCTTAAAAGTCAAATTTTTTGCTCCTTTTCTGCAGTTTAACATGGATCGTTGATGTCTTCATTATAGTTAGTAACATGCTTTGGTCCAAAAAGCCAGTTAATAAAGTACAACTGCATATTTTCCATTCTCACATATCCCCTCTGTTCATAACGGTCAGTTCTTAGAGCGGTCACCTTCATATGCTAATGAGCCAGAGCAGAGCAGGATACATTCGGCAATTCATGATAGAGCAGAGTAGCTAGAGCGCAGTGAGCGCTTCAGCCCCGCTCCGCTTACAGTCCTGAACACATACAAACTCTTAATTCATGGCAGTTACCACACACCGGGAAGCTCTTTCCCCCCTAACATCACAGGCCAACGCACAACATGCTAACTGCAGAGGGCTAGCCACAATTTAGCCTACCTTCCAAGCTAGCGTTACCACAAACGAGGGGACCTGAGGTTGGGTAAAGGACTGATTATATTCAGCCAACTGTTATATTTCTCTTCCTGAACACACTCGATCCACAAATTCAAGCCGTTTAACATATTAAAAGCGATCTCATTTCCCCCAAATATCACAGACCAACTCCCAACATGCTAACCGCAGTGGGAAAACAACAATTTAGCCTACCATCCTGGCTAACGTTAGCCCAAGCAAAGGGACCTGAGGTCAGGTAAAGGACTGATTATATTCATCCAACTGTTATACTTCCTGAACACACTTGATTTAAACTGATAGCAGTAATCCAGTTTCCCCCAGTCAACCTCAGCCTAGTCACTGCAGTGGGACTGACTATATTCAGTCAGCTGTTAAACTTCTCTTGACTAATGTAAGACTGCTCATACATTGAAGCTTATCTGTCAGACTTTCAACAAGTAATGTGAACACTAATAAACATTTCATGCAGGTACCTCTAGTTCACTTCACCCTGCTGTTAGCATTAACTCCTAACAATGAGCAAAATAAATACAACACAGCATTAAAATACTTACGTTTCCATCATCAGGTTTGGTCACAGATTGTTGGTACTGAGTCAGGATTCAGGAAAAGTCTAGTTACCATTTCTGTGTTGAACTGACTGAAGTTGAAGAAGCAGTTGTGTGGCTGTTTACAGCCAACAACCGCGCAGTGATAGCTTCTGAGCTTAGGCATGTTTAACACAGCGCTTCGCTGAGGAACCTCTCTAGCAGGAGGGAGAAGAGATACTCAGGTAGACAAATCATGTTAGGTATGCATATCAAAAAATGTACTGTTACATAACAATATATACACAGATGAAACAGCTTGCAGAATGCTGCGAGTTTTCATTCATGCAGCCTGCAGAGCACAGGTTTAGTTGTCTAACATCACATTTTGTTGGTGGGGAGGAAGGCCAAATACCCAAAATGTGGTCAAAAGCCTTAAAAAGTGTTTTTTTTTTCATATGTCTCCTTTACATGTTTTTAAAATGTACTGGATTTCAGTCCCAATCTCTTTTCAGCGTAGAATTTCATCTCTGCTTTTTGCAGACAATTTGGGCAGTAGGAACGAAGTGAATACAAGTGGACAAATGGAACAGAGTTTTGGAAATATTTTGCTTGGGTTGTTGTTTTAAACATTTGAAGCAAATTACTTCCTCAGATAAAAAGTTTTAGATATCTTGAACTTATTTAAGAAGGTACAGTCATGGAAAAAATTATTAGACCACCCTTGTTTTCTTCAATTTCTTGTTAATTTTAATGCCTGGCTCAACTAAAGGTACATTTGTTTGGACAATTATAATGATAACAACAAAAATAGCTCATGAGAGTTTAATTTAAGAACTAAGAACTATTCATTTTCCATGGTTTTCTTGATAATAACCAAAATTACTTAAATTCTTACATCAATAGCTATGGCATTGTACCGCCAAAAACACTACTTTTAAGCATTCCATGTTTTCTTTTCTGTTTGCTTTAAACACATGATACACACAAGAGTTAATACTTGATTGCATAACCATTGTTTTTGATGACTGCAGCCATGCGTCTTGGCATGCTCTCCACCAGCTTCTGACATTGTTCTGCTGTCACAGCAGCCCATTCCTGTTGGACAAATTCAAACAAATTTTCTTTTTTTTTTTTGGCTTGTGGTTCTCCATTTTGAGTTTGATGATTTTCCACAGGTTTTCAACTGGATTAAGATCTGGTGATTGAGCAGGCCAAGGCATGGTGCGTTGTGGTTCTCCATCCAGGCTTTAACTGACCTTGCCGTGTGGCAAGGGGCATTGTCTTGTTGGAAAATCCAGTCATTCAAGGCAGGAAAGAGTTTTCCAGCTGATGGAAGAAGACTGTTTTCAAGGGTAGTCCTGTACATGACCTGGTTCATTCGGCCTTCACACAATTGCATTTGCCCTGTTCCACTCAGACTGAAACAACCCCAGATCATGACTGATCCACCCCCATGTTTTACTGTAGGGGCAAGACAGTCTGGGTTGTAAGCTTCTCCAGGCTTCCTCCTAACCAGTAAGTTGGCTGGAGTGGGCATCAATTCAAAATTGGATTCATCACTGAAGAGAACCTTAGCCCAATCATCAACAGTCCAATCCTTGTTGGTACTGAGTCAGGATTCAGGAAAAGTCTAGTTACCAGTCCTGTGTTGAACTGACTGAAGTTGAAGAAGCAGTTGTGTGGCTGTTTACAGCCAACAACCGCGCAGTGATAGCTTCTGAGCTTAGGCATGTTTAACACAGCACTTCGCAGAGGAACCTCTCTAGCAGGAGGGAGAAGAGATACTCAGGTAGACAAATCATGTTAGGTATGCATATCAAAAAATATACTGTTACATAACAATATATACACAGATGAAACAGCTTGCAGAATGCTGCGAGTTTTCATTCATGCAGCCTGCAGAGCACAGGTTTAGTTGTCTAACATCACATTTTGTTGGTGGGGAGGAAGGCCAAATACCCAAAATGTGGTCAAAAGCCTTAAAAAGTGTTTTTTTTTTTTTCATTATGTGAGAGCTGACAACTTCTGAGTTGTGCTACGGCTTGAATGTAAGCAGGAAACCACTCTAGGCCTTTGCATGTGCAGTGCTGCTTGTGACATGAAATGGCCTCTTATATACCCTGGGAATCAATTAAGCTTAAGAATGTCAAATAGGACATAAGGTATTATGTGACCAGCTGCATTTTTTGTTGTATTCATTGTATTATACGTTTAGTGGTACCAGATATTAGAATGAACAAGAAATTGAAGAAAACAAGGGTGGTCTAATAATTTTTTCCATGACTGTAGATTGGTTTCATCTGGGCATTGCTCCTCACATTTTTGGTGAAGATTAAATTGATATCTATTTGAGTTACAGTTCATGAGCCTGTTTTATCACCTATGGATAGGAGCATCCCCTGAGGGACAGAGCGAAGAACTAGGACATCCTGACGTAGTTTAAAATCAGTTCTGTTTAGAATTAGGATTGACATCCTGCAGAATAACTCAGATGAATTCAATATCCAACAATGCCTGGGAATGCCTCAGGAAAAGTCTGCAGCACGACTCAGGAGAAAGACTTCTGGGTGTTCTTTTTTTTCCTGCATGAACTCTGCCTGGTTTCAAATAAGGACTGGAAAATAGATTGTTAGATAGAGATTACCAAGGTCCTCCAGTAGCTGAGTAAGCTTTCTGACCCTGGGAAATCCATCTGAAAATCTTATTCAGTTACAAAACAGCCATGGAAACAGGAATATATTTAAGGGATTCCTTGAATCAAATGCTTGGCAGTAGATAAACTGGTTTATTGATATTTCTGTCCTGTGTCCTTCTCAGCTTTTGTTGCCATAGCTTCTCAAAGTTGATCTCAGTGGAACAACAATCGGCACAAAACTCCGACAAATAGCCAGAAAACTCGGTGGAGGAATATGGGTGGTTTTCCTCAAGACTCCCCTCTGACATGAGACTGAAGGGAGTAAAGGGAAGAGACAGAAAACGAGTGGGTGTGGGGTTGGGTCTGGGCGCTAAGCTGTGGGAAAATCCCACGTACTTTCTCCCCAACTCCTACTCATAACACACAGATGGAGGAGGGGAAAGCAAAGAAAACTTGAGGGAAAGGAGGGCAGATAAGAGAAACAAAGGAGGGAGAAAACACTAAGAGAAGAAAGAAAGGATTAAAAAATTGGAGGGGGATTATGGGTTATAAAGTTGTTAAAAGAAAAGAAAATGGAGGCCAACAAGGATGGTTGAAGCTAGCTTTTCTTTTCCCTCCTGTTCTCTATCTCCCTCTCTATAGACACCATCTTTCTGTCCCTCTTTACCCATTCTCTCTCTTCTTATCAACTCCGCCCTCACTCCCTATCCTTCTCTCTTTCATTTCATCTTTAACTCACTCTCCACCCCCTTTCTCTCTATTTAAGTGTGTTGAAAACTCTGGCGTAGGTCCTCTTTCTCTTCCATCAAAAGATGGAGAGATTGTTTTGATTGCTCAGCCCACTAGCGCCAGAAGTCTTAGCGCCTGTTTCCTGTACACAGATTAGCTCTTCTCAAAACTACTGCAGTTGGAGGACGTCCCTCCAAAGTTTTTTTTCCTTCTCCAATTCCAGGAAGAGACAGAAGTTCTTCTCTCATTTTTGAAAGCAAATTATTACTTATTTCATGCGGCAGACCAATAGAAACAGGCCTGTGGTGTATTTTAGGCATTGACCTGTATTTAAAGATGCACTGGCCAAATGTAACAACCAGTTTTTAATTTTAAAGTCTGTCAAGGCTCAAGACAAAAAATTACCAGAGGCCATTCAAACCTGCTTCTTTTACCATTGTGTTACAAGCAGCCTGGCACCACAAAGAAAAAAAGAGAAATGCATTTTCCAAGTGTTTATAATTATCAATAAAATACTCTTTATTTGACAAGTGTCAAATCATATTAAATGTTATCCAAGATATCTAACAAGAGTAGGTCAATACTATACTCTTCTTTTTTATTTAATTAATACATACCTAACATGAATCCACCATGAGTACAGCATTTTGTTGTGTTTGGCAGTAGTTTCATTGGCAAGAAAATCTTCCTTTAAGCAGGCCAGAACTATGGGACTAAAAGAAATGGGTTTTTATGATAGCAGTAAATTTATGGTTGCCCAGATCGTATATTTGTCCTCATCGTATTTCTCTTTATTAAACTGAAATTTATTAGAGATCTGATCACTTCTCCCTAGTGCCATGTACAGCATCCCCTGAAAATGTCATGTCATTATGAAGATGTCATTAAAGCCAGTGAGAACTTATTGAGTTTAGTTTTAAAACTGCCCTACCTTCCATTTTCAACAAATCCTTGAAAAATACTGAATCGCCACCAAAGTTGTATACTTTATTTCTTGTGCCATGACCAACAGTCCCTGAAATGTTTGTCAAAATGGTCATTGGTATATCATCATAGTAACCACCACTGAGGAGGTTACAGTAATGTTTATGAAGTATAGAGTTCTCATGTTGGTTTACACAGAAGCTCTTAGTTAAACCTCTGCTAAAGTAAGATTTAGTTTTAATGTTTCCAATCTGTACCCAAAAAACAGCATTAGACTGTTGATATTTAACTGGTTCGGAATGAAAAAAGAAAAAAGACGAAATAACTTCAATTCAAAATAACCGTAAAAGAATGTTCTCTAAAAGATCATTTAATTCTTTTAAGAGTATTATGTCCTTGGTGTGTATTTCATTTCTCCTCTCCATGATGAAGTACTTTAAGGCACAAGACAACAAAGTTCAAACATACAGTAAGTACTTCTGATTTTCCCTGCCTGACCAGCGCCAGTAGCCTTTTGAAGCATCAGATTGCCCTGGCCCCTCTGAATCAACCTATCAGTGTGATGTTCTACCATTGTTTAGTCATTAGTTCAAGCCCATTGGCTCAGGGTAGCAAGCGATTAGCTTGGATGCTGACAGCTTCAGTTGCAGTTTTATCAGATCTGGACCACATTTTTGTATTGAATTAAATAACTACAAACACAGAAGGCATTTGTCAATAGAAAAGAATATTTTGACTTCACTTCTGTCACATTTTAGTAAGAGTTGTATAAATTGACTCATGTTTGGTACCTTACATCGCAACAGTAGTGCTTACCTTCCTCATCTGATTGGCCTGTCATGAATTTGCTAAACAGAACATCTGATCACCCTCCACATGTGTTTTTGACAGCTTTAGCCCTCTTCAGATACTTTCTATGGACTTATGAAATATATGCTGTATAGTAGTACATGTTCAACTGTGTATGGCTTGTTAGGTTGGTGGTACAAAGTTCGTCTATCTTTTTGGGCCACCCTGTGGACCGGTCCCCAAGTCACTTGCTTGACATGCCTCTACAAATCTTCAAAAACAATTTTGATGTGTAGGTGGTTAGTGTCCCCCTATAGGTTTCCCTTTTTTACTTTAAGTGTTGAGATTTTTAGCATATCGGTTAATGTTTATTTGTTCTTACCTCTATAGGCATTTTGATCTTTCTATTTGTTCAAATGGTAAACCTTAACCATATAAAGATGACACTTCACATAAATGTTTTTTTCTTTACTCAGAAGTCAGAAATGTTGTAAGTCTATGATTTATGAACTAGGTGGTGCAAAGTCTAATCAGGAATACAATGAAATTCGTCACATCCTCCAGAATGTTTGCATATGGATTCAAGAGGACTGAATGACTGTCCCGTATCTGGGGATATTTTTGTACTGGTTTCTTTTCTTCCTAAAGCATGGTAATGAATTCATTGCTGGCTTAGTGTATCTGTGTGCATTTGCACGTGCATGTGTATGTAACCATTCTACACTATAATCTACGTCACCAAATAGCAGCACTATGTACTTAAGACCTATTTTGGGCTACTTTGTAACCTGAGAACTGCTTTTTAAGCGGCCACAGGGTTTTGGGGGAGTTCAAGCTTGGTAAAAGTTTAGACTCACTGAAAGCTCTATGTGTGTGCACGCTTTCTGTGTGTATATGAGTATGCACAGTATGAATGGCGTCTTTGTGTGGGCAGCCCTGTTGGGATCTCATACTCCTGAAGCAGCATCGCAGGATGGAAAATGTACTGCAAAACCGGAGACTGGCCATTAACTTAATGTTGTTGAACGTTTATTTTTGTATCGAACATGCTGTATTGTTAGCATCATGAGGCTGTTCAAGTCTGTGGATTGAAAACATCAACCATCTATACACCACTTCCATTTTCAGATCTTTTGCTTTAATTAAAGAGGATTTGTCCGTTTTTACTTCTGAACAATTTGGTAAAGTTTTTCATATGAACTGCAGTTTTTGAAACTTTAGTCATAACTTGAAATTCTGTACACAACAGATATTAGTGGGATGGGAAGTTTCTAGAACAGACAGTACAAGACCAAGAGAAACCAACAGTCCTGTGTTCATTTCAATTAATTAATTAACAAGTGGAATATCCAGAAACAAGTACTTTCATGCTAAACATGACAAGAGGCCCTGGCAAAAAAGTCTGTCTGTGAACTTCATAAGTCAAACAGCTCATGATGGATTTCTTAGACATTTTCAGGGAATTTTGGTCTTTGCAAAATGAGGGAGAGAATAGATTTTGGTGGTGATCTGCATAAGGATGTGAATCCAGAAATTCTGGAAATTGGTTTTTAACAATTCACAACAGGACAGTTCTCCACATTTTTATAACAATGTCAGAAATGCCATGGCAGATGCAAGTGCTCTTGGGGCACAGTTGTTTGGTGGTAAAATATGTTATTCTAGCAGTGTAAAATAGATAACAGTTGTAAGCAGACAGTTAAAACCCAAGTTAAACCAGGCTTAACCTAGTCAAAACCCAATTTTTCTTTTAAAGTCTCTCTTTTTTTAAATATTTTTTATTTATTTACTCCCATCCTTTGTGTTTATGGAATAGCTTTAAGCTTAAAGGTAATCCCATATTAAAGGAGCTTAGGAATGTGAATAATTAGACTGTCTTTATAAATGCCTTTCTACTCCTGTAACCTAATATAGATGCCAATTTGACATAGTTGTCTCCAAGATTGTACAGTTATGCTCCCATTTTTATAATTATCTGGTGTGCTCAGTATTCAATTGTCATACAGCAATGTAGTCAGTGAGCCTTAGACTTGACATAAGTGTGAGGCTTCAGCATAGAGCTCCCTATCCACCAAGTACTCTGGTCCAGCGTATCCCTTTGTCATACTCTCATTTTCTCTTCTTGTCTCACAACCTCAAAAAATAACAAAAAAAGCCTAGTCCATCAGAACCAGACATAACTGATCAACTGGTTAAAACTAGCAGAACTGTTGAATCTTGGGATAACTGTATAGTTGCATCCCTGCTGACTAAATGTTAAACCACACTCTATTAATTTTGTAGTAATAAGTAATATGCATAGTTAAAGGTGCTATGAGGACAATTTATCGCCGGCGTAATGCTGCGTTCCTGTAACCTCGGAAATGGGAGTGACATCATCTCCCACTTATCGGCGTTCCAGTTGAAGTCAGAAAAAAACATGCCTAACTACCAGGCTATTGTTAGCTGTTGTTAGCACGCCCTGCGTTGTTGTATGAAGAATGTGATTATCACTATGGCAGCATTTTTGTAAATATAAGTCTAACAAAACGATGTATACAGCTGATCTAGAGCGACACACCCCAGTCAGAAGTGCAAATAAATGGATTATTACAGGAGCTAAATAACTGTTCACACTGGGGGCATCCATCTTCGATTGACACCTCGGGATGGCGAGGTTTCACCGAGTTCCCAGTAGGAAATTCAGACTTCGGGGGACGTTCCAGTTTTAGTTTCCCACTCGGAGCTCAAAATTCCTACTTCTGACTACAACTTGAACGCACCGGAGACGTGAAGCCAAATGTGTTTGTTTGTTGTGGTAAATGCAGCATGGATCTTTGTCAGAACTCTGCATTGCTTTACAAGTTCTTTTTCAACAACTTACAGGATGCAAAGCCACAAGGTAATGTATCTCTTTCTAGTTACGTAGCGGTGGTTTTTGATGTGTGACGACAAGCAATGCGGGGAAAAGTTATTATCGTAGTTGTAGACGGCTGTATATCACTACTTACAGCCCGGCGCTCTCAGACGTGTAATATAAATGATAAAATAATATAAATTTGCACTAGTTTTAATTGTCTTGTTCCTGAAGTTGAGTATCCAGGCCAGTCCAGACATAACTGATCAGGAGGCTAAAGAATAGCATTTATAGATAACCTGTTTAGATGCTATAAAACTCATCGATAAGTGTGTATTTCGATCAGGCATACATCTAAAAGTGAGACTTTTTTGTAATTACTTAAAAACTCCTCACAGTCTCTTTAAGGTGATAATGTCGAGAGATACCAAACCTTGTCACTATGACGGTTTATGAGGTGTGTAATAGAGCTCAACTTTACTGAAGTCATCTCCGAAATCATTTTTCCAAGAATTGTAATACATGTCAAAGCAGGTTACTGTGTTAAAGTGCATAAGTTGTTATTATGCTACCTGATTAGCCTTCCTGAGTGTGAGATCACTGCACAGGGCTGGGTCAGACAAATCAATGCAGACAAACACTCTAAGAGCCAGGCAGGAAATGAGAGTCTGTACAGGATGTGGTACCTCTGCTCCGATGCCCACCCTATGATTTTAACAGAAGTTATTCATTGAGTCACAGTATATGTCATCCATATGGGCATGTACAGGGTCTCAGCGATAAGTTATGTAACATGAAAAAATCTTGAAGTGGATGAGTACAGATAAGAAGGTGATGCAATCATTGATGCAATAAAAACAAACAACACCCACTTACTACCTGTATTATCTTTTTACAATGGGTGGTAGTAAACTCGTATGCTAGATGATAATAACAACATTTTACACATTGTGCCTGCCTCAGCACTCAAGTTTTCTGTTCAAGGCAGAATTAAACAAAACAAACAATAAAACAATGAAATACTGAAAGGATCAGATCAGCTAAATATAAAAATATTGGCACATGCTGATTTATAAAGCTATACATTGCCTGCTTAACTGAGTAACTATATTCATGTGAGAGGTTCTGAAAGCTACAGCCTTTGTTCTGTGACTGTCACCAAGTCTACTTTTGCTCTCTGTCCCCAAAGTTCGTCTTGAAATGGGTAAAGGAAGCTTCTGTGTGGTTCTGAAATCTGCTACTAGAAAAACTGGGTCTTGGAGAGCTGGTCTTTTAAATTGTTTTAGGTGCAGGTTAAAAGGCATTGGGGGAAGCAGGCCGAAGATGCTTTGTGACCAGAGTTACAAAGCGTAAAATTGGTTGATATTTATGTATGGCGGTATGTTTACGGTGTTTAACTGTTGTAGTATTTTTAAAGAGAGAAACAGGCTATCAAAGAACTTCAAATAACCAACTGAAATACATGTGATGCTTAAGATGTAAGACTGAAAATAATACAATGCAATTCCTGTATTTTCTAAGTGCCATCAACATTTGCGTTCACACTCGGGATTAAACACCCAAGGTCATTTATCTCTTAATATTTTCTACCATCATTTTCAGGAAGCCATTTCCCTTGTTTCCATGTTTGTGTGTTCCCGTACACATAAATCTGTCCAAGTCTGACTGTAGCACACAGAGGATGTGTGACCCTCTCAGTACAAAGGGTCTTTCTGCAGAGTCCATGTTCCACTCCCATCCACCTACTCCAACCAACAGCACTGCCAGTAAGTCACAAGATAAGAGCGTATGCAGTGAAGTGAACTCAGAGAGGAATGTGTCACTTGTCACACTCTGCTCTTTTGTTTTGATGGGATCTTGTGACATGATTTTGTATTCTTTCAGGAATTCAGTGACAGCATCTCCAACAAAGTAGATCATGAAAAATTACGTTATTTATCTGAAATTTAAGGCTGTTATTATATATTCAAGTAGCGTGCCCTGATCCCACGTTTTGTCAAATGATGGAGCAATGGATCTACACTTGATATCATTACCTCTCTTAGGATTTGGTGCAGATCACAGAGAGGTCTTATTGTGTGGATTTCATCATTCAATAACAGTCCTGAGGGTGTAGCCTGTGTTTATACAACAACATCATCTCACTGTCTTATTGTGAAATGAAATCATTACAGAATTACCTCAGTCCTTTACCTAATAAAATGGGACCTTCCTGGAAGTTTCCACATAAGACTCCTGTGGGTATGGGGCCCCCCATTTAGGAAATTTGTTTTTAGTTAATATCCAGGGTAACATCTTGAGTTGCTCAGAAACTATCCAATAAGACTAATTGTAAGTGTCCATTGTGCGATACCTAAGGCTGGACACACTTACAGTCACATACACAAGCAACAGCATCAGGAAGGTAAAACTGTTCACATACATGAGAAAGCACTGTATATTTCAAGACAATATCTCCAAAGGATACACCAGATTTCAGGCTGCATGCTCTGACGAAATGTGCAGATGAAATAATTCATGTAAAAAGTTTTGTACTGTATATCGGCTGAAAATGTATTGCAGTCCACCATGAGAAAAACAGTGCTAAACAGTTTGCCTGTATTAACATTTTTGACTGCATTTAGCAAAGTTCACAACAAACAGTTTCAGTGCCACTGTGAAGCCCCTTCATAGAAACCTTGCAGAGCAGCTGGACCTACCTGATTCAATGTCTGTGACAGGGTAGATCTGCCTTGCCAAGCTCCAATCTACTACTTTGAACACCATTTAATAGCACAGTCAAATCACAGTCCTTTAAAGCAGGAAAAGGAACAAGCTCTGAGCATGATGACAGCAGGGAGTGACTGCTGGTACAGAGATTAGCATGGATGCTAACAGCTTCAGTATCAGTTGTATCAAATTGTTCAATGAAAAACAGAAACAACACAACAAACCTCTCTGTAGTAAAGATACAGTATTTCTAATTGAGTATGTTTTGATGTGAGTTTGTTTTAAGGCGTGGCTTATGTTCTGTAGTGCATTAGCTCCTGCTTACCACATCATCTGATTAGTCCCTAATAAGTGTATGTTGACCGAATGATCATTCAGTCACGTGCTGGATATGCTTCTGAAAGGTTCAGCCTTCCCAAACGCTTTCTTTGGGCTCATTCCCAGATGTACTGGTGAAGTATATTGAACAGTCCATCAGACATGACAGGTGCCGTTATCGTGTGTTTCCACCAAGCAGTTTGGTTTGGTTCAGGAAAGTTTGGTACAGTGTAGTACAGTGAGCCCAGATAATGGTTTTCCAAAGTGTCCCTGAGCCAACGTGGTCCTTTACAGAAGGATGTCTGTGCTGCCTGATGGGTTGGAGTTTATGGGCATTCAGTGTTAGATTTTGGCCTTGTTGGACATCTTCTAGTTCTCTTAATCTTTTGATATTATGGACTGTAGATGATGAAATTCCTTACGTCCTTGCAATTGTACATTGAGAAATGTCTTTAAACTGTTGGACTTTTTTTGATCACACAGTTGTTGGTGTGAAACCAAAGTGATGGACCTCAGCCCAGCATTACAATGATGCACATTTTATTCCCAGTTATGAGAATCAACTGTTTCCAAATAACCTTTTTACATGTGGAATGTTCCTATACAAGCAGGTGTTTTTGAGAATTCTTTCTAACTTTTCTGGTCTTTTGATGCCTTTCTCATAGCTTTTTTGTAACATTTTGTATCTATCTATCTATCTATCTATCTATCTATCTATCTATCTATCTATCTATCTATCTATCTATCTATCTATCTATCTATCTATCTATCTATCTATCTATCTATCTATCTATCTATCTATCTATCATAAAGGTATTTAGATTTTTTTTCTCATTTGGGAATCCCTAAAGGCAGCCATTATGGGCATATTAGCTATAAATTAAAGGCATACACACCCTTTGATTTAATCCTAAAGCACATTTTTTGCTACATACATCTATATGTTTGATGTTGCAAGATCACAGTCAAACTTTGTATAATTTAAAATTGCTGGTATAGATTAGAAGATATTGACGTTATAGATGACCTTTAAAACTGATGTCCTTGTCAGCCTTTCTTTTTTATCTGGTTCCAACTCACAATGCGACCATTCAATAAAATGAAGACTTAATGTTTCTTCTGCTTTTTGATATCAGCCTGTGAGCCATCAGTCCCACAAATCATCACCTTGAGTCATACAAATGCCCCGAAGGAGCAGAGGCTTCCAACCACCCACTCTCAACCCCACTCTGCTCTACGTAAAACAGTGTGCTGACGATAAAGTTGATTTAGTTATGTTGGCTCATCAGCCGGCAGCTTGGAAAACACACAAGCTTGAGCCTGCACTCACACAAATGCGCTCTCTCTCCTCTCCCCAGTCACATGCCTGCTCTCTTTCTCACCCCCACATTAACGCACACACACACACTCAAAACTCCAGCGTCAGAGGGCCCCATGTATGTCAGAGCTTTATCCAAACACAACTACGGTTGCTACATGCTACAATTATTACCAGATGGACCCAGGGAAAACATATTAAGTCTGCTTTTTCATTAGCACACTGCACACCCTCCTTTGAGACCCAAAGATGGAGAGACAGAGAGCAAAAGAAAAAAAGAGAAAGATGGAGGGATTTTTTAAAAGTGTAACTGATTTCAAATTTCCAGTGGAGCACAATTCAGCCTTTTTTTCCATTTTCTTCCATTTATTTTAAGATCCCATAAAATTAAAGTGACCCTTTGTGTTGCTAGGCTTTCAAAACACACACTCTTTATGCACACTCATATCAAAGTCCCACCCTTTCTTTTCGTTTTACCAATCCTACTCACAGGGGAGGAGTAAAATCTGATATTGTGTTAGACAATATAACACAATGTGATCCTTTCACCCTCCACCCAACATAAACCTCATCTTTACCTGCATCACAAAACCAAGCAGGGCTCACATAGGTTGGAAACCGTACAAAAGAAAGCACTTGAGCAACATGTCACAACTCAAAGAGACTGTCACCTAATGTAACTGGTGCAAGCCCTTCCAGTAGAAAGGCTTTGCTCTTTTCCCCTGTTGTTCCACTTTGAAACTATAAGTGCTCCAAGAGCACAAACCTCCACTGAGGTATTCCCAATACAGTCAGGCTATTGTCAGAAATAGAGGAAAAGCCACCCTATCTCGTACTGTTAACAAATCTGTGAAAAAAAATCCTGTATCACCAACAACATCTTATCAGTTCTTACTTGAGTTTTTAGCAAATATTGGAGAAAACTACCCTGTCTTGCAATGTCAACAAATCCTTGAAAAAATCCTGTATCTGGATTCAGATCACTGCCAAAATCGTAACAATTTTTACATGTGCCATGTGCCATGTACAGCATTTCCTGAAAATGTAATCGTGTAAAACTTTTTCAGTTATCTTGCTAACATACAGATTAACACCTGCAAAAACACAAGGTATGCTATGCAGGGTTGTGGTAAAACAAAGACGAAAAGAATAGAAGTCTTGACTCCAAATGAATCTTTTCTGTAGGGCACAAGTCAACTACAGATTTGTTATTCTCAGCTCTTAGTGCACACTAACACAACTTTGCATCCTTTAGCTTCTTTGTGTTTTGCTCAGATTATGGTGGATCATGATATCTCATACATTGTCTTTAGTGAGGGGGGATTTTTCTCATATTGGAGGATTTATAGATGGAAAAATACATCAAAAAATAGATTTTTATTCTTAGTTGGTACAGGATTCGAAGGCTCAAACAAGAAGAAACACAAAGACACCTGCACGCCTCTAAGGTATGCACAATGTTGGACCAGCCTGACATTCATATATGTGATGATATTTCAGAATAAGGTTAATTAAAAATTGCGAATCTTCATATATGTGCACGTCCTAGAAGTGTAAAACAATATAGATCCACCAATATAAGGTGATATTTTGTGGTACATTATTGTATCAATATTTAGGTCTCTATTGTGGAATTTATCCTTCAAATATTGAAATATGATGATTCACTCAAAATCATAATCATTTGGATTTACCCTGTTAACTTATTTTGTCATTTTGTTTGCTTACGATCATTGTGGGTAACTTCTCACAATGACTTAACCTAAAATTAACACTTTTCCATATAATAGAGGTAGTTAAATGACTTTTAATGGTCTCTATTAGTCTAGTTTCACGTGCTTGTCATTTCTTAAATTCTGAAATATTTCTTTTACATCATGCCTTTAAAAATGAAACCAGAGTCACACAATAACAACTTTTCCATTGTTTCCTCTTGTATTTAGCACCTCATAAATAACTGCTGATAAGACATAAGTTACTTCTGGTCAAAATATCTTATACTGTTCTTGAGATCATAACTTCGCATGTAAATGATTACTTGAAAACTTTTGACTCAGAATACAGCAATGCAAAGCTACTGGAAGGTGTATTTAAAATACTGTGGTGATGTCATTGCCCATTACAGAGTATTGCCCTCTTTTACGTATAGCAATATGCTGTAAATTATGTCTTGACATTATGTATTGAATCTCCAGATTCTTGCCAAAGACCCATGCCCAACATGAGAACATTTGTTTATTTTTTTTCTGTTTTATTTGAATGTAATGGTCTTCAGATGCATGAGGCTATGTGTATGTCTTTGCATGTCTTCATACTCTGAAACATTTTTCTGTTATGAAATCTACATTTTACAAGTCTGAGGAAGAGCAGTTTGGCTCATAATGACACTTGCTGCTATTTTAATCCTTTTACAGAAGCTCTTTTTGGTTTTTAGGCTGGTCATGGACACACATTTTTATTTTTATTTAAACACTCAAGAGCTTGTTTTGCATGATATATAACCCTTTCAAGACAAATAACCTCTATAAGAGTTTCAGATTAGCCTACAATAACAGTGCACTTTTTACTTTTACATTACATCTGGTTTACTGTTAAAACATAAAGATCCAACCTTCTAAAGACATGATTCTGAGACATTACCGCCAGCAATCCCAGGTTTTTCTTTAGCAAATTATCAGACATAAATAAAAATGTCTCAAATACACAGATTTAGCCTTTTTGCCTCTATTTTTCACCACTTTGACAAAATACCTTCAATCTGTTCAGTAAAAATAAAAATCTGAGCTTAGTCTCAAATTAAGTTGTTAAAACTTCACTTTTCATAAGACTTCACGGATGCCTTAATAATCATTAATCTTTGTAAATCAACCATAGCTGTAGCCAGAGCTGGGAGTATTCAACACCGCCACCATCAAAAGCAGCTCTTTCTACTTCTGGATCACACATGCAGCAGATGTCCCGGGACCTTAAATTGATTTTAATGTGTATTAGACTAAGAGGTAATGAAGAAAGAGGGCTTTTATGTTTAGTTTAGCAGGCACATTAATGGGCAGCTTTTTTGCATTTACTCCCTTTAACACTTTGTAGTTTGGTTTACTGAAATGTTTGGAAGAGAAGAAATGCCACAATTGGATGTAGAAGGAGCATCCCCAAAAGGTTCAGTTGTTCACAACTTTGTGAATAACTGCGCAAATAAATAGTTCCAACAGTTTGGGAAAGTTTTTAATATGCTCTGCAACAAATTTAGGGATTTCATCACCTACACACTGTAATGTCATCAAAAGAAAATCCAGAAAAATCTCTTCATGTAAGCAATTAACACAGTTAGCCACTAAATCTAGAAGAAGAAGATAAAACCTTGAAAAACAAAGGTCATATACCAACAACACCCTGCAACACTTCTGGATTCTCTGGGCCTGAGCTCATCTGAAATATGATGCAAAGTGGAAATGTGTGCTGTGGTCTGACAACTATGCCCATGCCCATGGCATCAGTAACTTGCCCATTTGCTAAGGCACCAATAACTCTGAATGGTATAAGCAACATATTCTGCCATCCAAGCAATATTTTTTTTCAGGAACATCCCAACTTATTTCAGCTCAACAATGTTAAGCCACATTCTACACGTGCTACAACAGTGTGGCTTTGCAGTAAGAGTGTGGGTACGAGACTGGCCTGCCTGCAGTCCAGACCTGTACCCCATTGAACATTTGTGGCACTACATCAATCAAGAATGGGAAAGACTTCCACCTACAAAGCTTCAACAGTTCTTGACTCAGACAGTTGCTAAATGGAAAGATGATGTAACACAGTGACAAAAATGCCCTTTTCCCAGTTTCAAACATGTCGCAGGTAACAAATTCGAAATTGGTCAATATTTGCAAAAAAACAAACAAACAATGGACTTATCATTAGTTTGCCTTTTCAGTCTGTTCAATTGAGCATATGTCAAGTAACTCTGGCAAATCATTATATTCTGCTTTTATTTACATTTTACATAGTATCCCAGTGTCATTGAAATTGGGGTTTGGACAAAATGACACATTTTTCTCACAAAATCATCAAAGAATGAATGCAGTTTTGTAAAATAACTAGCTGATAAAATTGCTCGTATCATCTTTCCTTAGGCACGCACATACATATTCAGGTATCTTTATTTACCATTGACACTAAGCACGTGTGTATTTACGTACCGGATGTATGTGAGCTATGCACGCTTGTCATCTAATGCACAGCTAATTATAAATATGCACTCCACTTACGGGGATGTATGTCAGCTATGTCAAGACACATCACACCTCCTACACATTCTCCCTGTGTATAGTTTGTCTCTCTCTCTCTCCCACTCAGGATCTTCTCATGCTTCCACACACACATTCATCTCTATACATAGTCCAAATCTCCCAGCTCTTTACAGGCTAAATCCAGAAGCTTTGTGTCAGTGGTTGGATTGACTTATAACCTCATTTGCGAACACTATTCCAAGTGTTTGAAAGTTTTTCTGTATTGCATATGTGTCACGTTTGGAAACATGTGAATAACAAAATAGTAGTCATTGTCAACCTATATTTGTGTGAATGTGATACAAAGAGATGAAATTTGATTTTAAGGCTAAATCACTTCTTTTAGTCTACTGATACTCCTTATAAAGAGTTTGGAAACATCATCTCCCTCTTTTGTGTTTTTACTCACAGTTTACACAACATACTTCTGATTTGGAAATATCAGCGACAGTAGTGTAAAGAGTAGCCAGTGAACAGATCGGAATCTCTTAGTAAACACATACCTTCAATTCACATGCTGCTACTATGGTGGCCTTTATATTATTAACACACTTCCACACTGGTCTGGACAAGCCGGGGACAAGGTTTACTGTAGGTGGGGGGGCCAAGGGTTCACATGGCAGCCATGACAGCTGTCTTACACTGATTTCCTTATCATCAATCACGGACAGGTTATTTTCATAAGTCATAAATAGAGGTATCATAAAGAGAGTGTTTCCCTCACTGCTTGGGAGAAGTTACAGCAGCTCTGTTCCTATACATGGCCCCAGTCTCCTCTCTGTGGCGCCAGACAGTCCAGAGAGGAGCCTTCTTCTTCTGGCCTGGCAGCTGGCTGTGTACAGGGAGGGACAGACAGACAGATAGACAGATAACTGAGTCCAAGTCTAGTCATCCATGTTGAGCTTCAACTCCTCTTCTCATCAGTAGCTTTTATTTTTGTATCTGTGTCTGTGTTACATTTTTAGAGTGGGCTTCCACTTCCGAAACCCCCGACCCTGATTCACACATCAAGGAGATCATTTTGCACCGGAGGCTTATCAGCTCAAGCATGCAGTTCAGTACACTGTTTAAAGAACAGCTTCTTTTTTAGTATAACTGGATTAGCATTTTTAAATCCACCATTTAGCACAATGTGTGTCCTCCTAAGTATTGTTTAGAAACATAATAAATCAATATATTTGCAAGTGTGTCACAATTTCTATTTATCCTTAAGTAAGATACCATGATGTGTTAAAGGACATTTGAGTTCCAGAACTTTCTGATCAACATTTTGGCTATGATACAATTACAGTGTATTTAAATAGCTCTTGAAAAGGGTAACCTGATTACAATCCCTTTAACTGTAGCATGCTGGTTCTCACAACTTACAGAATGATGAGCATAAAGACAAACTATCAAACAAAATACACAAAAAAAAGAAATGAGATGAAGGTATCAAATAAATAAAAATTTCACTCTGTGATTGTGTAAATTGTGGGTAGATTATGACTGAATTCAAAAACTGAAATATACTGATATAATTAAGTTTAAACCTCCACAGTAGTTAAAAAAAAATGAAAAAACTGCCTGTCACTGTTAAGAAATCCTTTTTTTAAATATCCTGGATACAGTTGGATTTGGATTACCACCAAAATGTTATCACTTTTGTTTTGTGCTATGATTAAAATTCCCTGCAAATTTCATGAAAATATTTTGAGAACTTATTAAATTATTAGGAAGAATGTGGAATACACAGTAGTAAGGATTTACTGAAAACAAATGCTTAAAATAATTCCATACCTAGACTGGGGTCACCAAAATAATTTCCTCCTTGTGCCAAAACTAACATTCCCTGAAAATTTCTTCAAAGTCTGTTCAAAGGTTTTGTGAATTTTCTTGTTCAAAGACAAACAAATGCAACAAAAACATGACCTTCTTGGTGGAGGTAAAAAATACTAGACGAAAATGTGTGATTTAAGTTTTGATTTTAGCATTTGTCTAGTGACGGATGCTTCATGTACTTAGAAGGTATTAAACTGATCAGTGAATATGATTAGTTTATTTACCTTTAAAAGGACTGTACCCTGTATTTGACTGTATGTATACAGAAATATCCAGTCTCTCCATACAAAAGAGACTATTTTGGTTTTTGTCACTTGTCTTCATTGACCAAAAGTTTTTCATTTTGTGCATGAAGGACATGAAATAAGCCATGAACAAAATTTAAATGCAATGAAAATAAATAAACTCAGGAATAAACTTGCTTGCTCAAACAATGTAAAACAAAGAGCAGCTCATGCTTCTAATGCTTGTGATATGATTGAGGCAAAATAAAAATTGCTTCACAAAGCAAAGTGATCATTATTAGCAACTAGGTGCATACTTACTTATACTCAAGGATTAATTAAGATCTTCAGAGGCCACCAGACCAGTCGTGGCTTATCTAGTAAATACATGTGTTCACAGTTTTATTTGTCAAATTATACACAACTTAACACATATTCATCATAGATGTGTCCTTAATAGCACATTACACCCTTGTTTTGACACTGGCCTTAACAAGGAACAAAGACAGGTGCAACCAGATTGCACCTCATGCTATCAGATATTTTTCTGAAGTCATTTGGGTAGACCTTATTATGTAAATTGTGTTGCCACTATTACTTCTCAAAAATAGGAAATATAGATAAAATGTACCTATTGTAATAAAGTGCTCTTTGGTACTATTTATTTTTCTTTGGTATTATTTAAACCATTTGCATGGGTTACATTTAATTACCACAAAAATCTTTTTTAAGTGTAAAAATTTTGATGTGGCTAAATGTATGCTTAAATTGTATGTTTTAAGGCAGTAATCAACTAGATTTGTCATGCTACTACAGTAACCCAAGCTAAGAACAGCATTGTTTTCACAAGCCCGTGAGCTCATAAGCGATTGCCTTGTCCATGGCATTGTATTTAACTTGGAAGCATTACTTAAGCTTCCTCAAATAAGTTTAAGGTTGTCCTGTCAGGGGAGGGTTGAGGTGTTGAATCACTGCTGTGCTGCTTTGTTCTGCTTATTCTAACATGACCATAGCGTAGTCATGTGTCAAAAAATGTCGATTCAGTCTGTAATTGTCTCCAGGGTCTTGAGTGTCTCAGCATTCTCCTTATGTGTTTCACCTTTCCATACACAATCCACCCTACACTGAGCAGTCAGAATTCAGTCTTGTAAATATGGATTGTCAAAGCCAAACTTTTAAAATGCTTGCTAATTTAAACAATGTGTTTTATAGACAATTTATCAGTAAATTTATCTGAAAGAGAAAAAATAACTGTCTTTTTTGTCAAATTTGTTAATAAATCTGTTGCTGTTTTTGTGTTTGAGGTTCTCAAGGTGTAGGGAATGTAGGCATGATCTGATTTACATTTGTAAATCCAGTCACTGAGTGTGTATACAAAGCCGGCGTTTTCATCAGTCTCATCTGAGAGCAGGACTGTTTACTGCTCTGCTCCTGGTTGTAGTTAATCTTTGATACAGGAAAACGCTCCAGCTGCATCAAAGACACAGATAAGAGCTGGACCACTCTCCCTGTGAGTGAGTTCAAGATTGTTTGTGAGTGTGTATGTGCCTGTCTGAATCTTGCACAGCCTGATTCAGGTCTGCCTGGCTGGTCACAGGTAATCTGTCCGAGAGCTCTGGTCTGAAAAGAAAACACACAAACACACATGTACACTATGTACGAGATCACTACAGAGCCAATTCTTATCTTTCCCCCTGATGCTGCTCTGTACAGCACATGGGAGACAGTGATAACATCAAGCCTTTGGCTGAAATATTTGGTCATACATGAAAACATGAAAAACATACATGTGCATGTAAATGTGCATGTACTAAACACTGTATGTGCCAACAGACTGTTTAATGGATTGACAAGCAAATTGGAATCATCATCTGACCTTAATTTCTTAATAGAAAGTATTCCAAGTAAGGTTAATACCAAGTAAAGAGCAATCTGTAGCAATAACAGGTTCAGTTGTTGAAATAAAGAACACTAGAAAGCATTTCACATGATGTTTGACTTTGCTGTGGTATTGGATTTGGCATGCTTCTAAATCCCTGTATCTCCCCTCAGACTGCAGTGTCTGAAAGTGGCTGGGCAAGGTTTTGTGGAGTTTGCATGCATGGGTTTTCTCTGGGCACTCTGGTTTCCTCACACAGACTTAAAAACATGCCGTTGGTTCACTGGAAACTCCAGGGTTGTCCGTAGGTGTAAGTGTGTGAATTGTGTAAGTGGCCTGTCTTAACGTGTTGGCCCTGTGATGGTCTGGTTACCTCTCCAGGATGTACCCACCCTGTTGCCCAATGTCAGCAAAGACATGCTTCAGCCCCCATGACTAAGGAAAGGGAAAAAAGTGATGTAGAAAATGAATGGATGGATTTCCAGATAAATGCTGTTTGCTGTGTCACTTTTCCAAGTAAGCTTAACAAATACCCCTGTGGCTCACACTTGCATAAACCTTTTGTTTACATTATAAATCACTTTTTGACAATGTTCAAAATTAATATTACATTAACAGTCTCGTGTATTTCAGTAACAGCACATCCCCTTTTTTGCAACTGACTATAGCTATAGCTGGCTATAGGGGTATGTTTGAAGTTTAATTAATAGGAGAGGGAAATTTATAGCTGTTTTTTAATAAGAGAAACAGGTCACATTTAACTGATTTTTATACGTTGGGTAATTATGTTTAAAAGTTGTTATGTACTTCAATACAAATGCTGACAGCCTGACACAAAGAAAGAAAAGGACAGAACTTATTTTAAACTTGTTGAAAGCTGTTTGTGTCATGTGTGGTGGGATTTAGGGAAGTGTGTGTTGGTGTGTGTTCGCACGCATTTATGCCTTCATGTGTACAAGTGCCCAGGGGCCCTGCGAGCGTTTGATTGCTGCTCTGACCACACGTCATGTTGGCTTTGACTCACAGTTCTAATTAAACCTAGGGCAGGTCTGAACTGGCAATACACGTAAGCACATGAATGCACACACATACAACACACACAGCCTCTGAAGTTCTTTTGTTATTGCCATTTGGTTAGTTGCCCTCTCAAAATGATCCATTAGCTTGAGGGTTAAACTTGTTGCATCCACACTTAAATCTCCCAGAAGCCCTCAGCAGCTGAACTAAATGAAAGATTTAATTTGTGAAAGACTCTTATTTGTCCTTTAAAATATAAAGGGTTTGTATATATAGGTCATTATTCGTATTGCTGCTTTGAATTCAAATATGTAAATGATTTATGATATTATTCTAACAACTTCTTTAAAAAGATACCCAACTAGGGCTGGGAATTGTGTCAGGGTAACAATATTTATATATTTAATAAGAAAGTCTAGGGCCAGCCAACAATTGTTCATATTGCTACAGTTGGCCCTGATTAAAAAATGAAGTCTCCACATGATAGATCCCCTCCACAAACTAGACAAAAAGTCTACTGTCCACTGTCTTCTTCTCTATGCAGTGCCAGCAACCGTCTATAACATCCCCCCCTAACATTGTTTTGTCATTCGTTTAAGCCCATTTACTCATAATAGCAGCCTTTTACAGAGCATAGATGTTAGAATGATTGCAGAGTTGTTGACAACATGATACAGAGCAGCACAAAACTGACTGGTTTCTACAGAGTAGACCGGTCAACCAGTCAAAGCGGACTGGGCCCACGAAAGGCAGGGTGCCTCATGGGATATTGGATGCTGAAAGTGCAACAACAACTAAAAGGCTAATGCTACAAAAACAAGAAATGATAAATATAATTTGATAAATGCAAATATTGCCAGTTGTTTTGTTTAATTTTGGAAATGTGTAGGTGTTTATCGGTCATTTACAATATTGAAAAAAAAGTCATTACCCTTTTTTTGTTTTTAAAGACATCTGTTTGTTGCTGTTGTCTCAAACTTGGTATCATTATCAAGTTTAAGAATTTTGGTGTTGTGATAACCGGAACCATAGCTGATGATAGCATCACATCCCAATGTTGCCCCGTCAAACTTTGACCTGATAGCTGCAGAGGCCAATGAGTAGAATTGACTTAGCTCATGTTTAAGAAACTAGTCTGAGGTGATATGAGCTTTGTGACCTGTCATGTTATCCAGCTTGTACGCAGCCTACAGAAAAACTGTGGTCATAAATCTGCTCCAAGATTTGATGTGCTGCTCAGTCAGAGGTGGTCATCTTCATACCTCAGTTGTAACAAGTGTTTTTTAGTTACTGTTGCCTATTTTCTCCAACCACTCCAGTCATTCTCCTCTTACCTCTGGTATCAAGACCTTTTGGACTACCGTTCAGTGGTAACTTCCTCTCTTTTGGACCAAACCCTAGAGATATTCAAAATCCCAGGAGATCAGCAGTTTCTAAAAATACTTAGACCAGCCCATTTGGCACCAACAATCATGCCACGTTCAGAGTCACATAAATCCCCTTTCATATTCTCGATTTGAACTTCAGCAGGTCTTGACAAGGTCTACATGCATAAGTACATTGAGTGGCCTCTATCTGATTGTCTGACTAACAGTTTGCATCTAAATGGGTGTACCTGTTGAATTTGGTGTTGAGTTTGTGGATATTCTGCAATGCCATTAAACTTAAAATAAAAAAATTAGATTTTTTAAAAATGTTTTTTGTTTGTCCATGTCATTCAGCCCTGACTACCATGACATTAAATCAGTTTTTCTTAACAAGTGTGAAGTTACAAGACCCTCAGATTTGAGTCAGAAAATGTGTTGATAGCTGTCTGCAGGAAATGTGTCAGAGGGAAATGGAAATACGGGAGACGGGAAAGGGGAGGTAGAGAGAGAAGATGGTGAGTGACAGAGACTACTGCAGGAAAAAGGCAAATAGACTGAAAATCAAAACTTGTCAGGGTGAAATGGAAGGAGGTTTCTGTTTAACATAAAGTGATCTTCAAATAATGGATGTAAAGAGTGAGTATTCATCTTGAAAACAGTTAAGAGCTCAGAGAAATAAGTTGTGTTGTGTCTTAAAGGCACAGTAACCCTGAGAAAGTGAGGGCCACAAAGGTTAAGGTTTCAGGAAAAGGTTAACGACATGAGGCGAGAGTTGTCCTGAAAACGAGGGCGAGCAATCAGTCGGTGTCTCTGGAGGGACAACAGGACCCAGCTGTTGCTCTGCAGGCCACCACACCCAGCCGAGAGAGAGAGAGACTCCATTTGTTGTTGTAGCTGGCCTTTACGACACTGGGAGAAAAATCAGGGGAAAGGGGAGGTGGAGGCCGCGGCAGAACTTGACCAACTTAGAGTAAAGATAAGGAAAACAGGGAAGAGGAATGAGCTCAGTGTGGTCTTTCATTAGGAAATGGGAAGAGCGGGAAAAATGGGCGGATTCTGCATCACTTCCTACTTTGTGGTTTTGTGTTATGAGTAAAGGCTGTGGAGGTTTTTTATCTGGGCTGGGTGTTGTGAGTGTCGAGCTTTGTTTGATTACCCCCAAGACTGAAGAGTTTATGAAAACACAGCCAGGGGACGTGACCTCAGCTGGGACCTGAAGATTAACTTCTTTCCCACCAAAGATCCTCTGAACCATCTCTCCACTCTCACTCAGCCATGACAGCCTTCACTTTCCCTCTGGTGACCATTTTCTCTGCCTTAACTCAGCCTTTTAAACCTTGAAAGATTCATCCTCCCTCCCGTGTGTCAATCACACTTAACCTTTCTGACTTAAACCTGCCCAGACATATTTATGTGTAAAAGATTCAGCAGGAAAATAAGGCAGGTTTTTTGTACTGAAAGTGTTTTAGGTTTTGTACTTTTCAATTTTTTTATAACCCCATAAATACTGCACATATTGACTGTTTTAGGTCCTTATCACGAACCTGATGCCAAGTGTACTGATGTGCAGTGCAGGTGTCTCTCCTGCTTTCCACCTTACACAGTTATGTATAAGCTAAGCTCTACCTTTGTTTAAATAACAAACGAGCAGTCTTCCATCTTAGCACCTTGGGTGTGTTTCTTAAAATGAGGTGTCAGGCATCAAGCTTGCATGCTCTAGCATCTATGCTATCAGGGATTGTAAAATACTTCATTGCTTGAGTTTATTGTATACCCTGTTTCTTAGTATGAACATTGGTTTCCCTCTTGGATGGGCTCGGAGCAGTGTGCTGATTGAGAACAATTAGTTGTGTATTTTAACCATGTGTAGCAAATATACCTGCCTGATTTAGTGGTTGGAATCATGATAATTCATCCTGCCAAAATCAAGTCCTCACAATTGTGATTTGCTCAAAGCAGCATGGCCCAATAAACGTCTTTAAGCCAGGGAAGAGAAGCTATGAGTGAGACCACAGTGTTCAATTAATACATTTCTTTAGTAAGTGAACACTAAATAGTAAACACTGAAAGAATTGAAAGAAATATTCTTTTCTGCCCTACTTCCAATATTTTAATGAGAGATGGATTTACCGAGTGGCTCATGGTTTGTATTGAACGTCACTGTAGTAGCTCCCACCAACTACATTATCTGATTGGCCTTGAATGAATATGAATGAATCACCCACCGGATATGCTTCTGAGAGGTTCTGCCCATCATCAGACATATTCTAGGAAATTAAGCCAAGTATGTTTTACAGCAATAAAGGGGGTGGGGGGGGGGGGGCTTTTATAACTGTAGCTAAGGTTTTTTATCCTTTATGTTAGCTTCTTCAGCAAATATACGGTCTCAACACATTTCCTAAGGGTCATTATTCCTTTAGTCCTGTCATAGAAGCTAAACAGAAGTTTATTATGTGACTCTTAACAATTTTTGTATACCATGTGAAGTCGTGTCTTATGATTATTAATGTGCTCTTTTAAAAGTAGGTGTATAGGTCAGTGTTATATCCAAGAGAACAGGACATACTCTGTTGAAAGAGCAGGTTGGGTCAGTATTAGCCCCTCCTCTTCCTGTGTCCACCCACCTCCTCTTCCTCTTCCTCTTCCTGTCTCAAACCTCAGTGAGCAGGACATGAACTGGAGCACTCACACACGTCCAGCCTGTTCTCTCCTGAGACCTGTGGCTCAGGAATAATGTGAACAGGAGAGGACACAGAGGATCACAAAATGATCATTTGAAACACAGCAGGGAACAAAGCTGTCAAAATCTGTGTGATCCCATTCCACACTGCTGGCAGAGAGCGGATGTAGGAAAAGTTCAGATTTAGCTCATTCTGTCCTGAAAGCCTGTTTGGAGTTGCATGTCTATGTAGGAAATGGTGAATTATTGATGCCTTGAACTTTAATATCTATTCAGCAGTTTAAAGAAAAGTTCATAGGAAGAGGAAGACAATACTATTAAAGCTGGCACAGGTATGATATCGAAGGGCAGAACCTGTAAATACAGAATCTTTCAGCACAGGTGCACAAGTTTTCCACTCACGGATACTCAGAAATTTGTTTTTAGGAAATAAAGGACCAACATAAAAGTCTGTCATTAGTTCCAACCCCTATTAAACTTGAGCAAAATTAACATTACACATTACAAAATCAAATTTGCTAGCTGAACTCTTGGATAGTTTATCTATTATGCAATATTAATTTCATGATTTTATCAAGCACAGTTATCTGTTTATGAGAGAAGAGGTTTCTCATGAGGCAAAATGAAAAGCCATTTAGACAAACTTGGATGTGTTTTTTTGACCAAACATCATTGGAAATGTTGGAGAATTATACCAAAACAATTTATTTCAAAAATCCTAGTCAGTATCAGCTAAATTGTTTTAAATATCAGTGTTGACATCAGCCCTAATGTTTAAAATGTACTTTTTTATAGTCTTCGTATACAGGTGAATAATAAACATTGATGGGGGGGGGGATTTGTTTTCTTGGCATTGTGAAACAACTTAGTTATTTACAGAATGTTAAACATTTAATGTTTTTATTTCTGTTGATTCTTATTTATCAGTCAACCAATCAGTCTTTATTCAGACTTGAATTGGTCCATACAAAATATACCACTCTTCATGAAACTGTTTGCACTGCTTACCTGTTGGACTGAATTGTTTAGTCAGTATCCTATTAAATTTGTTTATTTTCTCAATAAAAACAAGTGATAAATGAGCCTTCTCATTGTGTAGATGTCTTTACTGTTTGATACTTATTACATTGCCCTTTGAGATCCTTTTGTTATGACTACTTAAAAACATTAGACATGATCAGTATAGGACAATCTCACAAACAGTTTTTTCCATATTTTAAAGCAGTCTTCTATTTGAATAAAGCAACTGTTTGGACTCCTTTTTCCTTTTTCACATTAGTTGAATTGTTGGGGGTAACTTGTTGAGGTGACCCCCTTAACTGGTGTGTTGAAGAGAACACTGTATCAGTGTTACTCTCTGAGCAGGTGATTGTTGTAACAATTCAGAACTCAACAGCATGCAGCACCTCCACCAAGGTGGTTTTGTTTTTGTAGGCATCTGTTAGTTTGTAAGATTGTAAACAGGATAACTCATCAATTTGGGGAACAGGATTTGATTACATTTTCAGGGAATGTTGGTCATGGCTGAAGGAAGAGCTGTTTAGATTTTGGATCCAGTAATTTTTGTAAGGACTGGTCAACACACCAAGAAAGAGCAGTTTTTCCAGATTTCACTTCTAACTCAAAATGTTCTCTATGGATTTTGATGGCAGTTTAGGGAATGTTGGTCATGGCAACAGGGAGAACTCAAAAGATTTTGTGGGTGATTTGAATCTGAATGTGAAACCAGGATTTTTTTAAAACGTTTTTGAACAGTGCAAGGTAGGGCAGTTTTCCCAATTTTTGACAGTAATGTTGGAAATGCCTTGGCAGAGGGAAAGGCACTTCTATTTAGAGGTTATTTTGAGAGTCAGAGGAAAAGTTTTTAAGCACTGCCCATAGACATATGATGTTGCGGACGGGCTACAACAAAAGACTGAAAATAGAGAAATGTTGGTGATAGACAGTAGACGCCCAGTAAGTTAGCATCAAGCTTTGTACCATTCATCATGTGGTTTGGACAGAAAAAATACACAATAGTTCAGTAAAAACAGTTTGATTGTTTACAGTCTGTCAGATGTTGTCTTTCCCTTCCTTCAAACATCATCATGTTCTTGAGTATGGTTGATCACATGCTACCATGTTCGAGGCCATGCCTGTCAGTTACTGCATGGATTTATGGCTCAGAGACTGATTATCTGACTATTGAAACAGACAAAAGGTCATGCAGTCCGACTTTGACATCAGACTGTTGCTCAAACATTCATGTTTTGGAAAAGAGAAGTTCTCACAGGTTCTGTTGTCCCTGAAATGCCCTTGTAATCGTAGGATGTGCTTTTCCTAGTTGTTCAAAAATTCCTGTTTAAATGTCAAAACATAAAAATCTTTGTATGGTGGTGGAAATAAAAGTGTTGTGTGAGATGTCTAGACTTTGTAGATTTTAGCTCCTTTTCCTTACTTTTGGTGACACCCTCCTCATCAAATATGACACACCTACAGCTGTGAATCTGATCACACAGTCTCTGCATCTTTTATCCACTGAGGCATCTGGAACTACTTTATCAAATGACTGATTTTACTGCCAAGCAATATCAACCAAAGCTCTGCTCATTGTGTGGATCTATATATGGAGCCTGCAGACATTACTTTATTAAACAGTAGGCATTAGGAGCTTTAAAATTCTTCATTATTCATATATCTTTACTGTGGGAGAGCTTTGAATAGCCTGAAGTGATCATCAGGAGAGAATGAAGGCCTGGGACAGAAGCAGAGAAAGGCAGGCTGGCTTTAGCTGTTAACTACATGTTGTTTCACATCTTTACACAAAACAGAACACTGGTGGTGGAGGCTTCATGACAAGTTGAAAACATGCTAATCTGGATTGATCTTGTTGCTTAATCACACACAAATTCAAAACAGCCTTCAGGAGCTGTCTGTGGTTTTGTATTTTGCCCAAGGACACTTAGATATGCAAGGCGGAATGTACCAGTAAAGCTTCCAGTCAGCGAGTGACTCACTCCTCCTCCTAGCCTTTAAAAATCATGACATTGGCTCCGACATTTGTCACAGAGCTGCTATGACAATTCTTTACCGAAGGGGCATTTTAAGAGCCATTTTTAGATGTTGACAGACGCAGTCATCACTAAACCTTTTTAAAGGAGACTTTGGACTTTTCTTTCCAACTTAACTGAACTTAGCTTGTTGTGAATAGATGTTCACTGAGTTTTACATGCCAAAATACACATAATGTCAAATGTACTGTCAGGAGGCCTCTCAACCAATACAAGCACAAAAGAGATAAAGTCACCTGACCTGCTGTAAGCTCTGCCCACATGCTCAACTTACTTCTTATTTTTGAATTGGGACCCTTTTGAACTAAAACTACACTCCATGAAGCTTATATGCCTAACAGTTACAACAATCCTCAGTCCCTCACAATGAGGAAAAGATTTTCATTACGAAAGAAGAAAGCTGTCATGAGATGACTTCCTGGTTTGCACTCGCTGTAGAGGTGCGTTAGACATTGATGTCATAATTTGGTGTCACCAAATTTCCCCAGGGAAATGCGAGTATCCATTAGCACTGGTAATAAATAGTCCAGGTCATGAGCATCTGCCTCTGATCAGAGTCTTCTTCAGTCTAATGGCTGTGGGAATAAAGGATCCCCTGAACCTCTCAGTCCTGCAGCGCAGTGAGATGAGGCTCCCACTGCTGCTGCTTCGTTTTCCCTCCAGGATTTTGGTGAGGGGATGGTTACTGTTTCCACCACAGTCCCAAGTGTGTCCTAACTCCTGCCAAGCACAGAGCCAGCCTGTCCTTTCTATAGAGAAGTTTGTATTGTTATTTATTTTTAATTTCATAAAGAAATGAGGCCTAGATCTGATAAAACTGCTTCTGAAGCTGTTAGTATTTATGCTAATTTCTGTTCTATGCTAATTTCTGTGACCCACCTGTTCCTGCTCTAAAGGACTCTAATTGGGCCATCCCGCTTTGGGCGTCCCACAGTCTTTGTAGACTGGAGCTTGACAAGATGGATTGCCTGTATACAGACATTGCATCAAGCTGATCCATCTGAACGGCAGGGTCAAGGCGTTGGAACAGAGAGCAACTAAAATCTGAGTGATGGATTGCCAAGGGTCAACTAACTATCAAGTGGTGGTATTTTAGGCTTTACGTGCTTAATTAACATGGTCATTAAAGTCAGATATTGACAGTAATGCAAACGTTTCCTTTTGTAATTTCAGAGCAAGTTTCTCACTTTGAAGAACTTGATAGTCTCAGCCTCTCTTGTTTTTCTTTGTAATGCATGTGGCCTTTCTCTTGTCTTATCTTCTCTTCCCTTGTCTGCTCTCCTCTTCTCTTCTCTTCGAAACCACCACACAGCAGATTCCCGCCACATTGTGCAGGAATGTTTGAGTGGAATTCAGGAATGTAGTTGGGAATGCAGCGTGGAGAGCAGCAGTCAGAGCTGGCTGGGCTACATGAGGTCATTTTTTCTGCTTAGAGCGACTAAAACACGTGCTCTCATCAGCATCTGTCTGTATTTGTTGCCTGTGTTCATGTGTATGTGGGTAATTTAAATGTGTAACTGGAAGAGAGACTTAAACAACATCAGGTTTAACACATTCAAATCCCTGTTGAGCTCTTTTACGGTAACATGACACACTGTCTTCCCAGATCAAGATTAAGTGCAATTATTTATTTAACCAAAAAGGCTTGCAGCAGTGTTTTCCAGCTGTTTATTCCCAAGCCCCTGCAACACTCAAGCTCATTAGCAGAGGTATCTTTGTTTCAGCGTTCACTCACAAACACAATGCTTTGTTTTAAAGAATCTACCACAATCAGGCAGTCAGTGAGTGCCATGAAAACACATGAAATGATACATAATCAGACTTTGAAGGACAAATACATCTGCTGTTCATAAGGGATTTTTGACAGTAGTAGAGTTCCATGCAGTAATTCTCCCAGGCCTCTAATCTCACTTCAGATTTAATGTAGTATTTGTGTCCAGGTGAATCAAACTTGGTGTGTTCATCTGCTCCAAATTATGATCCAGATTAAGCATTTGTGCCCTCTGTCTCACAACAGACGCGCCAGTTGGTGGTGTCGTTTCTATGTCACATCATCAGTTTTCGCTCCTACTTCCATATTCTCTGTTTGTTTGGCACTGGGACATGGACTGTATTATGCTTCTTGAGCTAATTGATACTGAGTAACATACCTGCAAAGATTTGAAAAGGGAGGGGATGTCAAGGGAGACTGAATTTGACCATTAACAGGGATCATAGTTGTTTTAACACAAAGCTCCATCTATGATGCACGATAGTCATCGTTAGCAGTTTGTTAGCAACTGTCGTTTTCAACACACAACAAAAGTTTAAAAATCAAAAACATACAAAATTAGATGCATTTTATTACTTCGTTTTAAACAATAACATGTTGTTTGTGTTCAGCTGCAACCTTAATTCAGGCATTTATCTGAACCAGTATTTCAAATCCCATATAGTGTTGGCCTTAGGAGCCAGGAGGTGCTAAATGCTAATTCACTTCCATGTTTTGGACTAATTTCTGCACCACTCTATTATAACCACGAGTCACTGATGGCTAAAGACAGAAAAAATAAGCTGAAAGTCTCCATTATACAAGGTCAATTTGAGGAGGGAGCTCACTATGTCAGTGACAAGGGTTCGTAGGTTGTACATTTTCCATGCAGGAAACACAAAGACTCCATGTGCACCATGGCCCACTGATGGTAATTTCAATCAGATTTTTTTGTTGCTGGAAAATCATACAAGAAGTTTGGTGGTTTAAGTTCCATCAACCTACACACAAAAGGCTGCATCATGCTTTTCCGTGTGACTGACTGTGCACATTCTGCAATGACACGATTGTGAATGTGCTTGTTCCTTCTGGGAAGTCAAAACATTACGTTGTTCAGCCTTAATCTGCAGAGACTTAATTTTCAAATCACATATGTCAACCACATGGCACCACCAGAAACACTGTATTTATTTCTTCACTTCACCCTCATTTTGTTTTCTTGCCTTGACTTGAAAGCTGTACACTATTTCAGAATTTAGAAAACTGAATTTCCAGGCCAAATTTGATACAAAGTAGTTCTTATCAAAACTCATTATGGACTAAAGTGGTGGACCAACATATGGACAAACTGGCACCTTTATAGCTGCTCCAGTTTCCAGAAGAAAAAGCATGTCTATCTTAGAGCTTTTTTTTAAAGCGCTACAAAGATAATAGTTTTAACTTGGTCTGTAAGAACTCTGACCCAGAGGAAAGAAGAGGGTCCTCCTCAAGACGGAAAAAAACGCTTTGCAAATGATTGTGGCTCCTTCAATCTGTGTGCTATTAAATGGTCCACTGTGAAAAAGATGGTGCTTTAGGAAAAAAGAGAAAACAAATCTGAATTACATCTGTGGATCTTAAAAAACCACAATCTGATCATAAGTAGAAACATTTTTGCAAAAGTCTTTAGATGAACCCCAAGGTAAAGATTTAATTAAATGCTTAGAAGTTTTTCTTTTCTTCTCCTTTGACCTAAATATAGGGGCTCCAGCTAAACCAGATAAAAGTAGCTCCCTAAGCCGGCCCTCAGGTGATTGCAGACCTTATCACGTCTTTTGTACTTCAAAGTGTGCCGGGTTTCACAGCCCACTACTCCTCCATAACCACAAACTGAATCCTGTAGAAAGGCTACACCCAAACTGCATTATTTATTGACATGAACCACCCTGAACCCACGCTACTTTTGTACATGTGTGTATTTTTGTGTGGTTGTCGTGCTCATCCCTAAGTGTTAGTGTGGGAGGTGCAGCTCGACTGTATCAAAAGCGTGTATTTGTGAGGGTTGTGTATAAATGGATGAGTCAATCTGTCATCTATGGTTTCAAATCTATTTTAGCATCATGAGGTCAACACACACCTAATCACACGAACTGCTATTGTTTTTGTTGTTAGGGTGATTTCCAGTGAAGTGTGTTTTCCAGGTATTTTTAAATGTTTCCGTGGTGAGTGGACTGTGGTTAGTGTGGGCAGAGGAAAAATAATTGAAAAAGGGATGAGAGGAAGAGCGAACGGAAGAGGTGGGAGAAATCAAAGATGGAAAAAATCTGGTTTTATTGACAAATTGTACACGTAATTGCTGAAGGTAGGGTTGTAAAAATACTCGACTCAGTGTTTTATTTTGAGCTTTTGTGCCTTTATTGTATGAATGGGACATTGGATAGAGTTGGAAACCAGGTAGATAGAGAATGAGACTCAGTCCAGATTTAAACTCAAGCTGCCCGTGTCAAGTACAGCAGTCTCTAAATGAAGTGCACAGACAAGTGCCAGGCACCCGGTGCCCTGTACTACCAAATTTCTATACGGTCCTTGCACAAGTGGACCAATATTTCTACACATCTTGGTACCAAGGACAAAGAAATTAAATTAATAGCACTAATATTGGTGTTTTGGTAGCAGTTAAGTTAACCTATGAAACTTCAGTACTGTGCAAAATTTACATACCCACTCACACATCAACATATAGTACATTAGTATAGTAGCTGATGATGACCAACCCTGAGAAATCATCACATTTTGGTGAAAGTCCCTATTCAAGGAAAGTGAAGCCGGGGAATTTTGACAGTATTCCAAGTGGGAAACTTTTGGTGTGAATTGTGGGAAGTTATGTGAATTAACTGGAAATTGGGGATTATTTGAATAAACTGTATCACATCCAAACTTGGATATAAACACATTGTTTCATATCCATGCAAAATAATACAATCAAAAAAAATACATTTGAACAGATTTATTTGAAAGTAGAACTTCATCAAGTTTTCATGACTGGTATTTTATTGAACAGCCATTTTCAACTTTCCTTTATGCAGTGCTCAAGAATGTAGCCTCAGTGGTGGAGGGTTCAGGAATCATCTGTTAATGTGATGGAGGAATGCACAGTACATGTATGGATGTGGTCTCAATACTCCTGCAGTAAGCACTGTGCTATTTGCATGTGATTGAGAAATAGCGTAGATATTCTCAAGTATATTTGCAAGAAATCTTTTTGGATGGGGGTTAGTGAAGGTAATGCTAAAATGTTTTTCCCCAACTATGTTTAATATCCTTGTTAAAGGACAATCTTATTTTTTTGTAAATCCCAGGTGTATTCATCTTTATTCCCATTAATTCATATTCAATCCTGTTAATTTCCATGGAAAGTTTCCTCTTTTAAAAATTCCCAGAATGTGCATGGTAGCTCCCGTCAAAGGTTTATTTTTTGACCATTACCAAATACAGAGTGAATGAACAGAAGAGAATCTAAATCAAATTTATATTTGCACCACCCTTTGCCCCCAAAAGAGCATATTTTCATCAAGCTACAGATACACAAAGCTTTTGAAGGAACTCAGCAGGTAGGTTGTTCCAAACTTCTTGGAGACCTAACTGATGATCTTGTGGCTCAGATCCCACTGCTACTAATCCCAGACATGCGTGATGATGTTGTGATCAGTGATCCAGGACTGCTTGTTCTTTACACTTCATGACAGTGGCTGTGTGTTGTTGATCATTGTCCTTGTGCAGATAAAAATTGGGCCCATTCGGTGCCTCTTTAATCACTGGATAAGTATCTGCTTGTATTTTTCATCACTGAGGACCTTAATCCTTAACCAATCCTCATTTCCATTCCATCCCATTTTAATACCACAAAATAAATTAGAAAAAAATAACTGATTGTATCTTGCATTTAAACCTTTTTCTTAAACAAAATTCTAGTCAAGGTGGATGGTGTGTCCTATCAAGGTGACCAACTAAGGTCAGAGCATTGCGGGAAACACTGATCATAACTAATGTACAATAGATCCCTGACTTACTATCAATAAGAAATAATAAACAGGAGAGTATTAAGGGAAAACTCAAGTAAATGTGTTGGTTACCATAGAATATGGACATGCAGAAGGATATGCTAATAGCTTTGACTGATTTTAATTCTCTAGGATGATACTGATTAAAAAAATGGGAGATTGTTTTAAAAGTTACAACATTCTTTGTAAAGGTCTCAGCAGAGAAATGTTCAAAACTATTTTATTGATCTCCATTAACTTCAGAAAAACTTGATCTTCCTTTGATCATTTCAGCTTGGCTCTTCCTCCCCCTTCTGGAAACAGAGAAATGTCTGCCCTCAGGAAAAGGGGTTGGGGTTTGGGGTTGGGGGGTTATTAGAGGGGATGAAGAGGAAGCTTCCCCCTCTTGTTAACATAGATCATCAAACACATCCTCCTGGTCAGCACATGTTAAATCATTTGTTAAAGGAAACAAGACTTTCCATGCTTGCCACCTCTTTGTGAAGTTTAAGTAATTAACCAGAGCTGATGTTTCTGTGGGCTCACACTTTCTTCAGGCTTGATCTACAGACCAAAAAGTAAGATTTGGCCCATTCGTCTGTTAACCATTATGTTTTGTTTTAATCAAACGGCAGATTTGTGATGTTTGACTTCATTAAAAAAATATACAGCATTGGACATCGAAACATATTCCAGGTTTAGGCTGACCATTTTTTACCCAAGTCGTAATTATATGTTGCATATTTCATCTTTGCGAACATATTTGTAGTAATTATATCTTATTTTTATTAATTCCTCTTGAATCTAGAAACTCTTCAAACTCACTGAGATTTGACTTCAGCTCTGAATCGCTGTTGCAGAACAAAGCCATTTTAAGACATGTAGAAACCGAATCAAGACTGTTCTATTTAAAGCAACATAGAACCAATGATAAAACCTCAAGCTGTATTTACTAAACTGAATTATAAAGGAGTCCCTGTGCCACATCCATCATAACATCCCCAACATCATTTAAGCAAATAAACCCAACAACTCCAAATTAATTCTGCCGTGAAATTCTTTCGACCTGCAGCCACGCAGACCCAGGCAGTAACCCCGCCATTTTCTCACTGCTGCTCAGACGCTGTAGTGAAAGAAGCTAAGCTATAACTGCCCACTCTACCTACCAGTTACTGGTTCACACATCAAAGTACAGAAGGTGACGTTAACCAATGCTGATGAGTCAAACTTTCAGTGAAAGTACATTACTGGGGTCAAGTCTGCTGCTGTTGTTAACACAGGTTGATACAGCTAAAGCAGAGGGAAACGTTGTGTTGGTGGAGTATGGGATTTCCCAATGCACCCCTGTCTAGCATTTTAAACATTCTGAAACATAGATGTAACACGTGAGTAGCACACTCATCTTAGGGAAACTTAGGACTGACGTAGCTTGGCGCTGCTGTATGTTGTGCAAACGTATTGCCATGATGCTTTACAAACAACTGTCCCCAGAAAGGATCCTCAAGTCGTACAACAGGAGTCCTGGCTTGACCAGGAAACCAGAGTAAAAAAATCTCTGCTTTTCATGACACACTCACTCACTGCACAGTCTGTTAAGCTTTCTGCAAACCCACACTGACTACTGAAAATTACAAGAATGAAAGAGAAACGAGCCTCAAACTCCTCGTCCTCAGAGAGCAGCCCTCCGTCAGCTGCTGCAGCATCCAGCAGCCATAAAGCTGCGTGTCAGTCTGTGTGGTCCTCTAATTGCATATCAGATGGAGCCAGTCTGCATGATGAAAGCTTGACTTTGCTCTCTCCGCTTTGGTGTCAGTCCTAATATGTAAAGCAGATGTGTGTTTTAATATCAAAGCCCATCAGTGGTTGTGAGCTGCTAGTTAACTGACTTTAGAGGTTTGATTCCTACTGAGGCCACACGCAAGAAAGGATGTGATCCTGTACAGAGGCCTGAGCAGATTCTGCTCAACTAAATAATCTAAAATGTTTCCCGTGATATTGGTAAAGCAAAGCTGCAGTTATAAAGCAGATCAAACCTGGCCCTTCACAGTGTTCTGCTGTATATTAGAGAAAACCTCGGTACTAGTTTTGTCTTGTATTTGTGAGAAGTAATCTGCAGCAGCAGAGGGTTGGCTGTGTCTGCAGCAGATTCGGCTTCCAGCTCCTCTATCTGATCAGATCCCAGCCTGGTTTTCAACTCCTCGCCTGGATTAGAGTTGTCATATCAGCCAGGGCCTGACTGATTACACACACACAAACACATTCACACAATGATTACATGCAGCTTACTGTAGGACTTTATAAAACATCCAGAAAACCTTTTTCTAACCCGCAGTGACTCAAGGTCCTGAAGTGATAAGGCTGCTTCAAAGTGAGAGATGTGCTGTTGATTGTGTTTTTGCCAATCCCTTTGAGCTGCTGTCATGGTGTGTGTGTGGTTGTGTATTTTTGTGGTGTGCATGGGTCAGCCACTTAAGGCGGATTTCATTACAAAAAGTTTTATTTTCGTAACATTTAATGAATACTTCTTACCTGCCTCATACGTAACAGAGTGATCCCTGGTGCCCTGAGCTCAAAGTGGCTTTTCAAAATCATAGTTCTCTAAGCCACAGTAACCTTTCCAGCACATTTAAAGCTGAAACATCAGTCATTTTATCTGTAGCAGTCTCTTTAAACAGAGTTTCGCACAGTTGTGTCATTTATACAAACCCCAATACCAGTTAAGTTGAGACATAGTGTGACATGGAAATAAAAACAGAATGAACTGATTTGCAAATCCTCCGGTATTCATTTAGAATGCACAATAGAGACACCATATTTAATGTTCAATCTGATAAACTTCATTGTTTGTTCAGCAAATATTGTCTTATTTTGACTTTGATAACCTGCATTCGTTTGGGAACTGTGTAGACTTGCAGTATTAGACTTGCCTGCAGTCCAGACCTGCCTCCCATCGACAATGTGTAGCACATTATAAAGCACAAAATACAACAATGTAGACCCTACACTGATGAGCAAGTGGAGTCTTCCATCCACTTAGACTCCAGTTGGACTTGCCAAAGTAGCTCATTGAAATTACACAATGTGGTTAAAAAGGATCCAGCGAGCTTGTTAATGTTATTGTCTTTCTGGGTTTCAATGGAAAAGGTTAATAAAATATATTGTTGACTTGGAGGATCTAATTCATCCAGTTTATAAATGTACTTAATTACCACCACATCTGCTGTGACCAGTCCCACATCTGTTACTGCAACTGAGGACACTGACTGCTGAAGCTTTGTAGGTTGAATTCTTTCTCATTTTGCTCAATGTTCAACATCAGTTGCTCAACAGTCCCAGGTCTCTAAAGTCATATCAACACTTTCAGTGGTCGATGGCACCTTGTCAAGATTTCTCAACTATGATTGGTCAATCAAAGCTCAGGACAGCATAGAGGACAGACAGTTGCTGAAATCATAAAAAAATGAAAAAACAAAACGTCGCCAACCAAAACACTCAGAAGACACTGACTTTCATTTTTTAAGAGCACATACATCCACAGAAGTTTAATTTGTGAAATTATGCTTTATAAAGTACTCAGAATGAAATACTATCCTGATATGAATAAGCGCCCTGATTGGAACAAAATCTGACGAAGTGTATTGATCTTGTTCTCAGAGAAATCCGCTTATTTCTTGCTGTAATCGGGGTAAAAGGTTGAAAAATATTCTCAGTACCCAGCAGTGCTTGAAAAAGTGTAGTAAAGTTGTTGGCTTCAGTTTATCAGAGCTTTTTACATTACATAAGACCTCCCCCTCCCATTCTTTCATTTTGTACAAAAGATTTCCGAAAAGACACACAGACAGACACACACACGGCATCAGCGCGGCATGGCAGCCGTCCAGAGAGGGGCTCCAGTGTCGCTCTCTTTCAAAGAGCTCTTTGCTTGTTGTCCTTTTGATGCTGGCTCCCCAGCAGCAGTGGAGCAGAAATGCCGAACGCTCAGCTTTGATATGAATTTGTCCCTCATTCTCCACACTGCTGAGCAAATCTCCAACCACACTCCGAAATAAAGGCCCCCCAAGGGTCCAAGAACAAGATCAATATGAATTCATCCCAGACTCAAGCTCCTGCATGCAGACCACTGTTTTCAGGTCTCCATGCTTCAGATGCACATTTACCAAAGTCATTAAAAGAAACCCTCCAAAAGCTCCGGGTGATTGTCCAAATGCAAAATAAAACTGTTTGCATTTTCCCTCCAGGGAATATGTAGACATTTTTAGTACAGGCTGTCCTTGATATCTTCTTTAATTGCTCCGTCTCACAGGATGAGATGGGGGCTCTCGAGAGGTGAAGTAAATGTAGAAAGACGTTTTAGAAACCCAAGATGGCAGCCTCAGAGCCTGGCGCTGAGGCTGTGTTGGAAAACACAAAACTCAGTAAATGTTGAGCTAAAATGCCATATGTTGTATGTGTAAGCAAACAAATGAGAGATCTGCAGCACACCAAAATACCCACAACATTTCCAGTATTCATCAGACCAGTATTCTTGCTCAAGGAGTACAAATTGTAGTTGTTGATAAACTAATACTAACATTACTGACCACAAAAACTTTGAATCCTGCCAACATTCTGTTTTTATTCATGTTCAACGTAATGTATCAATTAGATCAGTTGTAGAAGGCCTAGTCTGCACTGATATAGGTCTCACTTTAAAACAAAAAACAAAAAAAAACAGGCATGTGTGTCCTACTGTGGATGTCACTGATGGTAAACTAAGCTATTCCCTCTGGTGTCCCCCAAGGCTCATTGCTGGGTCCACTTATTTTTACACTCTCTTGATGATGTACAGGTTGATTAAATTGAACAATCAAGTATTCTCATGTATTGACAAAGCAAACAAACTCAGTATTTGTCACTTCAGTCAGTTATATTTCTCTGTGTCTCTGTGCTTCAGTTGTTTGTCTGGAATTCCCGGTTCAGTCTTTTAAGTTTTGCCTTTTCAGAGGAATGCAGCATTTCTGTGTGAAAACCGAGTGTGTGAGTGTGTGCTCTCAGAGCCTTGTGTGTGTTAGATTCCAGGCTGTGGTAGAGGTATGTGAATTACGTCTTACAGAGAGAGAATGTGAAGAATCTGCTGCCATGAGAAGGCCGCTGTTGTTTACTGACACAGTAGTGGAGAGGAGGTTCCTCTGTGTGACTGATCCACATGGTGCTGTCACTTCCTGGTAAAAGACTTTTTAGCTGTCGTTCTGAGTAACTATTCTCAAAGCTCTCGGTTCATGTCCCCAGTAGGACATTTTTTTCTTTTCTTAAGGTCTTTGTTTTATTTGACTAACTAGTTGCTTTTTAGATGACAGTCTTCTGTTTTATTTTTAAATTACCAGATTTAGATTTATCAAAACTTGGCATAGTTGTGGGCAACAATGACTTAAATGACTGCTCCACCCAACCAAGGTATGGAGAAGACCATTTCTGAGCACATAAATTGAGGCAGAAGGTGGTGGTGCCGCCCTTGTCGGCTAAGAACAGGAAAATTAGGCTACAGTTTGCAAAGACTTGCCAAAAGTGACCAATGGAGAACTGCAGAGGTCAAAAAAGCTCCAGCAACACTTGTAGTTCAGGAAACAACTTTATTATACCAACGCGTTTTGGCTTGTGGCCTTCATCAGGGTCATCAGAAATGCATTAAAAACAGCACTTAAAAAGGGTAGGGCTGAAATTGAACAAACTGAAAGGGTTCAATTTCAGCCCTACCCTTTTTAAGTGTTGTTTTTAATGCATTTCTGATGACCCTGATGAAGGCCACAAGCCGAAACGCGTCGGTCTAATAAAGTTGTTTCCTGAACTACAAGTGTTGCTGGAGCTTTTTTGACCTCTTCAAGACTCTTTCTCTCCAAGCACCTTGGAAGTTGGTGAAGTTGTGCCAGAACTTTTTGACCAATGGAGAACTGCAAAAATGTTAACTGGTCTGATAAGTCTTCATATTTGTTGCAACATTCAGATGATAGGGTCAGAATTTGGAGTAAACAACATAGAGCATGGATACAGGCTGGTGCTGGTCGGTGGTTTAATGGTGTGAGGATATTTTCTTGGCACACTTTTAGTCTCTTAACCCTATCACTTCCAAACTCAGACATACATTTGCCACAAATTTTATGTTGATAAAATTGTGTCACTCCCTCTTCACTTAGAAGCATTTCAGGTTTTAATTCTCAGAATACCCAATTGGGAAGCAGATATGCAGGTCAACCTGCTGGTTGACTTGCCTGTTCAAGGTTACGCTGGGCATGAATTATATTAACACTTGACCCAGTTTTCTGAGGAATCATGTATACCTTTTTATTATAAAAGTTTTTTTCTTTCAACTAAATTATGTCTGTTATTAGAGGATCCGGAAATATGTGAAAAGATTTTTTCTAATTCTAATTGCTCTTACTTTGTGAGATACCTGAGGATCTATGCAGCAACGATTTATATCCATTTTTTTATAGTTTGTACAGCAGTGCCACCCAGTCCATACATACTGGTGTTACACATGCGACTGAGAAAGGTGAATAAGGAAAACAGAGAAAGATGGGCTTTCAGAGTACTAAATACATGTAGTGGAGGCATTCCGCTGAAACCTTAAATATGTTCTGTGGTAAATATAAATTTGTTGAATGTGTTTTGATTTTAATTTGTTTTTCTGTTTTTCTGTCTTTAGATTTGGGATATGAGCGATGATGAGAGCATCTGAAGGACCAAATGCACAAACCCTGAACCACCGAAGGACTTGGCACTCCAGAACAAGCCTGTCTATTTTCTGTCCTTTTTCATTTTTATTTGTGTTCACATACTTCACATTCACATCAGGACAAGAACAGGACAAAGGTCTTCTGGGCTGATAAAATCATAATTATTAAAACCAAACTTATGTCATAAAATGTATACAAAAACATCTTTTATTTTGTTTTCCTGTTTCTTATTGGTGTTCATTATGGCTCAAACACACATGATGTGTGGCAGCTGACATGCGTGTCTGCGCAAACTCGCAATGCTGTGGCTCTCAGGCTAGACTAGACAGCTCTGTTTCTCTTCAAATATGTTTCCTCAATGAAGAATGTCAGTAATAAGTTCAGAAACCACAATGAATCTCCCCACAGCAACTCAATTCACCAAACAGCCAACCAAGAAATGGCAGTCTTAAAGCATTGTGACAAACAAGAGGAGCTTGAGCTGCACATGTGAGCATAATCACAGTGTGTGCCTTGTCTCATGTTTAACCTACATGAACACACACTCTCCCAATCAAAATCTTACAACCAGCTAAAAATGCAAGAATTTACATTTTGCACTGTTGGATCTTAAGAACGTTGTTTGTAGAGTTTCAAAAGGCAAAAATAAGGAATGTGCGCAGGAGACAAAAGTAAATTTATTGAAAACAACAGTTAAACTTAAATAGTGTTTCCAAGGCTAGTGGGAATGTCGCTAGTGGTGAAGATGGCTTAATGAAGGGCATCCACTGTCTGGAACTGATGTCCGTTTTTTGTGAATTTCCTCGCCATCTATTCCCAAATGTTCTTATTTGGATTTAGATCAGGTGAACAAGCAGGATGATCCAAAAGATTGATGTTATTCTCAAGTTTCTAACCTTGCAGTGCAGATGGATCAGCCTGATGTAATGTCCGTAATCAGACTGAGCCATCTTGCAAAGCTCCAACCTACGATTGTGAGACCTTAATGAATGTGATAGATAAAACATTCATTCAGTCACCTTTTAGTTTTTCTTTAAAGGTTCTGCTCTTCCCAGTCACTTTCTTTGGGATGTCCAGATTGGTTAGAAAAAATATCCAATGGATACAGTCCACCTGGTGTGTCACGGTATCAATTTACTGGCATAATTCATGTATATATTTTTTTATAAGTCAAGCACAAATTCATGTTCTCATATGAAGTGGTTTTTATTTATTGGTAACAATTTAAATTTGGTTGGGGTAGATTAGAAATGGGCCACATGCCACAGTTAGCCCCTGGGCCATAGCTTTGACACCCCTACCCTATATTTCTGCATTTGTTGAGTTGTGCAGCTCATGCTGGCAGTCTGAAAGCTCTGACTTGACAACACACATGCTCAAATTAAATCTAGCCCCTTAACCGACATGACACTCTTAAGATGTGTTGGGTTTGCAATGACAGCTTGAGGCTTCTGCAGGAAACATTTTTTCATGATTACTTTAAAACTGTTTTTCTGTTGTTTGTTCTGTGTTCATGTTGTTCCATCTGAAACAGCACTCGAGCTTAACAACAAGATATTTCTTACATTTGCTTCTTTTTTACAGAAATTGTTCATGTGCATATCATGTTTGTGTGTGTTAGTCACATTTTCAGTATTTGGAGTTCAGGAGGGAACTAAATGAAGCTCCTTTTTTTTGTTGATTTTTTTTTTTTTATGTCTCAGTGAATGTGATGAGTCGACATCACAGGTTCAACACATCAATATTAATACACAAAAGGCTCAGCTGAAGTGTCCTTCAACAAGACATGGACCAGCTAATTCTGCATGTTCATTCGTCTGAAAAACAGTTCAGAAAAATGTCAAAGTGCACCCTCCCAAAGAAGAGCTGGTAAACCCAGCCATGCTCCTGTTCCTTTACAGATTTTAGTGACATATGCAGCACAGTTTGCACTTAAACCAGCCTGGACCCTTTGTTACATTAAAACCCAGTTCACAGCTGTTGTTGATACATAAACAAAATATCATTACTGTAACAACTACACCTCTGAATCATGATCAGGAAGAAGAAACCAGGATTTTATGATTAAATGCATGCCTGTGGTGATCTTTACAATTTATATTTCTTCTGTCATGTCTGATATGTCCAAACATACAACTCTTTGTGTCATTTTATCCTTCACTTGGACACTTATGGAGAGAAAAACTGAAGTAAAGGTGTCCTTCTAAGTTTGTGGCCTCCAGTATAGCATTTTTTTAAAGAATGAAACACATTTTAACTTTTCAGAAATGTAGCTCTGCTCATGTTTTAACCACTCGGTATGTTTGTAACTTTGATTTGTGAGGTCTGAATCTTCAGATGTATCCATGACTTCACAGGGCACCTTTAAACCTGGACCTCATTGAAAATAAACAAAAAGAAGATAAACCACAAAAGTTGGAATTTCACCAAAATGTATTCACAAAACTGAGATTAAACTGCTTTCTGTCTTTGTTCAGTTTTTCTATTCTTAACACTAAAAATGTAACTTTTGTAAGTGCTTCACCAAAACTTGAAAGAATAGTTTCTTTGATATGTTGTTGCTTTTGTCTGTGGTTCTTGTCTCATAATGAAAATCGAGGGTTTGCTACGAGGTGGTCAACACACTGAGAAGGTTCCTCTGCAAACACTGCTATTGTGTAGCATTGTGATTAGTTTCCATGCTGTCTGGTGTCCTTTATGGGCTGCTGTAGACTTCAGCCAGCGTTAAAAGCCTGTCCTTTTTGCTTTGTCGAAAGGCATGTCCCAACCTGAAAAATATGCTTATCTGTATGCGTGGAATATTTAATCCCCACTATTATCATAGTTAACTCCACCAAGGAGGTTATGTTTTTGCCAGCATATGTTTGTCTGTTAGCAAAATTATGCAAAAGCTACTGGACAGATTTTGCAGAAAATTTCAGAAGTTTGGAATGACCCAGTTTAAATATGTTATGATTTTGGTGGGGGTCCAGATAACCACCATTAGTGAACAATCCTTTTTCGCTTTTGTACTTGTCTCACTTCAAAACACTGCCAAACGAACATGAAACGCTCCAAAGGAAATATGCAATGTTTTTTAAGCTGAATCAGAATAAAGCAAGCGTAGTCGTTATATATGTAAGAGAAAAATAGATGTCGCAGGGCAAGAATGATTGATGGAATTTATGATTCCCTTACAAGTTTTAACTGTATATTAGCACCTAAAATCAAACTACAACCATAGATTTACACTCTTTGATATGAACAGAGAAGTGCGTGACGGGGTGATGTGGGTGATGGCATATATGATCCTAAATAGTTTTAACTGTCTTCATTTTTGTTGCATTTATCAATCTTAGTCATACCTACTACTCATTTCTAATAATATGGTATCTACAATAACACAAGCACACAGAAAAAGAGGCACACACACAAAGTATTTTAAAAGCATTTTATTGTTCATCAAGGCTACGTAACGTACAAAAAGGTGGCCTGCCAAAACCTTTTTAGTAGGAGACACAGAGCCACAAATTGTTTTCTTGATACATTTTTGTTGTTTTACAGTTCAGAGTACTACTACCACTAAGAACACGCTTCTTCCACCTCAAAGAGGATCTGGAGGAAGTGGCATAGAGTACAAACCAGGTCCTTTTTGATTGATCTGCAGTTTCATGAAATGTGGGTGATTTTGGAAGCATAGAGGCGATCACAGACGGGGTTCAGGTTAAGATGGGTCATCTCTGATCATCTCAGCCTCATTGTCTGGCAACGAGGCAAATGAACCCGAGCCCCAGTGTTCATAAAACTGCTGAACGAACTTAAATGTTAGCGTTAAAGTTTGACTGAACTTTCAAATGTCTGATGTCTTTCTGTGCTCAGTTCCTGTTTAAAGACTACAGATATCAAAATATGATTGAACCCCCTCTGCTTCTATTTCTTACACAGAAGTGGATTTACCTGCACTCTCCACCACTTCATGTGCTCAGTTCATTTTTACGTTTCAATTGAAAATATTTCAACATGTTTGGCAAGGATCACTGAGCTAATAGCAAAAACCTTTTATCAATGCAGACTATGTCGATTCTCGAAGGGCATCAGAAAGAACGACTTCTTTTTGCCACAGTTGGTACCGGTGTGGCTCTGTCGAGCACTGCAGAATGCTGATCAGTGGAAGTAGCGATTGTCACCGACACACTGGCGGCTTATCGTGGTTTCATACATTTACTGTGTTCCTGCACTTGAACCTTTACTCTAACACAACAAACTCTATAAACAAAAAAGATCAACTTTTTTCACAAAAAAGAAAAATACAATGATTACAATATAAGGACAGGGAAAACCAACAATTAAATAGCTACATATCATTAACAAATTAATTGTTCCTCAAAAAATACCTACGATTTTTTTCTCTGTACATTCGTTACGCACAGCGTAATGATGGTCTTTATAGTTACCTATTATAAAAAAGTGTTTTTTTATTAAGTGATTTTCCTACAGTGTGTAGGGAGTGTGTGCCGGAGCAGAAAGAGAGCCTCCTACCTACAGGGTGGTAGTGAAATGATAATAAGAAAGAATAACAGATAAACTTCAATCCTCTGGACACCGAGCCCTTTTCCCTCCTGTTTTTGAGCACGTTGCTAACAACATCCAAACTTGAATCAGGGTCAACTGAATCTGAGAGGAGGGGGAAGCAGCGCAGTGAGACCTGAAAAAAGACGTTCAGTGGCAGCTGAGCGTCTCCTGGCTCACAGCTCACGCTCTCAGAAGCTCAGCTCCTGAAGCTGTGCTGCCCCCAAACCTGCCTGTTCAAAAAAAAATCATCCATCCAGACCAGTCAGGACCTGTCACTGAAAGATCCACGAGCACCGACTTTCAAAGTCAATTCCCTGGCAGTAAAACTGTGACTTATTCTGTATCTGAGGACACTCTGGTTCAGCCACCTCTGTCCTGATGGTGAGGATGGAGTGTGGACTCTGAAGGACACTCTTCCATTCAGGAAAACTCACTATTCTTGCAGTAAGTCCTGATTTGGCCAAAATACACTTTGCCGAGTGTGAACAAATGCGTGTAGCATTTCCAGGGTGTGACAAAGACTTCTGGCTGTTGTAGTGATTTGGAAAAAAAGAAAAAAAGAACATGACCTCTGACCTGTCAAAATAAAGGACAGCAACAGCCTGACTGACAGGGTCAGCATGAATGTTTCTGGCAAAAAATCCTAAAAATCCAGGTGATAACCTGTGCGCTTTTTAAACCATAAGTGGTTGCTACACTGCAGTGATATCAGCTGGTGGCTGGGCACTTCTTCACTTTTGGAAACCAGCTACCGGGCTCATCATAATACACATTCTCAGTCAACTGGCAGTCGTACTACAAACTACGACTGCATACTGGGTTTGCCAGAAGTCAGTACGGAGGTGGTCTCACCCTCTGTGACAGATGAACTTACCATGTTTTCTCAGAATAAACTAAACCAAACAAGAACCTTCTCTTCAAAAATCAAAGCTAAATACGACCGTTTCTGCTATCCACTGTAAAAAAGACGATTCTAGGCTCTGAATGTCCTCAGTATGTAAAAGCCTGAATGATTCTTTGTTCCTTTATCACCGATTATCGATTTATGACTGTTTTCATCATTGAAAAGAAAAAAGTTTTCTATATAGACACTGAGCTCTGAGGGAATCCTGGGCTGTAGTTCCTGGTTGGTTGTGTGACTATAAGGAGATTCTCAGTGAGTGTGAGGCCTGTACAAAGTTCCCTACAGGAGGAATGTATGCCACCGTGGCACAGGCTCTTCTACAGAGTAAAACTCTTTCTCTCAGACTGCAGCAGTGTTGCTTGACTGCAGCAACACAATGTTGTTCAGAACGAAAAGGCATTAAAGTACAAAACAAAAAGTCTGGACACCAAGTCAGGACACAAACAGCTTAAACCAGAAACAGCACCGTGTTTCCTGACTACATCGTCCTTTTAGCCAACCTGTCATGGCATGATTCTAACACTGCAGCCTGATTTTGGATAATGGGAATTTGTAAGTTTCTAATTAAGTTTTGTATTTGATTGTGACATCTCAGGAAAACACAACCCTGTTCACTGTTGTGTGCCAGTTTGGTGTCTCAGATCAGTCACGCCGAACATTGTAGCATCCTGTACCACCGATGGATCAACATCTTAAAAAACCTTTTAGAGCTGCACATCTCAAAACCAGTGAACACTGAAACAATCTTTGCTCTGCTGCAGTAAAAAGCTGATGGATTGTTGCGCTGAAGTGGTTTTGAGAAACACATCTCTCATTGTTCAACAGAGCCTGTCCGGAGGCTGTCCCACTATTAATGTTTGTTACCATACTGATACTAATGGAAAACAACAACAATACAAAACTGTAATATAACAAATACAATAATAACATGGAGTACGACTGACCCAGCAGTGAGTGTATAGTGTCTAAGTCTGTTACTGATGATGAAAGAAGTAACAACTAACGTCCAAATGAAAAGGCTAATAGAAGTTAAGATTGAAATGCTTAAAAACATTAATAGATACCAGCTATTAAAAACAAAACTGAAAAAACATGCATGTGTAAAAGCATTAGTTTACCCTTCAAACCTTTTAGAAAATCTACCAAACCCCAGAGTGAAAGAGAGGGAGGGGCAGCAGAGTGGAAGCCAAACGTGAGAACAAAACTCTGCCTTCAAAGAGTGAAAATCAAAGGTATGTTTGAAGAGATCCGAATAATCTTCTCTCCCCCGGTCAGAAAACCAGACATTTTTTCTTTTTTTCTTTCTTTTCAACCACAAAGTGAAACTGAGAGTCATCTATCCCCTCATCACTGTCAGCAGGTAAGGCTGTGAAACACATCAGAGCTCATAGTTGAGACGAGACGACCTCCAGCACGCTGCAGGGTTTACAACTGTGTCCGTCCATCAACCCCTTCAGGCTGAATGTGAAGTGCATCTGTTTGGCACTATTTACAACATTGTGTGGGAGGGGGAGGCATCGTGATGATCTTAGAGCACTCAGATCTGCTGAACAGTCAAATCATAAAAACTCTGAGAGGGAATGGGAAGTAGAGCTGGGCGATATGCTCCATTAATTCATTATTCTTATTAAGTGTGAGGATGTAAACAATGCTGTGCACATTTTTGATGAACATCTATGTGAAGGATGGGCAACTTCAGCAACCAACAGGCCACATTAATGCTTGAGGGCTGCAATTATTATTTAACATATTTGCTTACTTAATAAAACAAACTGAATAAATGTAGCTTTTAGAATAATTAACTAAACCTGCATTCAAATTAAATTAAAAAATAGACTAATTATCTTAACATAGAATTCAAGCCAATTGAAACGGTTTATACTAAATGCAATACTTGTATCTTTTTTTATTCATACAAATAGATTTAGTGATACATTTACACAATGTTTTGAAAAAAGAAGCCGTCAATAATTTGTTGCAAAGAAGTAACAATATACCAAAAAATGACGTTTTATTTTGAAAATGTTTAGAATTTTTCTATTTTCATGGCAGATCTAGTCTTTTGCCTTTATGTTTACTATTCATTGATATCTGAAGTAACTTTAGCCACATTTTCCCAGCCCTTATCTTTATATGACTTCAGTCATAAAATTTTTAGCTTAACATTTTCTTCAACTCTTAATATGCAGATTTTGAGCTGGAAGTGCCTATTTTCAACAAAACTCTGGATAGGTATCAAAATGTGGTTATAATTTGATACCAATACAAACTGATATGATTCCCTACTGAACTGTATCATAGTACAACTTTTTGTGCATTTTCACACATGCAGCCCAAGCTGAAGATTTCTGTAAATATGTTTTTGGTGCATGTTTGTGTATGTTTACTTTTCTGCTAGCCCCCAGGAATTTTTCCCGGCCCTCTATTTCCTGACAAGCAAGTTACAAGATGATGGTGATGATGGTGATGATGGTGACGGGCTCTGCTGGTGTAAAATATGTGTTGGTTCATTACTCCCTGTTTAGCTACAGCTACATTATATTTTATATGTCAATATTCAGCTCTGCATTTTCATGTCTTCCATTTAATCCTGCTCAGCTCTACTGAAATGTATTTCCCATTTTTTATATATTTCTGATGACTGAAGCATTATAATGTGGATTTGTCTTTGTCTCTCAGGGTCAGTGTGGCGTTACGCCCAGGGGGGTTAAGATCAGACAGAGGTTCTGACTGAAGCTGGATTACATCAGAGTGGGTTACAATGAGCTTTTTTCAGTCCCAGTGTGCAGTGCCAGGTTTTTACACCGACACCCTTTTCTACTCTCTACAGCAGTAGTGCAAATCAGACCAAGCTGATCACTCGTGTGTTCACATGCAGGAACAAATCCACCAGAACACAAACACACGGAGAGGGGAGAGAATGAAGGTCAAACAGAGGCTGGAGGTCACAAGGTGGATGTTGTTTTTGTAGATGGGCATCTATTGACATTGGTGTCTGAGGTTTCTTTGGTAACACAGTCAGGTGGTTTGTGGTTATTTGTCCAAAGTTTCTCACTTATCTTCTCTTTCAATTGTCAGGGCATCTTGTAACGCAAAAGCAGAGCACAAAACTACTGTTAAAAAAATGAAAACAAAGAAAATTAATAATTAAAACCCTCCTTTCTCCTCTCTTTATGTACATATAACTACAGACACTTTCTCGGCTCCACACTTGACACGCAGGGAGGATGAGTGATTAGAAGGAGCAGCTCAATGCTCCGATCGAGTCCCAATGTTGAACCCTCGTTGCTTATTTGTGATTTTTGTCCGACTTTAAGAAGCCCGGGGAAAAAACAACCTCACTGTTATTGCTTGATTGATCTGCTCTGAGTGCATAGAAAAGAGTGAAGGATTGAGGGTGTCAGGTGGTTTTAGCAGACCAGCAGGCAGGCATTCCCTCAGGGATGCTGGTGACAGAATATTTGATGGGGGGTTAATACATGATAGACTGATAGGGATGGAGAGACCCCTCCTCATTCAGGACACCACAGAAGGGGAGTGGTTGTGATTGACCATGCGACTGTCAGGAGAGGAGTTTGGGCTGCTGTGGGACGACGAGGGGCTCCCCTTGTTTTTGATCTGCAGCCAGGTCTCGCCCAGGGCCTTGGCAAAGTGGTCATCCACCGAGCCTGTGATGGACACAGAGTTGGTGGCTGTGGGCTCAGGCTCCTTGTAGTTCTTCCCGAGACTGCGGCGGAAGTGCTCCTCGATCACTGGGTCACAGGCTGTGTTGGCTGGAACAGAATGAGGAGAAGAAAGAGTTCAGTTCCCATAATAAAAGGAGAAACGGCTCTAAAACTCACTTGTATAATGGTTGGTGGGTATTTTACTGCCTAGCACCGGTTTAAACATTGCTAATGTGCATTTTAGGTCAATGGAAAAACATCGAGTCCACTTTGTCATGGCAGTTTTTTAAATGTGAAATCGCTGTTTTAAGTTTCACTGTTAACCTCAATGAGATCATTGGGATTTCAATGGGACCATAAAAAAGGCCACAGAAAGTTATCATCCCACAGAAAACATGACAGACACTCAGACAGGAGGAATAAAACACACACATGTTTGGCTCAGACCTCGACTGCCTTTTACTGCACAGATCACAGATTGAGTAGTAAATACAGCATGTTGAGGCTCAGTCACTATTTATTTGCTCAACATGGAAAGTCGGATACACCCTGACAGAAAACTTGAATTATTCTTTTTTTAGCCTTTTCAGTGAGTCTGAATGTGGAGAATATGAGCAGTCTTTACTTTGAAGGTTAAATGCTTTTGGAGACTTTTCCAACAAATTTACCTTCTTATTCATCCGTAATTCTAAAAGTCACTGAGAAACAGCGAGTACTGTGTTCATTAGAATATGATTGATTCACTGTTCCATCACTGTAGAGCAGGGCTGTCACTTGTCCCAAAAATCAAACTGGAACATTTTTAAGCACCTATTGCTAAGCCTCTTGTGGCTGCCGATGAGGATGTGGTCACATGGGGCTTAGCACTTAACAAGGCACCACTAGACTGGTGGGTGGGCAGCAGCATATCTGTGATAGATGGGGAGTAGGCCAGCTGCTATGCACATAATCAACACACAGCCTTGTCTTGTCTTTTATTTTGCCATCGGTGGGGTGGAACCCAAAGTACCACCACAAAGTGGCCCTGATCGTCCTGTATGCTTCTTGTTGTTGAGGTCAAGAGAGCAATAAAGGTCTGGTTGTGCTGGGAGCGCCCTCTGTTGGAAGGGGCAGTCTACTATTTTTCAATTCAAATGTATATTCACAGGATGAAAACAGATGTTTATCTCTGGCTCCAATGGATATTCCAATATTGAGTATAAGGTGAAAGCCCTTCTGTAGAACTAAAACAACTTGCAATACAGAGCATATAAAGGTTGCACTCACTGTTGATTCTCCTGTAGTTGTTGGTGAGGCTCGAGCAGCCATTGTGAGAAACCGGACAGTGGGACAGGTTGCAGTTGCGATTGTTGGCTGGGGCGCATGTGATCACTGAGGGGCGATTCTGAAGAGAAAAAGTAAACACTTAGAGGCCAACAAAAATGCTGTACAATTGAAAGTGTTCACAAAAAGTTGACAGACCAAAGGGGATACTTTTATTTCTTTTACTTTATTTATTTATGAGTAGTTTCTGATAAAAGAATTCTGTAAATTGTGTTCATTTAACATGCTATTTACATACAAAGTAGTCACTTTTCAAGTACCTTCTACAAGCAACATCTGGAGTGTGTTTTGCAAGCTATACAGCAGAAGTTGAGCTCTCAGCCTCAGGGGAATCTAATGGTGCATTTCATTTAAGCTCAGAAGAGTTGCAAATTAGATACCTCACTGGGAATGACCTCTGGTCAGAGTTTCTGCTAAGGAAGTTGGACCATCACCAGGTACCCCAAGGTTGCCAGTTCATAACAGAAGAGTTTAACTGCGATGTGACAAAGTTCTTTGTTCAGATGTCTAAGGTCAATGGAACGCACCATTAATGAGGACCACCTGTGAGAGTCACTCTGCTAACCTCTACTTGTCTTTAACTTAGAGGGATTGTTTTAATGTATCAGCAATAAACATAGCTTATTTACAGCATGGTATGCTAGCATTATGTTAAAAAGTTGGACTATATCTAGTGAGAGAGAAAATCTGTAAAATGTCCCGGCAGCCTTCATCAGCTTTGTCTGGATCGGTGTGTTTTTCCACAAAGTTTTAGCAGCAAAGCAGACACATGAAAACGGGTGGATCTAGATAAGTTCTTTAATTCATACTAAAGTCTTTTCCAGACACTTTATTTTGGCATAATCTTTGTGTTATATTGCAGATTTGATCTGTTAGCCACACACAAAGAAGTTTGAAGCTTTAGGGAAGAAGGATGATTCAGTGACCATACAGAATTTAAGCACTGCTTGCAGACAAGCCAAAAAGGAAATTTCTACTCTCCAATATGAACAGACCTTGCCAAATGAAGGCCCATTAGTCACATCATGTAGGAGACCTCCTGGATTTGAGGTTTTAATCAACATTTAGCTTAAGTCAGTATAGTGAAGAACTGCTGAGACAGGATGTGCAGCTTACCTGCTGGCGCTCCACTGCGCTGACTGTGTGAGGCACGGTGGCCATTATTGCGGTGCTGCTGCGTGCAGAATCGACCACCATGCTGTTTTTGGTGAGTGCCAGCGGCTGGTCCATACCGGCTAAGCTGGCCAGGTGATGGTGATGGTGGTGGTGGTGGGCGTGGCTGTACAGGTGGTTGCTGTGGACTCCTAGAGCACTGGGCACCACCACACGTTCAATGGGGCTTCTACTGCGATCCTTTGAAAGAGGAGAGCTGCGGTAGTCTCCATTGGGTTTCCTGGTGAGCAGAAGGAAAGACTGTATTAAATACATATATCTATATAGCTTGATCCAATATCACTTCACCGACTCTGAATCTCAAAAGTCAAACTACATGTTTGACCTCAGATAAAGAAGTTTTTTCTATGCCTTGTTTTTGTCTGTTAGCAGACAACTCGAAAAGTTGTGAGTCAGTTTTCACAAAACTTTAGAGGAATGTTGGCTATGATGTAAAGATTTGTAAAGATGTTAACGTCCTGAGATAGGGCAGTTTTCCACATTTTCGCTAACAACTCCATATATTTTAAACAGGCTTTGATAAAGTCTTCAGGGAATGGTGGTTATGGCAAAAGGGAGAAGTTATGACATTTTAAGGATGATCTGAACCTGGATGTGGATAAAGGAATATTTCACAAGGATTTCTAAACAGTGCCAGATAGGGTAGTTTTAACATTTATGACAATAACCTATGCCATGGTGGAGACTTGTGCTCTTCGGCATTTCTAGTTTTGTTTCACACAATGTTGGAACATCTACATTCAGACTTGACTCTTTCAAAAAAGACCTGGCGTTTTAGTGAAAGTGCCAATGGCAAAGATTTTCTGTGAAGAGATTAAATTTAAAAAAAAATTACCAATGGAAGGAAAAATAAAGAAAGAGGAGTAAGAGGGGTTCTAAAAGGGAAAAGACTAAGATGAGGAAAACTGAAAAGGTTAACAGAGGAACATCTGTAAAAGAGGCTGCGTCAAACACTGAAGCTTTAAATAACAACCTTGTGCTCTCAAAAAAACTCTTGATGCTCTGATTGCTGCAGGGCTTGATATGACTTTCTGAATTAATACATGCTCATTCACACACACTTTGTTCACCTTAAAGTCAAAGAGGACGAGGAAAGGAAAACTCTTCCAACTTATCCAACATGGACAGACTCCAAACCTTACTCATACAGAGGAACCTACACAAGTTCAAACTTCTAAATGGGTTTCCTGAGGACAGGAAATCAACTTTATCTCTCCTGTGAAGCTGAAGCCAGCTGTACTCAATGTTATCAGAGCTAAACCCTGCAGTACTAATGCGGCATTGACAAAGACTGAGGACTGCATTTTACTGTAGACATTTCACTTAGATCGAATCTTTTTGGCTTTTCCATCTGTTTTTGAAGCCCTCAGTCACAATCTTGAGCTGAACACTGAAGTTCAACCACATACTCTCCATGTGACAGAAATTGACTTCCTACAACAAAGAAGCCCCACTGAGCTCCAGACTGTGAGCTCACATTTTAATCACTGAAAAAGCACAGATAAGGATAAGAGCTTTAAGTAATGACACTTCAACACAACACAGGTTTTGGACTTTTCTTTAGCTCCCAGCTTGTTTTATGATCAAAAGTTGGAAATAAAGTGACATGGTGCCTGATACCGAGAGCATTTGCTAGCAGTTTAACAGGTAGCAATTATTTCTGCCCTGTACGTCAAATGTGGTGCGTGTTTTTTCTAAGTGTGTGAGTGTGTTCAGTCAACTGTATATTACACTCTCACTGCAGCTCCACTCCCCTCCCACAATCTGAGGCCCTGTTAGAGGGATCAAGATTTACTGTGCCCTACTCTTACTATCTCATCTTCTCTTTTCAACTCCTTCCACACAAGCACACACACATCCTTTAAAAGAATCAGTGAGCACACTGTCTTCTGCTCCTTACACTGAGATATCACTAGTAGTTGCTAGGGATGGGTAAAACAACCACAAATCACATTTCAGTATTTACTGGCTATTTATTAGCTGATACACAATTTTTGTCTTGAAACTTTATTTTCAGTCAAGAAACACCTAATTAAAGTAAAAGTAAATGAAAGAAATAAACAATGTTTGCAGATAGGGATGCTTGGAATCATCCTTGTTGTTGTGTTATCAAGCTAAAATATAGTTTAGCATTAGGACCATATATTTAAAACTCATGCACCAAACAAGCAGGAAAGTAAAAAAATAGATTGGTGCAGCAACGACTCCTAAAACCTGGAAGTGATTTTAAGACAATGTCCAAAATAATGTAAATTGTGAACACATGCATTTCAGACTTTTAAGTTTTATTCTACTCCAACATAAAATAGATCTGTTATTGCCTTTCTTGTGAATTTTAAAGCATAATCATATCTTTGAAAGAACAGTTGCTGTGGTAGGACTGCAGAGTTTTTCAGGGACATTAAACATCATCATTGATCATCTTATTTTTGTGTCACTGGTACCTAAATTTTGATAATATGCCAAACCTTATTACTGAATCCACCTGAGAGCACATTAAGACATCCTCGCCGCCTCTGGCTCTTTATTATGCCTTCAAAATCTAAAAGGGACACCCATTTTCAGCCAATCAGGGCTCAGTTCAGGGATGGTGTTCCTTTTTGATTCTCTACTAAAGTTTATGCATATTATATTGGAAGAGCTGTGTTTTTTGTTTAGATTACAGGTTATGTTGATTTATGAAGTGACATGAGGTTCCCATTGGCATAATGCTAATGGCAGCTAAAGGCTGACAAATACAGTGGATTGGTTGCACATACAGGAAGGGGCATTGCTAGGATTACAACAAAAGGATGAGGAGGAGGGGAGTAATGTTGCTTCCACTCCAGTCTCACTAAAGTTGCATTCCCTAGTTTTAATAATTCAGTATATTGTCAAGTCTGAGTGCTTGCATAATCTTAGGGGGACTTTGCCAAGTTTACTACAAGGAAGCTACACCTAAACAGTTGTGAAGAGAATACATTAAATACTCTCTTTACAGCCTTTACTAGCTCCTGTGAGAAGGCATTTTGTTCCCCATGTGAAAAAGTCTTGAGGAAGAATTAGAATGTGAATACACAACAGACTCTAGAGTGAAAAAGCCACAGCGGCCCTTTTAAGGTTTGTTTGGATGCACAACAACGAGTTCAGACAAACAGTTGTAGCTCCATGTGACCAGGCAACCTGACTGCTGGGTCAAGCATCTGGAGCCCACAGCACCGTCCTGCACAAATAAACAGTGTCCACAGAATACAGGGACAGAGAGGGAGAGGAAGAACTGAGGAGAGGGGGGGCTGAATGTGAATGGTCTGGACCTCTACTACAAGAAAGAGCGAGGTCGCTAGTTTCCTTCGTTTGTGCCGAGGGCTTACATTAGCAAAGACACCCCCCACCCCCCACCCCCCTTTTTTCTCCCTTTGTCTCTTTTTTTTCCACCTCACAATTGACAGCAAACTTCCTGAGGGTCGAGAAGGGAGACTTGGCAACACTTTTGAAAACCTAGCCGACAGCACATGACTGTCTCATAATTACCTGTCTTTCCCCAATTTAGTCAATAAAACATTAAAAAAACACATTTAATAGTTACACACATTAAAGTCAGATCACAATCATCCCAAATGTGTTCAAAAGTTCACGTACTGTTTAATAATTCCTACCGATAAGATCAACACTTAATCAAACTCTGCCAGCCAAAGCCTTCCTGTACGACTTTATTATCTTCAAATATAAACAATGCCTTGATTAGCCCAGGGGAACAGATAAGATAAGTTTATTTCTCTCTCTCTCAGCAGCTGGGTCTTGAGTGAGGTTGTGGAAGTTGTTCCAAACTTTAATCATTGCCAAAAGGCAGGCATGCCCACATCCTCACACAAGAGGAGCTGTCGCAGGAGCCAGTGAACGGGATCAACAAATCCGACCAATGAATGGCCTGGCTGTTGAATCCACCGCCGCCCCCACCTTCCCCTCGCCTGATTGCCTACCAAACCCCGGGCTGCATTTCATGCCAGGGATCAGGCATTGAAAAACCCGCCCTGGGTCTTTGTCTCTCTCTCCCTCTTACTCACCTCTCAATTATCGTTAGGGTCGCAGCTGGGGACAGAGAGGGAGAGGATGCAAAGGGCGGACGGTGAGGGCAGCACATGAGTTGAGAGGATGGGCAAGATAACAAAGAGTAGAGCAGAGGAGAGAGAGGGTTGCCAGGTCTGCAGCTAGGGAAAAGGATGACAGCTAAAAGTGGGAGCAAGGAGGAGAGAGAGCGAGGGAGACGGCCATTTAAATATACAGAACTGCTGGCACTCACTGGGTGGCATGGGGAGGGATGAGGGGGGCCGAAAAGGAGGTAAAGAGCTAAAAAGACAGGGGAAGAGGCTGGGGACACAGCTTAATCTTGTTTCACAATAAATGTTCTCTGAGCGACTAATCACCCTTGGATCAAGTTTGAGCGGGGAGTTAACAGTACACAGCAGTGCAGGAGCTGGCGCTGAGATACACAGAGGGAAATGAATAAAATCTGGAGAGCAGTGATTGGTGATGACTTATGATGAGGAATACAGGGAAAGAGGCCACGGCAACAGGTTAATTTATTAAAGTGGTAGGGGTGAACAATATCATTGAAATGTCATCAGTAACAGCAGGTAATTGCCTAAAAAAGTGACTGTATTGGCACTCAAAAACATCGTACCACACAATATAAATACATATTATAAATACATTTTTGATCCAGCCTTGGTAAAAAAAAATCTGTAGAACACCAATGCCATTGGGTGGATTCTGGTAATAATACAGAGTATTAATATGGGAAATCACACCAGCTTAAAGTTCTACTGTAAATAGATACAGTAATTGGTTACCAGAGTTAAAGTGTTCATGCTTAAAGTAGTTTGATTAATCCAGAGTGAAAAACATGCATTTCAGCATCATTTTGTCGAACTATAACAAACGTGAGAGATTACAGCATGTATTGAAGCTTTTAATGTGATCAGAGGCACAAAAGTGTGAGGAGCCTTTATCTCTGGATTTTTCTCTTTCTGTTTGTAATTTTTTTTTTACTAGGAGCTGTTTGACTGACATTTAGAATGGACACCTTAAAACAAAAAAACAGGGGGCAGATATATATTTGATTGTATCCTACCAGAGCCTGGCTTATGTGCAGCCTGGTATTAGTGGTAGCCTCTGTGGTCAACATGCACTGACAGATCCCTTCATTTAAAACCAAAAAGAGTCCAACCCTTGATACATAAATGACACAGTCATAAATCCTGTACAATATTACAATACTAAGATCTGTCATTAAGAACAGGCTTTTAAGTGATCATTCTCATGACACTCTGTCTTAAAGTTAACCTGTGGCTTAAGATCACTTTGTGTTTGAAAGACTAAAATCTATAACTGACGCAAAACAGTGTTATTGTACAATCTTAAAGTGCTGTTTGTTTCTGCTTACTCAACAAGCAGCTTTTAAAGAACTAGCCAAATTGGCACTAAGTTGTAAAATATATCTAAATGAATTAAACTAGTACTCTAAAAATATGATTTGGTTTTTTTTAAACTGTGCCAGATTTAGCTCTACAGTAGACTGCCAATTCAGTGAGTTAAGTGTGTTTTACTTTGAGGCTCAGCTATAAAGAGCTGCTCCCTTTTCTCACAATTGTGCTCTTAGCCTTCAGAGAAAACCTCACAACAAATCTTTGGCTGAGCAGAGGATCATATCCTTCTTCTTTGAGAAATAAATAAAGAACGAGCTGAAAGAGAGAGAGTGAGAAAGAAAGAGATACACACAGGAAACATCTGGGACGAATCAGGGCGTAGAGAGGAGAAGAGGACAAAAAAGAAAAAAGGCAGAGGAGGATGAAGGCTCGACCACAGGTTACAACCAGGCCCAAGCTCTATGAGCTCTAAAAACCCACAAGATATATATTTACACACAAACACACACTAGAGAGGGAGCCAGAGGGCCTACCCAGGCTATGTATATACAGAATACAAACATCAGGACACAGTTTGCTCTACTCACTGCAAGTTTTAGTAGCTTAATGATAATATTTATATCCTCTAAACAAAATGGTTGATTTACAACTACACATGGTGTTCAGAGAATATTATTACATTATTGAAGTGTCTTCCTTTACATACAACAAATTAATAAATAAAGGTTTGGATTAAATCTTGTCCTCTGTTGATTCCTAAAGCAAGGCTCGAGGGACAGCCATTTTAAACCTGTGAGATTTTTGCTCATGTGGGAGAAACCCTGATACAAATCAATCATACTATCCAAAGCAAACCGACAACTGGAAGCAAGAACTGAAGAAAATCCTTTGTTATCAAAGCTGGGACCCATCGGATATGGGACAACCACAACAAGAAGACAAAGAAAACAACATGTGAACACACAAACACACGATGAGAGAAGGAAAAACACCCACATGCTCTACCTTCTCTCCCCACATGCTCTCACACACACACACTACACAAATAGTCCCATGTAAAACAAGAGGGTAACAATGACTTCACCAGGCCTGGCCACGATCTCACACACACTAACACACATATACACACACAGACTCTTCCTCGCTATTTTTTCTCCCCTTTGGATTATGGAGAAACGTCCATGAGAACAACTTGTTGCTGAAGTTCCCAGTAGAAAGCAGCTGCACTGTCTGTATGCTACAGTACTTAATGTTGTAAACTCGAGCGTCTCAGATTAGTCTTCAGATCCTGTTTCTGCAGGAGCACCTTTAGGGGGAAGTCACAGAAAGTTAGAAAGTTTGCAGTTTGACGTTAAGCGCTTCAAACAGATTCTACATGTGTGGAGGAGCAGTAAAGCTGCATGTCACCTAAACAGAAAATAAAACTAATGCATGTAATGTGTAGCAAATTCTTCTTTTCTGTCTTGTTTTCAAATTAATCTTGCTTCCTCTGACGTCACATTTAAGCTTGTTCATAAAGCATACTGATGAGAAAGCTAAAAATGATACAAATGACAAAAACATTATTTATGTTCAGGGAGAAACAACAAACTGTGCTACAAGTAAAAAGGACATCATACTCTATGTAAAATGTTCAGTCTCAATTAAAAACAGTGATTTGATTTCAAGAGGTATTTCATGCATTTATTTTTGGGTTAATACTAGTAAACTAGAGACTTGGGGCTCTTAGCAAAAGATATGTATATTAATGTTGGCAGTGGCTTTAATGAGTTGAGAATATCAGCATTGAATATTGAATATAAGCAAAAATGTACAATGTATGTTTGTATTTTTCCATTAAAATGCTGACACTGTGCAACTCGCAGCTAATGAAAGTGTCTCTGTGATACTAGACATGTAAATCTGACTAAAAAATGACAGTCTTTTGATATCTCTGAGGTCTACAGAGCAGCTCCTGTTAGTCATGCCTAAAGCCAGGCTAAAAACTCAAAAAGGCTGGGCCTTTTCTTCTGCGGCCCCTAAATAATGGAGTAAATTCTGTCCTGAATCAGAATGTTCCCTACCATAGCTAAGTCTCAATCTCTTCTAAACACTTACTTGTACTCAATGCTTTTTACTCCGCATACAAGATGTGTTGTCTCTGTTTTTATGTGTTTTTATTCTCTTAAGTTCGCGTCTTTTTTTGCGTTATAACCGAGGAGGGGCAAACCTAAACTTTAGAGACAATCTATTTGACTAAATATCAGAAGAAAATGATCAATTCAAGGATCCAGTTAAGTTAGTACTGTCGAGTAAGTAGAGTGTTTCGAAAGTTCAGACAGAGAATAATTTTATTCAAATATGTTTAAATATTTATATATGATTTTTGAAAGATGACTTCCCTCTAAAGTACAGTCACCACCACAAATACACTCTCCTGATTAAAGAAATGCATACACAGCGACTTGTGTGACTCGCTCTTGTTCTTTTGAGGGATCAAACAGCTGAGCAGGAGGACTTTTTATTCTGGCAGGTTTACAGCTGCAGAGTGGCGGGCAGGCGGGCAGGCAGCAACAAGCTTCCAGCCCGCAGGCTCCAGCGGACAGGATAAGGCTTCTTTGTTCAAGACTCCTCCTACTCCTCAGAGAAAATGAGAAAGTAGCCCCTGCAGCCTGACAAGGAGCCCACTCAGCACGCACACACACAGACAGACACCATCACAGATGGGAAAGCACACATGCATGTATGGACAGTCCACACACCAACACATGTGCATACCTACATAAACACATGCAGACGGAGGAAAACATGTACTGACATGTCACTGGGACACTAGTACTATCAGATATATGCAGCATTTAGCATTTAAGTGCTTCTCATTAGGGAAAAGCTTTCATTCTTTCACCTGCCTATGCCTTCCACTGGCTTTACCTTGTTGTGATTGCAGACCAAGTAAACCTGAGCTTAGCCCCGCCTCCAGTCTGAGGTTTCAGGTGCATGTCTGTGTCAACACTCACTGAAAATATGACTGACCTTTCAAAACCTGATAACTAGTAGCTTCTCTGCAAAAGCACACAATTTGAAAGCCAATACATTCAAAGTCAACAGGAAAGCTGCAGTTTGAGCAACAGAAGGTCCTCAACAAGAGAGCCAACACAAAAGCCTCTAAACATGCAGAAACAGTTGACCAGAGCAATCAGAGCCAACACAAAAACAGCTACACACGCAGAAGCAGCCAGCAAAATCCAACTGCTAGAATGGTGTCGGATAACCATCTCTGGACATCTGAACTGCGTGTGCTCTTCTGTCCGTGTGTGTGTGTGAGAGAGAGAGAGATGGGGGTCATTTTTTGAGTTTAAGTTGAGCTTTTCCCAAAAACTAAGTCAATCATTTTCAAATTACACCCAATCACCGCTCCTAATCTCTGCTCCTGTAATTGAAATGTGGTTTCAATGAAGCAGGAAGCTCTCTCATGCTTAAAGACAACTTAGCTGCAAAGTACTTCACAGTGTTTTCTCTTGAGGCTGTTTCTACTCCCTATTTTTAACTTTTTCTGCAATGACAACCCGTCATTCTCCACTTTGGCTTAATCATGGTGTTTAGGACGAGCACAACAGTTCAAGCAAGGAGGAAAACTTTCAGGCACCGACTCTGTCTGCAGGTTTCAACATGTCACTCAGCAGTTACCTTTTGCCAGGGGAAAGAGTTCCCCTTAGAGAATAACCTCAAATTTAACAACTAAAAATAAGAGACATTTAGGTTGTCCCTGGGGGAAAAACATTTCCAAGACGGAAAAAAATAAATTTTTATGATGGATGGAGACTCAAAGTCAAGTTACAGCAAGTCAACTAGCAATTGACTTTTCATGGGTAGAGATTAACCAGTAGCAAATGACTGCAAGGTTATAATTAAACTGAAGGTTAAATGAAGGAATTACAGCTTATCATAAGGTAGGAAATAGCCATGCTACAATGAGAAGTTTGAAAATCCTTTACCATCAGAGGCTTTTAAGGTCAGTTTATTCTTCCACATCCTATTTAAACCAAACAAAAGGCTGTATTTAGAGGCTGTGGCAAAAAAGTTGTGGTACCAGCTGAAAGTTGATACAACAATAAGTCTCATTGTACTTCAGCAGAAAGGTCTATGCGCTCCACACAAGTAGGAGAGATTGCCTTTCAATGTATGCAAAATTTAACCACATGAGGCATCAAAAATAATCTTCAGAGGGGAGAATGAGAAACAACTTAGGCATCAAATAAAAGCCTGAGTGGGTAGATGGATGTACTGCAATGGTTCTTTGTAGCTTATAATGGTCACTCTCCCACTGCTAACACATCCACAATGAAAAGCAAGATGACTCTGCACAAATGTCAAGACTCACAAGCTAATCCTTTGTTATGTGAGCCCAGCAGGTCACAAGATGAAGGAACAAAAGACCCCCCCTCCATGTAGAGCAATTTGATTCAGAAGTCATGGATTTGTACCTGCAACACAAGTCATGTGTGTGTATGTCCCTGTCATGTCATTTCACTGACAGCTGATTAGATACTGGTGCTATTAGACTCAACAGATAAGAGCCATTACATTATTTTGATAAAAGAACAAGAATTTCTTTAAATGGAGGAGGATATATGCTGCTGAGTTCAGTTCAAACAGCCAATATCTTACTGCTAAACAGTTCTACAGGAAAAGCTAATGGTTTATAGGTGAAAATATACAGATGCACATTGGTGTGTTTTCAAATCAGAGTCAGCTGTAGTACAGAGAAGTACATCGCACTCCATCACAGCTCCTGCTCACTAACTGATTTTTCATCTTTTAAAGCAGAGGTCCCAAACCACTGGGCTGCCGTACTGCCGTTTATCATTTAGTACCAGGCCACAGGGATGATTTATTTACTGATTTATTTACTTGATATAGTTGATTTGTTGAAAAGCACCTGTGTAGCCTGACTGCAGACCACAAAGGCCCTCTGTCTCTATCACCACTGTGATGAACAAAAAAGTACAACTTGAGATGATCTCATGGTTAAACCTTGTGCTTATTCACTCGTTCACTTTTAATCTGGATGTAGTTGTGAAAATATTTGACTTTGCACGATGTGTGTAACTGGAGGACTGTATAAAGAGGGATTCAATTCAGAGGTATGAACTTATTTAACACCTGTAAACTATCAATTGAAGTATGAGATCAGCTCAGACTGATGGATGAAACATACACCATCAGCAATGTGTGCACACGGTTTTACAACACTTTCCTCCATTCTCAAGAGGTGTAGTTGTTTAATTAGCTGCCATGCAAACAGGTGACTTTCAGTGGGCTTAAGCAGCTGATAAAAACAGAGAGTTCGTGAATGCCTCTATTTGAGGTATGGAAACAAGCCCCTGGCTCTGTATGGTAATGTGTTATGGGGAGTGATACTCTGCACAAACTGTGTGTTTGCATTTTTAAAAGCAATTTTAAAGCTGTAAGTAGGTTGGAAATCAAAGAAAATTGACATTTTAGAAGTCCAAGAGGACCTTTCTACTTGAGCAAAAACAGGTGGCACTGTTTGACATTTACCTGTGTTGAGTGGATATTCATTGTTATCTTATTTTGATAACTACTGGTAGGTTTTGTATTTTCTTCAGTTTTATGTGTTTAGACCTAACTGGAGATGCAAGTGTGTTGAGCTGATGATATCAGTGATTTAAGAAATGTGAAGACTTGATAATGTTTGTATTTCATCAACATCAACATCACAACTAATAGTCTATAAATACACCCTGACACTTCTTACAGCTTAAAAGTCTGAAAGTTGTTTCTGGCTTTTTTTTTTCTTCAATCTGTTGCTTGCACACATGCATGCACTGACAGTAATCTTGTCTCATCTTACTCCAGGGCCTCCACTATATTCAGAGTATGATCTTCAGTGTTCCATTGTGTCACCTCACATCCACGTTAACTGACAACACATGGAGCCGTGAAGACATAAAAACAACAGCTACCATGAATCTATAATATTCCTACTATTTTCAGCAACAGCAATGACATACTGCTGGGAATTAGCATGCATGCAAAAACTGCACAGCACTACCTAACACCTCCTTGACTGCCTGCAATAAATAGCAATGGCTGGAGTCCCATGACTGACTCAGTAAAACCAAGAAGGGGTAAGGGGGAGGGAGGGGGATCTGACTCCACTTCCAGCAGCCCTAGCATACCTTCCCCTCCAATCAGCGCTCCAGAATCTCAGGAATCTCTGGAAGTGGGAATGTGGGAACTTCAGAGATGTGAGTAATCTTTCTGTTGTGCAGTCCCTGTTTCCAGGCTTACAGAGCTCTGCAGCTATAAGGAGAGCAGTGTGGAGCCGGCTAAAGCTGGTGCAGCAGCCCAGAATCCAAACTGGGACTTCTGAGAAAGCCTTATCGAATGAGGGGCACATTTAACACACGACTAATGCTGACACTGGCATATTACGTTAAGAAAGTGAGAGGCTTTGACCTCATCTTCAAAATAACATAAGAGTGAGCTGCATGTGTGAACCCCAACAGCAACATGTTTCCCACTGAAATTACCCTGCTTCTCCACAAAAATTGCCCTGTTTCACACATACAACCCTTAACCAAACCAGAAAGTTCACTGACTTTCTTGCTTATACTTGGCTCTAGAAGCAAGCAGTTGTCCAACAGTTTGTAGGTCAGTAAATGAAAGGCTGTGAGGAGGGGAAATACATGGGGGAAATTTCAGTGTTATATCTGGGTGAAACAATCTTACTGTTAGTATTGACACACGCAGATCACCTGTATAAATTCTGGGTCGTTGGGGTTTTGGTACATGTGTGAATGGGGTTTGAGATGTAAACTACAGGAAAACGCTTTGTTGTAAGGGACAAACGTCAAAAAGTAATGTGAGGAATATCTAGGGCTTGGGCTACATTTGTAAAATGGCATACAAGATGTTCTTCCTGTTCAACTGAAGCAGGATTTGTTTTTAATCCAGACTTCACCCTGGAATGACCCTCTAGCCCCCTTGGAATTTACCCTCCCTGGCCCCTTTAATTGACTGACATAAAAACTGCAAGAAAAAAATTGTACGGTGAAGAACAAGAGTGAACAAGCAAGCCCGAAATTTAAAGAATTTTCAGTACTGCATGTGTGAAAAGGAGATTAAATATGCAGAAAACCCAATGGGACTCCAAGAGAGCCAGCAGGAGGGCTGCACGTGGGAACACAAACAACTTGGTGTTGCATCTGCTCAATCTGGTTTGACTTTACTCAGTTGTTTTGGATTTCCGTTAGGGGTAGTACCTGTCACAGTTTCGGCATCGCCTCCAGCTGAGATCCAAGTGAGCTGAATTGAGAGTAAATGTGATGTGGAGGCACAGTTGACCTCTGAGTGGTTGAAGTAACAACTATGGTGGCTTTGTGGGAGCCACCATAGTTTCTAGCAGTAAGCCTATGATGACCCTGCTTTCTTTAAAGAGGCATTAATATGGAACTGAAACAGAGCAGGTAATCCAAATCATGCAGAGCCAAGTCTAGTTGATCAGATACCCTCCCCTGCTCTCCATTGCGTGACATGCATACTCCAGGAGAACCTCCAACTTTAAGGGATTTGGGTGAAAAGTAAATAAAGAAATGTTCTTGTTGGGCTGACTGTGTGAAAATGGCTCAAATGTTTGATTTTGAAGGGTCCTGTGTGAATACTCACAGCTGTGCAGCAAACAGTCGGCTCATCTTGGCCACATGTTCGTTGTCGTCTAAGTCGCTGTCCCCCTGGTCCCCACTCAGCTTCCTCTTCGTCGGGCTGATGGGTGGAGGACCTGTCCTGTGGCTGCAAATGGAGGAGGAAGATGAGGAGGAGGACGATGATGAGGAGGACGAGGAAGAGGAAGACGAGGACAGGGAAAGAGACTGGAGTCTTGGGTCGCCCCTCAAAGCTGCTTCACCTGAAAAGGGAAAGAAAGAATGAAATAAGTTACAGGAGAACCCAAACTCTTCTTTAGCAACTTCTGAAAGAGCACAACTGTGAGAAAACTACGGCCAACTCACGTGCTTCACTTCCAAAGAGCTACGGATGTAAATTATGATAATTACTCAAAATGATGTTATTTCTAAGTAGAAGGTGACTGCTTTATTGCCACGTTTAACAAGCTGACCACTAAAACTACTTCATGACAGGGTAACTGTACAGGCCGTGCTCCAGCTCAAACTTTGGGATACTGTTGACTTAAACAGTTTGCTGAGTGAGGAACAAACCTCTGGCATAAGCAGAGGAGTATCTGGTCGGGAATGTTTTGGAAGAAATAGCTGTGGATGGGTTTTGCATGCGTGTGTGTTTGGTGTGAAAGGTTTCTCTCTCTGTGTCTGTCTCTCTGTGCTCTCCTCCAGTCTTGCCCTGGTACAGAAGGCCCTCAGAGCCGTCAGCGCGTGGGAGTAAGAGCAGAAGAGAATCAGGAAAACTACCGCTGGCTCGGCCTCAGCACGGGGACTTTCCACTGCTTAGCCGGCCTCGTGTGGTATCTGACTTTTCTAATACAAGACATAAAGCCCAAGAACAAAGCCCTCGTTATGACTTAAAGGTTTCAAAGAATACTCTGTGATAAAGAGCTGAAACTTCAATTGCAATACTTTATTATTGCTCCTTTGCAATCAACAATAATACTAATAAACATTTATATATAGCACAGAGGAGATGCCAGTATTTTAAGAAGATTTCCATGAGAGCAATTTCGAGATTCTAGTCAGTGTCAGGGGTTATTATTGGTCATTTCAGACATTTTAGGAATCTACGTAATACCTATATCTGAGTTAGTCAGCTTGATGCTAACACACTATGGAAATTGGCATTGAAAAGCTAAAAGAAAATAAATTTTTGCACTTATTTCTCTATATTTCAGCTGTCTTTTTATTTTGCTCTTAAATGGCAGTTAACAGCTCTCCGATGTGCCACATCATCTAAATTATCATAAAAGTCACAGGAAATTTCTCTTTATTAAATAAATGACAGTTCAAATATTCAAAAAGTTTCCTGGCTTTTCAGAGCTGGATTTTTCTAGCAACTTCATGGTACAATGTGTATCATGAAACAGAGGTCTAGATAGGACTCATAAATTGATATGCATAAATCGTGGACATTAACTGCGCCTTTAACAGAATTCCTTAAAATGTAAGTTCTTTGTTGTAAAACAAAATCAGCAAAAGTATGGTCCTACAACTTACAACACTTCAACTTCAGGTCCTCAGAGATCTTAGAGGTTAATTAAATTTTGTAGAAGTGCAGCATGCTGTAGTTTGGCTTCTACTGCTTCTTTTTGAATTCTTTGTGAACTGCACCATAGATGATATTACCAAAGGTGTATTTTACTACTGCTGTCACAGCATTTGGGGCAGTATTGATCCAGTAAAAGCTGAATACACAGATCAGTAAGCTGTATTCATTCTTTCAGTTCTTATTTTTGTAGATGCAATTATAACAGTTTAGATATGCAGACATTAAGGAAAAAGTGTGGAATGTGTCTTCACTTGAATCAAGGCTACAAATGCATCTGTTCAATCACTTGTTCTGGTGAAGAGGCTACGGCTGTGTAAACATTGGACAAAGTTGTTTTTATTTATTACTCTTGAGCTTTAAAATGTGGGTGAAACCAGTTTAAACTGAAAACTAATGATATCATTAAGTCGTCCAGAAAGCTTTAGCTCCCACACACGCTGAAAGGCTTTGTAATGTAGTAAACAGTGTGCTCTATTCCTCCACTGTTCCTCTATGTATGTGTAGCTTTAGCATGGCTTCCCAAACACAGCAGCAGATCCCTCCCCTCTCACTCTCTCTCTCTGGCATGTTCCTGCTCGCCCCACTGTGTACCATGGCAACAAGGCGGGTGACATCATTGTTTTTGGCAGGACAGAGAGATGGCAATAAAAGAAGGGAGACTGTGACACCACGCTGACCAATCAGAACCTGGGGCACATAATAGCTTATCAGAGGTTCAGAAGTGAAGCGCTCAACAAGGGGTGAATTTGTGAGTGTTTCCCTGCACACAAATAAGACATTCAGCTGTACCGATTCAGACACTGTTGAATTGTCTGCCTCTGAACACTGAAACTGAGCAATATTACACGAGGCTGGAGGACAGTTAATCCAAAAAAATTATAACAACCCTGAAATTAAACCTACAGTAAAAAAGCTAAAACACTTATTCTCGATGAAAGTGGTTCAAAGCAACTTGATTTCTCTTCAGTGATGTTGGGGAAAGCAAAGTGCAAGGAAGTCATATAACTTTGGTAGGCAGCAGGGCGTTGTTGATGGACAGAGGGTGCAATGAGTGGAGGAGAGGTACTAAACTTTCAACACGGTAAAAGTCAGACAACTTTTGAGGGATGCAGCTATACATACTTCAAGGCAAGATAGGTACAAAAGAAGGATTTTCTGGGGCCAAAAGCAAGTTCAAAATGTAACTATTGAAATATGCATAGCAGTAAAACTAAGTAAATGAGGAGGGTTGTACTTTGAGCCTCAAATTATGGTTGTTTGAGGGTTAGGGTGGGCCCCAGATTAACTTCAGGATTCAAGATGGGTTGCGGGAAACTGAAGGTTAGAAGAGGCTTGGCTAATGAACATCAGTCATCAACAATCCTCTCTTTGCTATAAATCAAACCTAATCCAAGCCATAAATTATTAATACATCTAATCACCTAAAGGGACATATTTTTATACAGCTGCAAATTCTGTAACTTTCAGCAGTATCTATAACCTCTAAAGGGACGTATGTTATGGTTAAATAAATAGAAGGCTGAGAAAAATGTTTCTTTATTCTACTATTATAAGTTCTCCAAATTTTAAAAAGTTGGCCTGTCAGGTTTGAATGTATATAGAGGCATTTTTGGAAATGTGCCAAGTTTCAAATACATGTCTGCAGGTTTTTTTTATGTTTCAATGATAATTGTGATACAGTCACAAATACCTTGTACTGACCATAAAGATATTGTATTATTGATATAAAAATATGCAAACTTGAAGGAGAACCACTAGTCCAGACCATCCATACTTATTTCACACTGGAAGAGTAGGGTAAACAATTCTGATCCATCAGTTATGAGCATATACATGTTCAGAATATGAAGAACATCACATTAAAGGAAACACTCTTTTTTTGGTCCACCTAGAAGACAATCAGCACCGAGAGGTTGTTGAAATGAAGTCAGCTTCCCCTCTACCTTTTCCCCTCGCTGCTCTCTCAGTTCATTAGGTCCACATGATCAAAGCCTGTTTCTCTTGACAGGACTTCAAACAGCTTGAAAATCTGGATGAGACTGGATTACAAACAGAGGTGAACCTCTCTATCTCTCCATTCCTCTCTCCCTTATTCGCCGCCTTAGATACTTAAAAAGATGAGTCCGGGCATGTCTTCTCTTCTCTTTCTGCAGAGCAGCAGAACAATTATTTTTGGCTGAGTGTCTCAGTAACTTGAACTTGGCTCTCTAAGTTGTCTTTATTTTTAAAGTCCCCAGAGGTTTAAGATTTTAAATGCTTGTAAGTATGATAGAGGTTTGTGTCTGTGTGGGCTGAACTTTTACACCGGATGTTGGATTGGTTTGATCTCTGTCAGGAGAAAAAGAAGAGGGAAAAAGTTGACTGGAGTGCAAGCTGTGAGGAGATTTTCAGCACTGTTTATTTTCATCTGCTCAGCAGCAAAAAATAGGGGACAGTCAGCATTCTCCTGCACCAAACGCTGCCAGGACTACAACTGAAAGCAGCTTTACAGAGAGACAGAAAGAGAGAGCAGGACAGAGAGGCTGACACACAGAAAACAGAGAGAAAGAAAGAAGCAAAGTGCTGGAGTTGTAAAAAAAATGAAAGAAAAATCAATCACACTTCTTACTCAGCACAGTTGTTTTCAAAAGTATAATATTTTTCTCTTTATTGCCGTAAATTATTGAAAACAATAGAAACTAAAAGAAATCACAATATATTGTTATCTTCAGTAATTTCACATATTTTGGCTAAAATCAATAGATCATGAACATAATAATGTTATATCCCTCTGATTAGGAGTGGAACTGATATAATTCTGTTGTTTAATATGTCATTACTGACTCTGCCCATCGATTCCCTTATTGATTCCACTAGATTTTCTGTGTAGGCCTACTCAGGTTTTCAGGGTCAACAGCATCAAACAGATGGCATCTCTGATATTTAATGCTGCAAGCTTCAGGTGTTTCCACCCTCGCCTGAAATCACACACACATTCACTGGACGTTACTTCAGTCATCTAGGTGAATTATGTCAGACTTTGACAGCTTCTGTCTCCTGGCTGCTGTGACTACATCTTTGACTTCTTTGTTTAGCTTTTTGTTATCTATTCTTCACCAGAACTGGTTTGATTTTGAACCCTATCCCTGATCTGCTCAAATAATGGCCTGGTTTTCTGACCATGCTAGGTAGAACAGTTGCACAGTGATGTACAATTGGATCATTATTAAAACATGAGCTAATATGATACATTTTGGCTCTCGGTGCAAAACATTTAAATATGAACATGCAAATGTCAGGTACCAAATTAGGCCACAGAAACTTTCAGCATATATTTGGGGTAACAACCTCTAGTTATGATTTTATGGTGCTTCTTTGAGATAATTCACCACTTAATGTAAAGTCGGTGGATTTAGGGAACAAAGTAGCGTGTGCTCCTTCAATAAGCCTCTCTTCTTTGCACATATTGTTTGAATACAAAACAGCACTGCCTTTTGCCTGTGTCCCAAGTTAATAGCTTTATTAAAGTCCAATGTGGAATTTTAAACCTATAAATACATATCCAAAACAGGCCTCCAGCATTAGTTTGACAGAAAGAGCATCTTGTTAAGGTGGCTGCCTTGGGTATACATTGCAGCAGGAAACACTGCCTCGTACAGAAAATCAAAGACAAGCGGGGTACCATTAGCAGAAACTGGCACCACTTAACAGCTTTAAACATCATTCAGTGTGGCCTCAGTAATTCTTCTATATAAGAAACCCATGTGTGATTTTTAAAACTGACAAATTAAGGAAAAATCACAGGAGCACAATAAAACCTGGCATTACCACAAACCTTTCACTAAGGTATTTTATGTTCATATTGTCGTCGTGGACCACAAAGGTCAAAAGTCAATGGGTGAGAATGAAGCAAGAACACTCAATATCCAGAAATTCATTACATTTATCTTGTTTTTGGGAACAATGCTGTGTGCATGCCTTTGTACATTCTACAAAATATGGAATTCAAACTCAAATCATGAAACAAAAGATTAGTGGTGAAATTAGTACTGCGTTACATAACTTTGGCATTAAAGCTCCTGGGAGAATTTTTCAGCAGGTTATGAAACAGACTGAAATTAATACAAATACTAATGCCTCCTTATGCCCCACAAGGGCAAAAGATTATCAGAAAAATCACAGATTATTCCTTTTTCTTACGGCAGCATCTTTATATGCCTCACAATAAACATTTACAATCACTGATGTGTTGATCGTCATGTTTGTAACAGTGTTAGAGATTCAGAATAACAGAGTGCTCTGGACAAAGTCTGACTCTTATATCCACAAGTAAGGATGCAGTTAAGGTGCGATATGACTGTTTTGCTGATCTACTACCTCTGATTCAGTATGAATGCAACAGGAAAGATTCTATTTGTCAACAGAGGAAAGTCCTGTTAGCGGCTTTATGCCTTTTTCAGCTAATCATGATGGATACTCTCCCTACCGATTTTTCTAACAAGTCAAAATGGGGGTTGGGACCTCTGGGGGAAACACAAGGGGAGTTGTAAGATGCAGGTTTCCAGTTGGCACTTTTATTTTAGTGACACAGACAAGAAAATATAGAAACCCTTTCTCAACATTGTGCCAGACAAAAATGCCAAGCACGCCATCCTTGAATCTTCTGTTGATATCCAAAGGCAAACGACAATGCCACTTGTGTTTTGGGACATATTTATGCTCTTTGACCTCCACGTCAGAGCTGGTCGTAGAAACTGAGCGGTTTGTGTGAAACACTTTGTCAGGTTGAGTCAAGATGTTAACATGCAAACACAAATCAATGCTCTTTTCATCGTACAATTATGCAAAAGCTCCACAACAAAGCTCTGTCACTACACCTTGAATGTAATTTCTGCATCTAATCATGCTGCAAAACAATTTGGATATGCAAAGTGTAACCACATGCACCTAAAGGCAGAGACACTCAAGTCTCAGTACTCCAGTCCACCACTGACTCTGCGTGTCCCTCGTTCTCCCAATATCATGCCTCTGAAACTCCCTCTGGAGATCCAGCGAATGAGGTCAAATCTTTTTCCCTATTTCCATCCCGAGGACATTCACAGTGGAGGTGAAGCGTCACAGGGGTGTAACATTACAGCCTGAAATAGCAGCGTGAATGGGGCTAATATCTACCTGAATCATGTAGGTGCATTAAACCTGGGCCATATGGACTAAATTCACTTATCAATATTTTTAACTGAATTGCTATATTGTATGTATATCTTCAAGCTTTTCTTTTTGTCAGATAAATGATTGATGATGAAAAAAAACTGGTAAAATAAGCTAGGTTATGATGCAAAGGGCTCCAAAGCTCATTATAAAATATTCATCATTCTCAAGCTTTATTTTTCACCTTTATGGGCATGCTCAGCTTTTGTATTCCTATTAGTGGCTTCCTTCATGCTATTTTAGCGCATAAACTTTATTGAAAAAAAAACAATATTCTCTAAATGCACATATTGTTTTAAAATATATCAATATTTTTCAAAAACTCAATATATCTTCCAGCCCTACCATCAATATGACCTTTGATCGGCATGTACTCAGGAAGGTACACCAGTACTGGAGCATATGTACATGTTTTTATCCTTGACAGTCTCTGTGCTAATGCATACAACAAGTCAGAACTCCCACAATAGCACACAGCTCCTCCAACCCCTCCTCAGCCCGACATGTTAGAACAAGAAGGATTTTTCTTTCCCTCTTTTCACTGAATGGCTGTTTTCTCTACTCTATTATCTGTGTTTTCTTATCTTTGGGGCACATGATGGAGTCAGATTATAGCTCAGTCAGCTAAAAAAGCCACACATACACACACACACACACACACACACACACACAAACAGGAAAACAAATAAATGGACTAATCCTACAGAGATATGCTTCCCAACATAGAAAGATCACACCAGAGGTTATACAAGCCTTATGAAGACCACTAAGAGATTCTTCACTCCACCAATTTTCTTCAACAGGAGGACAAATGAAACCTGGAAGACAAAGCTTTACAGTGACACCAGAAACCACTCTAACTGGCTTCAGTCCAAGCCCAGTGGCAGCATTTTTATCAGCACCATCTCTGAACTGAGGCCTGAGCTTTACTGTCACTAAAATCACTCAGACATGCCATGTGTGCCTGAACTGAGGAGCAAAACTTGAAAAGCCTCATGCCTGAAAGCAAGAATCTGATCTGCAGTTTGTCAACACAACACAACATCACTTATTTCCCACAGTCACTGTAAAGTATGACTGTTGATGGAGGCCATAATCAAGCAATTTGCCACCTGCTGAATGTCCTCTGTGACCTGAAGGTAAATCTGCAGAAAGCTTCAGGTGTGAAGGACGGAAAAATAAGTGTATCAGATTTTTGATGTCAGATTTAAGACCTGCTGATGTCTGCAACACAGGAAGAAAAAACAACTCTAACACAACAGAGAAAGGGGGCCACATAACAAAGAAGAAATGTCTTCCAGTGATCATGTTACATTTTAGGATCTTTATGGCTACAACGTAGACTGTAATTTGCACAAACACATTGTAAAAGTCTACATTTATCACTATAATTTGATTAAATGTATACAACAGGCAAATCTTTCTCACTCAGTATGCACTCTTTCCCACAGGAAATTTACCAGTGAAGGTGGTAGCTGCTCAAATGTGCCCTGCACATGCTTCACAGATTCTGTGCCAACTTTCACTCCAAAATAGAAAAGTGCAAATGCTAAACTGCCCTTGGTTATCTCCATGAGGTAGAGGTACCACATCTGTACTAAAAGTTAATCACAGAGGATATATGAAATGCTCAGAACTGTGAAGTCAGAAGAATGTTTTCTCACTCTGCTGCTTCCTTACTTGTTAGCATGGTAGACTAGTAAAGGATGCCAGGGGTTGCCAAACTTTCTTCATTAAGCACCAAAAAACACGTATGAAAGGGCCACTTTCCTGCTCCTCCCCTTTAGTATATCAAGTTTAGGATTCTGGGATGGCTAATTAGATTTCACTGGTATTTCAACTTTAAAGCAAACTTCAGTGATTAAATAATTAACAAATCAAAGATTTATGTTTTAACATTCCTTCATTCTATCACATACTGCTGGAAAACCTGCAATTAGGGCTATGGTCAAAATGAATATCCCAATATTTTTTCATTATACAAACAATTCCAGAAAACAGACTGCTGAAGATTAAAATAAGAATATTTGGGATTATTTTGTTGAAGCTGGCTACAATAGCTTGATGTTTGGGGCTGCAGTTTAGCCTTCTGCATTAACATCACATTGGACTTAGTGATGCTTGTGAGTAATTGGGAAATATTCATCAAATTACATTTTTTGCTGCCTGTTTTGGCATTCTCAGCATTAGCATTCCCAATGTTGGCTAATTTAAAACCATTTTAGCACATCAATAACAATACCAGTGTGAGCGATACTTATATCACATGCAAAACACACCAGAAAAGGAAAAAAAATCTGTATGTCCTCCTGCCCTAACTGCATTATCACATTTTCACATATCATTTAGCCCTCTGAATGCTACAGGTTTTTGATTATATAATTCAAAGATTACCAGCTGTGATGGGTACTGAAATTTAGTATAGATGCAGAACCAACATAAATACATATGGTGCCTACAAACCTGAATCACAACACTGATTTTAGTGCTTCATTTCTCTCCTATGCACTGAATGCCTGAGACAAGATGCTGAACCTCCTCTGTCTTTTGTACTTACTGAGCAGTCAAATATTACCCTTTACAGCCATTACAGGTAACAGGTATTCTCAATTGAGCTGAAACAAGTGTAAACATTATCAATGCTCTCTTTTATCTTCAATACTAAAGTGTTTTAAAACACTTAAGTACTGGTATCAAAAACCAATAACCAGCACATAAGATGTCATTATTCATTTGACTCTACCTTTAAAAACTCTTTTGTATTTTCCTTCCTAACTTTTCTGCCCTGCGTCCCTCCAGCATGGTCTTGCTTAGAATACCCATCATTAGTTGCAATACATTTCAAAATCAGAAATTTCAAAGAATTGAGTTAGACGTCTGTAGCCTTGCGTGAGCGAGAGTATTCTGTATGTAGCCGTAGAAATCAGGGGCAAGGGGCAGGAGGAGGGAACTCTTATTTAGCCCCAGAAACAGTGGATGATATTACACTCCCTGACATGAGAGCTCTAACGGCAGAGCAGAGGACAGGAGTCACACTACTCCAAAGTCAGTCGCTCTCTGTGCTAAGACATGGGAGCTTCTCCGTGTCCATGACATAATGTGAAATTCTAGGCTGCTCATGCTAGAAATAACTTGTAGTCCTGATGAAGAGAGAGTGAAGCAGGAAAGAGATGTGCTGAAGAGGAAGGTAAAGGTTTTTAGATGCAATTATGTTTGTTTTGCTGGCTTCAAAACACACATTAAATTAAGGGGATACATTCAAATACAACACTATGAATCAGAGGAATCTGAGGTGTTTAATGAGTAATAACAGACAGGAGAAAATCATTCTGACTGAGCATATAGTAACTCAGTGAGTAAGCCACAGGAAGGCAGCCATGAAATCCACACATGGTTCTTTCGCATTTAGCCTCAATCATTCTTCAGCTGTACCTTTAAAAGCAGCGTCAACAGCACAGGAGCAAAACTACACACTTGTAAACAAACTTCAGAGTTATCATTGTCAAGCAAATTATGTTAACCGAGTAAACAAGAGTGCAAAACAAAGGTAACAGTGCTGACACAGATGCATTTCTAACACTTCCAAGGAATAATCCCAGCTTTGATAAAGGGTTTACCCTAAGTATGGGCAACTTTAGTTACCAAGATGGTCACATTAATTTATCTTTCTGAGCTCACTCTTGGTAATTTCTTACCATCAATGAAGGGAACAAATACCTAGGTGTATGACTATATTATGACAAAATTTATTTTTCTAGTTTAAATGTAAACAAAATCACTTAATTTAATATGTATAGCAGATTTAAAGCCATTACTACACAACTTTCTACAGTTAATAAGAGTATTTGAAGTAATAAGTTGGCTCTATATGCTTATACTTCAATGTTTTTCACATCTACTTAATCAACGTTAACTGGATTTTGACACAGACAACTATAGATGATTGTTAGGGATGCACAGTATTATCAATATTGGCAGATGGTAGCTCTAAAAAAGGTGTTGGTATCGTTAAATGTCAACATTTCTGACAATATTTATGGTTTTTAAAGGAACCATCTATCCGCAAGAATACAGGCAGTGTGCACAAATGTATTACAATGCTTTACCTTATTACCTCCACCGATGAAGTTGTGTTTTGGTCTGCATTTGTTTTTTTTTGTTTTATAGACTGTTAACAGGTTAACTCAAAATTGTATCCATAGTTCTTGGTAACTTTTTAAGGAGGTGTTGGTAGCAGTACAAGGAAAACCTGATTTAATTTTTGTGGTGATCTGAACATGTACGTGGATCCAGGATTTTTGAGTGATCTGTTAACATTGGGAGTTTCCTCATTTTTAATAATCAGTCAATTTTTTCTCCAATATTCTGTTATATTTTTAAGACAGAAGAGATTAGGTTTAGGCGGTGATCCGAACTGGAATGAGGATCCAAATTTATTCAAGTATTTATTAACACTGCAAGATAAAGCAGTTTTCCACAATCTTTTACAATAACTCACCCAACCTTCTTGGAAATACCTGGACAGAGGTTTGTGCGCTCTGAGCACTATTATTATATATTAACATTTAGGAATCCATCCAGCATCATTTATAGCTGAGCAAAGATTGCCTCTCCTGTCTCACAGGTGCTTTCATGTCACAATGAAGGGAAAATGTTAATTCAAGCACAGAAAAAGTTGGTTTTCTTTTACTTAACAATGGGCATATATAAGCATTCGCAGGACTTAAAATGAGTTGCATTTTTGGAAAAACTGGCATTTCAGAACTTGACAAGAAAGTAGAATAGTGCATCTCTACCAATTATATAGATGAAGTTCTTGCAAATAATAAAGTTCCAGTGGTGAGGAAACATTTCTGATATATAATAAATTCTGCTTTGATAATATTTTGTTTGTTCATCATAATTTGAAATCTTTAAAAGCAGATCTTGTCATATCCACCTTATATCTGCTATTGCACAGGTAACAATTAACTTGTGGGCTGCATGAGGAAGACTGGGGTCCACAATTCTTAAGGATACAGGATATTATAAATATTTGTACAGGCAGATAATAGCTTAAAATGGTATTAACTTGAATCCCCAAAACAAAATTCCAGTAGCTACTGAGAGTTTTCTAGCAGCCATATCACAGGCATAGTAGCAGCAGTGAGCAGTAGAAGGGTTCACCTATTATTATCAAATGTTAACATTTAAGAATTCATCCAGTATAAATTATAATAGGGCCAAATAGTGTTTTTCTTGTCTTACTCTTGTGTTTTTAAAACTATAAATACTATATACTGTTGTCAGTAAAGGATAACATGAGATTGGAAATAGAAATGCATCCCCACCAATTAAATAAAACAATTTCTTCCATATAACAAAATATCTTCCAGTAATCAGAAATAACTTTTTAATCTAGTATCTAATAAATCAGTTCATGAACATGGTGCTGTGCATGCAAAGTAAGATGAAATCCTTAACAGCAGTTTGTGTCGTATTAACCTCATATCAGATATCATTGTTATTACAAATTGACTTGCGGGCCGCATGGGGCAGACGGGGGCCGCATGTGGCCCTCGCACCGCCGGTTGCCCCATTGCCTACCCCTGTTTCTACTGTTAAAAAGTTAAAAAATACACGATAACCATCGAGCAATCATCCTCAGTATGTGTTTGAGGTGAAAATCTTGTCTAGCTCAGTCAAAGTCATCGCAGTGACTAAAGTGAAAACTTTGAGCTCCGTCGCTGACGTTACGTCGCAGCATAACGGCAGCGGCGCCTCAACTTTTAAAAACAAGCGCAGAAACTCCCACATACACCCCCAAAGACGCACTTTACCTTCGTAGCAGAGGATACCGATGTTGTTGTTCATTTTGTCCAGGTACTGGTAGTTCAACAGGTCCATTTTTGTGAGAAGCATTTATCGAGTTGTTAGCAAAAAAAGACCAGCTTTTTTCCCTTCTTTTCTCAGTCGACGGTCAAAAAGCTAAAGGCCCAGCCTCCAACTTTAGTTTGAAAGAAGCCCCCTTTATAAAATGTAAACCCCACGGAGAAGCACAAACTCGACTCCCCACGGTCTCAGTGAGTTTAACGGAGCCTACTTTTAAAAATCGGAGTGACTGTTTCGCTGTGATAAAGAGCAAAAAGAGAGTAGCGTCAGTTCTCCTCACAGCCAGCTGTAAGTCGACTGCACTGACACGCAGGCTATGCTTGGTATGACTTCAATGCTGCACCAGTGGTTTCCTCTGCTGCGGACAGGCCCGCACGGCGCATGCTCGCTAAATCCCTGGAGCGCCTCAAATATCGGGGATGTTTTACGCACAAGATCAGCCTCTCCAAACACATGCAGGGAGGAAGAGAGAGGGAGAAGGCAGATATCTGCAGTAATCCAGTATTGTATGTCAGACCAATCAAAAGTACCCACACAGAAGTTTAGGGACGAGATTTTCAACATGCTTTGGCTCACTGGGGTACAACTTTATGTGACAAATTAGGAGCTGTAAAGATGCCATGAAGTAAATAATAGCCACGATAACCCCTTTAAGTGGCCCGCAGTCCGAGCAGGACCAATTAAAGGACTACTACACCGAGGGATAAAGTTTGATAAGTCAATGTTTATTGACTATTTTAGCATTTTTATCAGAAAAAGTGAGAAAATAACATTAATAATGGTCACTATAACAGTTTTAAGAAGCTCATCTGACCAATTAAAGAACTATTACACCATACATTTGAATAAAGGGGCTATAACACCAGGTTATTATGTTTGATAAGTCAACATTTGTTATGTATTCGAGCATTTTGACCAGGAAGTGTGAAAGGCAATGACAGGGAAAGGAAAAAGTTGCAATTAACTTGGAGAAAAAAAATGTAAAAAGAATTAATACCAAGTGGAAAAACTGCGCAAATAATGCTTTAAAGAACTCAATCATCAGTCTTTATTTGTATCACAACAAATCATAGCAAATGTTATCTCCAGACACGTTTCAAAAGACTAGGTCAATGCCATACCCTTTTTAATTTTATTAGTATTTTTTAAATTGAATTTTAAACGCCATTTAGGGATATACAATATCACAGGTATGATTTTGGGATCTACTGTTATTGACAGTTTTCCCCATATTTACAGTCTACATTTTAATTATATGTGTCTCATGTATTAACCCAAACATTGGAAAAATACATAAATGTATCACATTGCTTCACTTTAACAACAGTGCATGGATACAGTTAACAATGAAGAGTTTCTTTCTTTAAGAGTTAGGAGTTGCTTTTATTGTGTTGCATCTGATCCTAAAAGAGGTAGACCGTTGCATTAAAAGCAACACGTCACATTTTGGAAATACTTTTTGCTCTTGAAAGAAATTATAGGTATCGATCAGTATCAGTGATAAGTTCAAAGATTTCAGCATAAAGAATATTGGCATGGATCAAATATCATGCATCACTAATTCTATTTTTTATTTATTTTTTATTGTTATTCCAAACCCAACATGAATCCACTATGACTACAACACTTTGCCACAACTGGGGACAGTTACAGTGGTTACTGTGTGAAATCTTGAGCAGAACAAGGCTAATGTTAAATATCAATCCACTGAAGCTGAGTAGAGGGTATGAGTGAGCTGGGGTAGAGGGACTAAAACAATTCTCTTTACTTTTAAACAGATTATATGACCACAAATCTGTGGCAGAATCCAGCGTTTTAAACAGTATACTGTTTAGAACAAGAGATTTAAGAGGTAGAACAAACACATAGTATATAAAGTTTAACTCAGTTGAAAAATAAAATATGAATGAGGGGAATGGATGCTTATGATAAATCTAAGTTTTAATAGCTGACATGAAAATTGGAGGGAAAACAAACTTCTCAGCTTTGACTGCATGACTGAAAATATCCATGTAAAGTGGTTCTCTTCTGCCCCCTGGTGTTTGCTACAGGTTACACAAGTCTGGTCTCCTCTGAGGAGACAGATGTGGCAGAAAGTGGAGGGAAAGTGGAATGAGAAGAGGAAATGGGCATCCTCATCACCATCATCATCAATGAATAGAATGTGAATATGGCTGTCATCACATTAAAAGGGCCGGAGGGAGCTGCTTCCTTCTTGGTATTTGACTACGGACAGAATGAGCCGGGTGTGGCAGCGTTTCAGGGTGTGAGTTCACACACAGGCATACATTTACCATCTGAGTGCTTTTGTGTTTCACACTTTTGTGCAAACACACAGGAAATGAAGTGAAAAGTCTAATTGAAAAGGTAAGACTAAAAAACATGAGATGTCACAATAAAACCATTAAGAATGACCCAGTTTTGAGTGGTAATGAAATATCTTCTCAAAGCTGCAGATATTAGGCACAAGAACATAACAGGAGAAAAAACATGGCATTTAGAAGAAAGAACCAGGTTTGCACCCTTAGCTTTGTGCTGTGATGATTACATAATATAAATAAAGCATGATTAGAGGCTGACCCAGCACCAAATAAAATAATAAATACATTAACTCTGAAATTCCCTTTTAAAAGGCACTTTATTTTATTATTATTTATTGCGTAATTGTGTTTATAGGGTACCTTGCACTGCAAATTGCATATCATACCATATCATGTTGTATCCTTTCATATTATGTACCATCATATCAAATCATATTGACTCATAGTCCTGGGTCACACTGGATCATCTTAGATTTTATCTTGCTGTACTGGGCTATGAGTTAGTAAATTGTATAACATGCACAGATCAGGCAAAGCGTTATGACCGCCTGTCCAACATTTTGTTGGTTCCCTTTTTTCTTTCTATGCAAAAACCTGTGATGCTCCATGTATCCTGGCACTTCCCAATGAGGACCAGCAATAGCGTCTTCAGCAATCTGAGCAACAGTCTGTTGGATCGAACCACATGGTCCGGTCTTCATTTCTCACATGCATGGCTGCGCATGATCCTGTCAGCGGTTCACCACTGTTCCTTCCTTTAGACAGATCTTAACCCACTGAAGCCCGGTAACACCCCACAAGAGCTGCAGTTTTGGTGATGCTCTGACCCAGTCGTCTAGCCAAGACAATCTGCTCCTTGTCAAAATCACTCAAATCCTCACGCTTACCGATTTTCCTTCTTCTTCTAACATCAACTTTAAGGACAAAATGTTTCTAATATATCCCATCTACTAACAGGTGCCATGATGAAGAGATAGTCTGGTTACTCACTTCACCTGTCATGTATTGTTATGGGTCTAACAGAATGATAATGGTATTCTTTCATATATAGTATTGTACAGGACCTAGTTGTCTTGTTTACTTATGGTTTGTCTGGTCAGCTATTGTTATATCTTATAATTTTATTTTATATAGTACACCAGCTGCAGTTAAATACATAGAATATAATACTATACTTGCATTTGCACTGAAAAGGGACCTCTATCCCGCTCTGATGAACAAACACACATCATTCTCAGTCCCTACACCTCCCCCCATTTCTTCACACAAACAATATACACACAAAAGCCCCCTCCTCCCTCTCAGGCCTCCTTGTAACGGTGACTCAGAACTAAGGAACATGGTTCTTGTCTCATTGGACGCCCATTGTTTCCATTTTCACACACACCACAGAGCTGAACTCAGGCTTATTTCACCACTACTGCAGTGACTACAGCTGCTGGAGAGAGTTATAATTAATTCAGGCTTTAAATGTAAGAGGCCTAAACTCAGATATGTTGCTCAATCATGTCTTTGTGTACAGGTGTAAGACCACAGATAAAGGTTCTACAGGAGGTAAAAACTAAAGACAACTGAAGCACTGAAGCAGCATTTTGTTAAATACCGGCCTCTGCAGCACTGTTTGCCTGTTTGACCTCTTGGTAATCATCACAAACACCTGACTTTACCCCACAGAAAAAAAGGAAACCAAGTCTTAAACACAGTGTCTTTGTTCTGCTGGGCTGTAAGATTTACCAAGTGTTCTAAGTAGATTAATGGTTACACAATGAGTTGATGAAATTCCACCTCTTTTTCCCACAGAGGCAAATAGTTACGCATAACTAAGCTCACTGTGGTCATAATTTTTATTTCCTTACTGGACTGAGTCAGAAGCAAGGCAGCACAAACACAACAACTCAACCATGTCAGCTAGAGGAAAGTTAGATCATTACTGGTTTAGAAAAAATCAGTATAAACCATTTAATGAAAACTTTTGTCCGGAAACTGAAAACTCTCTCAACATTAATCAATGAATGGTGCAACCTTCTCTTTTGGAAATTTTTGATATTTTCTTTTCTATGTTATGGTGTATGAGCCTAAAATAAGTTTGTTAAAATTATTTATCCATGGTCATGGCAGCTTGTCCCATTTAGAGGCCTGTGACCTCCTTCCAGCATGTCATTGCCTACTCCATCCCCACTTCACAGATCCAAACAAATATGTCTCAGACATTTTTCTCAATATAAAAAAAGAAAAATCAGGATTGTTTTTAATTTAAGTTCTAACTTACAGCTGACTTTACACTCATGTTTTGTAGAGGTGTTGCACTGGCTAAGATAATTTCAGTATTGTCTTGAGCTGCAACCTAAGTTTTACATTTATGGCTGTGGGCTTTTGTCATCACTTTACATCAGTTTACAATATCATCACCGAATGTCGCATTTTGCCAGTCAAAGGCATAATTTACTGAATGATTCCATTTGATTTTTCTTTCTTCACATCTATTTCCAACACAAATAGATGGTCACCATGAGAGTAAAGGTCAATGCCAGTAAAGTGGAGGCTTAGTGCTTTTGACAAAAAATATTGTTAAGGGTATGTAATTGTTATTGCATCTGGTAACAAGGCATGGAACAGAGCATGGAAATATTGGCATACCAGATATTCACAAAATCCATTATCCTACACCCCTTGAAATTTTCTGTGGATATTTCAGTGGTCATACATGTCAGGCAAATACATCCTCTGCATCAGTTGTAATATTGGTGTAATGCAAGAATATGCTACATTGCTTTACGTTATTACCTCCGCCAAGGAGGTTATGTTTTCGGGAGAGTTTGTTTGTCTGTCTGTCTGTCCGTCTGTGAACAAAATAACTCAAAAAGTAACGGATGGATTTTGATCAAATTTTCAGGAAATGTTCAGCATGGGAAAAGGAAGAACTGATTCGATTTTGGTGTTGATCAGGATCAGCATCTGGCCGCCATGGCGAAAAATTTGATTTCTGTGAATAATTACTGAACTAAAGTAGATATCATTATGAATCCAGTTGCTAATGTTATGTTTTCATGGTCAAGGAATGAAATAAAGGTAGGACTAATATTTATGGTCAAAATGACAATATGGCTGAGAACTGTAGCACTGGCGGAGGTCTGCGCTCTCCGAGTGCTTTTCTAGTTATCTCTTAATCTGTACTGTGAAAATCAAGAAAACAATTTGTAAGAAAATAAAATGTGTTTCTTTCATGTTTTTCACCATTTTCTAACAAAATATATAGCAACAATAAAAGGGACAGGTCAATTTTAGTTAACAAAAATTGTTAGCACCAGTACTGGCAATAACAAGTTTGGAAATATCAGCATACCATATATAAGTAAAAACCTTACATGATGCATCCATTCATGAATTAGCTGACTCCTCCAGAACCCTGTGAACATACTCTCAACATTTAATATGTAAACCTTAGTTCAGGCAAAATGGACAATTTTCAAACATCATATCTGCAGAAATATCATGTTTGGCTCGAACATTATGCTCTACTAATTCACCTTGCGTCTTAACGGTCAATCCAGACAACAGCACTGCTCATGTTTACATAGTTTACACAGGATTTGGAGTGGACTTTAAGCCACGATTTAAGGCAGAGCTTTGACATAGCAGGTGCAGCAGGCTTAAGCACTGTATGATTAACAGTTATAATATGCGACTTTAATGGTGTAATGTTATTTGACAGACCTAACCTACTGCTGATGAATTACCGGTATGTCAAAAGAGCAGAAACACACAACAATAAAGCTACAGCATGAAGCAGACCAGGACAACCTTTAAACATAGTTTTGGATGTTCAGTCATATTTTAAAGAGCAAACTGTCAAGAGAGGGAGATGCCACACAGTTAAATGCTAATTTTGGAAAATACAAACAATAAATCGCTTCATATTGTATTGTCTCGTTTTTTCTTGAACTACATCAAAGTTGATCGACCTAGTATCAGGACTACCCCTGCGCATAATAGCCCTTCATCTCCAGGGTAGAGCTCCTGTTTTCTTGTCATTATCCCGCTTTACTTCCTGCCCGTCTGTTTATTCATCTGATCTTTCAAGACAAGAGGACTACCACACCTTTATAATCTTCTGCGGTGTTGTGTGTCTCTCTAAACAGGTTCAGGCCTCTCTAGGGAGAGGGTGTGTCTGGATAACAGCACACCGCACAGGCCAGGTGGTGATTCATCCTAATGCTTTATTAACACGCTCCAGTGTTGTGGCACAAACACCGTCTGAAAGGGTGACAGTGGTGTGTAAAAAAGGTTGTATGACTTCCCTCTACGTCTTTTAATCTTCAAAAATTTTTCAGGCCTTGTTGAAAATTTGTAAAGGATGGGCTACTTCCATCAAACTGGAAAATAATCTTTATTTCTAAAGGGCCATGGTGGAAGAAAAACAGTGCAAATGACAGGGATTGTGGGTAAGCTTGTCAATCATTTTACTGCTCCCTCTGTAAAAACACACCATTACATGGTTTGTTTACACAGTGACATAATGCTCTGAAGACATTTGTCCCATCTGAAAATGTGTTGTCTCAGCACTTGGTATCAGGGTGGTTACTGAACTGTGACTTCTTCACAAACCTTTAGGCTGTAAAACGTTTGATGACACGTATTGGGACTGTAAACACTTGAGTAGGACAGACAGACCTGAATTACAAGTTATGATACTACAGGTTAGTGTCACACCATTTTAATTCTTGACACCTAAACAACATTTTCATCCTTCAATAAAAAATTCCCTCACATGTTCTTCGTTGAAAAAACAGCTGAAAGTCAGTTCTCTATGGTGTCAGTTGCTTCATCTGATTCGCATTTAGGGGCTGAATTACCAAAGTGTAAAGGGACACCATTACAAAGGTTTCCTGAGAATGTTTGTGTGTCGACTCACACTCACAAAGGAGGAAATATCAGGTTACGGCACGAAACAATGAAAACAACAGCTGATTGTTGAGAACTGATGCTATTCAGTCATTTCCCATCTTTGTGTTGTCCTTGTGTGTTTATGTGTGTTTAAATGTGTGTATGTGCAGCATCAGGTGATGTGGTCACCCTGTCAAAAAGTACAACAGTCACTTCTAGTGGATATCTCCAATTTAAACCATTTTAATTCAATATTTTTGTGAAATTAGTACTTTGTGTCTCACAAAGTGGTCAACACTAATTTTCAAATCACAGAAAATACTCTACAGCTGGGGCAAAATAGTTAAACCACTATCTATCATTGTCTTTACATATGTAGAATTGTTATTAAAATGTTGGTGCCAAATACTAAATGTCAAAATAAAATAAAGCTAAGCGCTCTAACAAGTTTCCCTGATAGTCCTACTTCTACGACTTACTAATAAATTTTGATCACATGAGGAGGGCTGAAGAATAAAAGGAGTATCATCTAGCTTTGGCCACTTGTTAATATTTACCTCTAATAAAATGACAAGCTTAAATCCCATTAAAAAAGATAAAAACGTTGATGTAACCCTTACATTTTAGGCCCTTGAGGCCCTTGTGTTGCACATTGGACAAATACCAACAAACAAACAAAGAAACTAAACATGTGTAGATTTATATGTTTTAGCTGTTTGGATCAGAAATCCTGCTGCTTGTGTGGTAATGAATATTATTTAAGAAATCCAAATATTGGTGGGTACCATTCTACGCTGTTGGCACCTTTTTGTTGGGTTACCAGTACTTAACAGACTCAAATGGATCATCACTTCCTCATCCAGGGTCCCAAGTATCTCTACCCAAACTGTCTTGCATTTCTAAGCTGTATTTTTTCTTGTGGCCTGCAACCTTCTCTCTAGAAAAGCTTGATTTCTTGTTGTGATAGACAGCAAAATGCTGAGAGGAAGGATCACAAATTGCTAAATGCCCTCCATGAGTAGGGCTGGGAATTGATAAGACTTAAACGACACCATTTCCTTTAAACAATTCTGCTTACTGATCTGATACTCTAATGATTATTGTTGTATAACAAATGTACTGTTGTCTCACTCAGTATTCCATTGGATGGAGGCCTGGGTATAAATGTCATGTTTTTACAAAATTGAATGCAGTCAGTTTGTATTCAAGAGGCTGCAAAGAAATATACTGTCAAAGCTGGTGTAAATTGATATAATGCAAAAGATAAAGAACAGCAGACTTACAAAATCGTGAGTAATGGCTTATATGCACTTCTGATAAACTGCATTTCATATGATATCTAACAGTGAGATCACACTTTTCACATTTTCTCATATCAGGCCTACTCTTATGTTGGAAATCTCTTTTTCAAGTAATACTAGCTGTTTCATTTTTTTAAACTTCTTTTTACACTTCAAACTTGATTCTTAACTCTCAAATCAGATAGTGGTACCATTCAACAGAGCCTTGCTCCCCTGAGAGCCACAATCAAGCTGAACCATGATGGCTCCTCAGTACTGTTATACAATCTGCACAGAAAGGATGAGCCTGCTGAGGAAAGTGCAAAGTGTTCTCTCACACACACACCCACCCTATCTCTGTCCTTTTCTCTTTACCTGTTCTTTAGAGCAAAGTGTCACCCTCTTCTCTTGCCCTCTGAATCTGTCTGCAATTCTTTCTCAGCTGATTTACAGATATGGACTCTTGAAGTTCACTAGAGGAACCAAGCAGCCTTTGCAGAACTCAGTTATATATAAATAAATATTTTCTCTTTATCCCTTGTGCCCCCTTTTCTTCCATTTCCCCTTTCAGTGAACTCAAATTTGATTTTATGAAAACGCTGCAGATAGCTGCAGCACTGAATATCTACTGCGTTCTATTACAAAGATGTAGCACCCAGAAGAAGTTAGATATGATTGTGAGATGTAAATGCTTCATATAGGGCACATTCAAGTTACTTTTTGGTGGTTATTTTTCAAAACATACAATCTAATTTTAAGCATATCAAAAACATGCTTATGATTGCCAACAGCCCCCTGCTGAACGAATGGCCCTCTATGTTCAGAGTACATGAGCACATTGCTGGCAGCCTGGATTCAAGTATTTGCTATGAGTCTTATACCAATAACAAAGGCAAAAAAGCCCAACATGACATCTTACAAAAAGCCATTTTCTGTGGTGGCCCTTAAATGCAAATGCAGCAAAACAGAAAATCCAAGAACAAATAAAAAACCAAGAGAACGACAGTTAAGGGAAACACACGTCATATCAGAAAATAAGAGAACAAAGAAAAGACAAAAAGACAGCAGCTAAAAAAAAGGCAAGTTCAAAAAGAACAACAAATACAAGAGACGACCACAAATGTATATCATTACAAATTTAAACAATGCCATAATAAAAAGACAACACAAGCTAAAATTGTAAAGACCAAAACAAATAAAAAAACTAAACAGTTAAAAGAAAACAACAAAAAATAAAAACCACGATAAATAAAAACACAACAAATAAATTGAAATATGTAAGTATAAATCACCAAAAACACCAATCAGAAACACATCAAAGAATTTAAATGCAACGTTTATTTAAAACAGTTTTTTTATTTGCTATTCATAGTTTACTTTTTTATTAATTTCTGATTTAATGTTGTATTTTCACAGTTATCCCCTGTGCTTTGCACTTCAGGGTCAGTTTATAGCCTGTTAAGTTGCTTATTAAGAAAAATATGCAGCATTTTTACACTCAAATTCAAAGGGGTCTAATTTCTTGACAGAGAATTATCAGTCCCTTCACTGGCCAAAAGGAGGAATGAAAACACTCTGACCGACCTGATTAGCTGTGACAAACCGACCCGGGGGGGACCTGAGGTCTGCTGGCTAAAACTGCTTCTGCGTGGGACAGCAGGTTCTGAGCCATCATGTTCTGCATCATGGCCTGGATTACACCCTCGCTTTGCTCGTCAACACAGCCTTATCTCTGGATGCCAAGGATACATACACTGCAGATACTTTTCAGAGTGGATAGAATTCACAGACTATCAGGTATTACTGTGCACCAGCCTCACTTTCTATTCAAATATTTCTATATTCCTAGGCTGAATAACCTATCATTACTAGTATAAGGGCATTATTGTGTCCTTTAATGTGTCTGTGAAACAAAGCTCATGCAAAAACATCATAAATAATCTTTTATATTTTATGTTGGACCTGCTGTTCAGAGATATTTAAAATACAGGAGTCAAACCACCTGCTTTTACCACAAAGTAAAGTCAGCATATGTCGTGGTTTTAAGCACCATAAAGGTTAACAATTCTTTTTGTGAGGCGTTGCAATCCTGTTTCGTTTCATTCTGAGTAACTATGGTGAGTGCTATCAAAAAGAGAGGAATGTGAAGTATGTGTGGTCAGCACAGCTCAGAGAAAAAGTTCCCTCGCTAAGACAGCAGCACTGGTACAGGAGCACTGAGGCTGGCACTTACTGAGACTGAGACTGAGACTGAGATTGAGGGGTGGACATGACCTGGAGTTTAAAATCTAAACAAACACTCATGAGAGCTCAATAATACAACAAATATCTTACTGTTATATTTAACTGCTCAAAACTTTTGTTTTACATTCTGGAGAACCTCCTTCAATGAAAGGCAGTGGCTTCTCAAACTATATGACCAATATAGATGTTAAATAAATGAAGTTTATAATTCTGAACATTAAAAATCTCTATAGTGTTTTCAATTGAATATAGGTTGAAAAGCATTTTAATTAGTATTCTGTTTTTATTTACATTTTTCACAACATCTCACCTTCATAGGAATTTGGGTTTGTCATACCATGCTGTGTTCTGTTGAGTTTTGCTGTGTCATTGTCATATCCTATCAAATTATATTGTATGGTACTAAAGTATTGTAAAATGTAAAACAATACAACTAGCGAGAGCAAATCAATTAAATTTTTAAACATGCTCTGTAGAAGAATATGCAGCAAAATCCTAGCTAACTCTTTTCCCCTGAGTTCTGAACAGAAATGCAATGTTTGAGGACAAATAAGGGTCCATTATATTTCACCTTGTGACTTGCACCTTTGACCTTCTGACACTTGGCCTTTGCCCCCGTGACCATGGCGGCCCTTTGCCCCTCTGCTCTTAATGAACCACAGCACTTAACAAAGCCTGACGCTTATGTAAGAGCTTATGTGAGTGTGTTTGCAGTGATCAACAAACAAGTTAAACTGAGGGGAGTAGTCTGAGAGGGAATAGAGCCGAGCGTTTGAGAAGGACAGGAACTCAAAGATAAGTTTAAATTTATATATATGTGTTTCATTGCCTTCTGATGAGAGAAGAAGAAATAAAATGGTTTTGAGAAGAGGAGTAGGAGTATTTCAATACATCAGTGTCAAAGTAGAATGAGTGTGTCTGTGCTCCCTCTGTACATCACTTTGACCCAGTGATCCATGAGAGAGATTATAAAACTTTCTGAGAACAACATTTATCAACTGCAGACTCTTTGACCCACACTCTCACTGATAACAGCTGATAACTCAAACATTGTTTAAAGTTAGACAATAGACTGTACAGCTCACAGGAGCAGGCAGTAAAACACAGAGACAATAGAGCATGTCTTTTATGCATGTTTGAACTCGTCATTTCATTGCACTCACACTTAGAAAACAAATTTAGAGCACTCAGGGAGAGCACAAACCTCTGCCAGCAATCTCAACTGTTGCTGTTACCCATGTAAACAATAGTTTCATGATGAAGTGACCCTCATAATAAGATAACTTGACCCAAAACCTAACCCTAGCATTTGGTATCATGGTGATATCATCATTAGTGTGACATTTATTAAGCAAAAACAACTGTTCAAGAAAGTAGAGCCATTCTAACATCTCCTGAAAACTTCGGCAAAATCCATCCTGCAGTTTTTGTGTAATCTTGTTAACAAACAAACATACAAACAAATGCAGGCCCAGAGATACAAACCTTTCTCTTTGTCAAGATCCAATTTGAGTTTGATTCTGGAGGTGACGTTTTTTTACACAGATTCAGTTCTCGATTCAGACTGATTCACAGTTCTCTAAGCTTTTTAATGGCACAAGACGTGTCATAAAAAACTAAGTGACTAACTAAAAACTAACTAAAAAAAACTAACTACTGATGAAGACTACAATCTGTTGTGTGCTTGATACTACCAGAAAGCTCAGAGAAATTGATTTTAATACTTGAAAGAAGTCAAATAATAGTAAAATAATAGTGGATTATAACTGAAGTCCGTCAAGATCTGTCAATGAAGAACCCAAAAGCAGCTACACTCTTGCTTTTAGCGAAAAAGAACAAGCTGTTTTATTTCTTTCCTGATTAATGCAGAAAAATCACAGATTCAGCAGGCTCATGAGCAAACTTTAGCAGCTGGTCCGGCAACTGGAGGCAGAGCAGACAAACAGTACAAGCAGTGCATTTGTAAGTGCTTGAATACAGACAAAACTGTTATTGATTATTGATTCTTCAAATTTTACATGATTTCAGAATTGTATACAGCAAAAAATGTGATTCTGTCATGAATCTATTTAGTGCCGCCCTGCGCAACTGTTGTGACATCTAACAAAACAACAACGAAGGAGAATATGCACAAGGTATCATAACACTTAAAAAAAGAATAGAGGCAAGGTGAGTCAAGCCAATACCACGTAGAGAAAACACACCATTTATGGCAGTGTCTCATTACCATGGCGAAAAGTAAATACAGCGAGGGTCCATGGGTAAACTTGACACTCTCTTCACCTGAAAACACCTTGGAGACATGTAGGAAATAAAAGTCACAGATGATTAGCTCCTGACAGTCTTCAAGTATTTTGTCTGGTTTGTTTAACACCTGCGTTGTGTTACACACACTGGCAGCATTGTGAGACATCTGTCAGAACTCTACTGGAGGGCAAATCCACTCCTTGTAGAGAAAAAAAACATTGTATACACACCCAAAAACCTAACCCCTCCACCTATAGGCATGAATCTACGATCATATTACCTCCCACCTCCCACTCTGGTTAGCCTCCAGCTAGGTTTAGACAAGTTGCCATGATGCAAGCTCTCTCATTACTCTTTCAGTGTTGATGTGACCAAACACCACCAAGCATGGACAAGCTCTAACAGGACTTAAATGATGGCTTAATAAGAAGACTTTCACACAGTGGAAAAGTTTATAGTGAGCATAGAATGACTGATTCAGGTGATGTTAGTTCTTAAGATAAATTTTGACATGAACCAACATTGAGAAATCAACAAACGTACATTGACAGTACATTCTCTGAGTCAATTTTCTATGTGCAATACCCAGCAAGCCCCAATGTTCGGCAACAGAGGCGAACACAGCTTTAACTGACGAAGGAAAGTGGGAGTCAGCTTTGCCAGACAGACTTTTCTCAGTGTTTCTCTATACTTCAGCAAAAGTTATCCAAAATGTCAAGTTAGAATCTGGCTTTAACAAAAGTTTCAGATCCCCCTTTGTAAGCTGCTCAGTAAAGTGAATTGTATTTGACCTCCGACTAAGTGGTGGAGCACCTTGTAGACATAAACTGCAGCAAGCATGAACAACTCTTCAGTGACCCCCTTTTTAATTGTTTATTATAGCACACACTACCCTCTTAAATTGACAAAGTAAACAGCTCAGACAGAGGATTATGGAAGGGTTCACATTAATGGGCTTCTTCCAGGAGCTGGAAAGAACCAACAGTGGTTGGACAAACCGTGGAAACTATACAACAATGACAGGGGATTCTGTAATTGTGTGTGTTTTCTCTAAACAAACACGCAGTACTTCAGTGTACAGCATGTACAGAAGTGGAGCAGAGGCCACTGTGCAGATCTCAGCAAACCACCTTCTCTTGGCACCGCTTCGTCTTTTGTTGTGGTTCCTGTCAGGAACAAAAGGTCCGTGTTCCCGCTCTTCAGAATGGCCCTAAAACCATCAACCCTCTTTGGACGGACCGACTTTGATCAAACATCCATGACCCAATGAGCAAACTCAGGGTCTTGAAAGTGGAAATGTTCCTAAATCAGCACTAGACTAAAGAAAAAATGTAGCAGAATCAGCTAGATTTCAGAAAACAAAAAAGCTACAAACAAAAACAATTCAGTTTGTCCTCGGCTGGCCCTGTACTTAAATCCAGACACTTTAAGGTTGATTTCAAACACAGGTTTGCTTTCAGGAAGGGTGGAGCACACTGCGACATCTTCCAAGAAGCCACCAAAATTGCTATGGTGGTGTGACGGCAAGTATTAAACATTTCCCTGCATTCACCATTAAATACACAGCCCACGTTTCTTCACTGCTTTTTCAGTAGGAATGTAATTACTGTAAGTGAAGGTCAGGGCTCTTTGACTTTAAACCTGTGATTAGTGTTGTTCACAGACGGACTGAGCTTCAACCAGGAGGTGGATGGTTAACCTCAGAGAGAGACAGGGTTGGTCCTCTTCAACTCTGTTTTATAAACTGTATAAAAGTTACAGTTTAAGCTTGATTTCAGAACTTGAAAATGTACATACTATCACTTTAAGGCTGGACAGAGGTGGGGAATAAATGATAATACTTTTTGTCTAACTCCTGTATACACCAATATTTTAGATGAACAATCCAGATAAATGATCACAAACCCTCCCACAGCACACTTCAACCTTCTGACAGTAACTGTATCACACACGGACATGCAGAGGAGGAGAATGTAACATTATATCCTTTTACAGACTTCACAAAGTAGCTCTGGGCTCAACATTGCTTTACTTGCAGCACACTTTAAAAATCATTTCTGATTATGTTTAAAGTGAAAGATTGCATGTCTAAAATGGCAGTTATGAAACAAGTGTTTTGCTTGTTTTTAACATTTGTTACAGTCACAATTAAAAAAGCACAGCCTGTTTCAACACCATGGCAAAAAAGTAAAGTTCTAGACCCCATCCAAAGGTGGACATCTCTTGATCATATCAAAACTCCAAAGAAATACAAACTGTCTGTCTAAACAAATCTTTTTATCATATTTCAGTACCAAAACTTTTCCAATTATCCTTTGTTGGCTGCTTCTGCTCCTGATCCACCAATCAGAGCGCTCCCTCTCAAGTTGCTAGGCTACTTGTGGTTAAATGAGTCTGCCTCAGGCCTAGTTTTTTCAGAGCATGTGGTGAAATTGTGACCTTAATTTTGTTGCTTTGACATGCTGAGAGGTGTGCTTGACTTTAAGAGTGACTCAGATAACCACATCAGACTCTGGGACTATTTTTTATCCAGTGTCCTTAACCAAAAGTCGCTTTTGGAAAATGCCAACATTGTGTTTGACTTTGTGGATGACCACACTGGCAGTACAACCCGGCGACAGTGATGAAGAAAACTAACGTGTGTAAGTTAGAGAAAAGTGTTCTCAAATGAACAGTATCTAGTAATGATAAGAAGCTATAAAATATATATGACAGGACTCACTAAGTTTATTGCGAGCACTGTTGACATACTGTGAAAGGATTTTTCTGTTCTGTAACATGAGCTCACTGGAGGTTGTGGTGAGGTCAAGCAGGAGGATTGTTGTATTTTCATTCATTCATTAAATCAACATTCATTCTCTTCCTGTCTTCCTGCTTCTGTTGATCTGTTGATTGGGGACATTTGCTAAATGTATCAAGAACTAACCAGATTGTTTGACCAATCCCTGCTGCTGTAATAATTTAGAATCCATTCTCTACTTTCCTGGTGCCAATCTGTTGTTTCAGTTTGACCACTACAACCCAGCTCCACCCAAGCCCTCTCCAATCCATCTCATCAATGTCCAAGTACAACTCATAAAGAGTCTTCTACTAATCTAATCTGATCTAATCAGGACTTTATAGAGGGTATCCTGTCCTGCTATCAACCTCGCTACCCTTTGAAAACCATTCAATCTAATCAACAGAGACAAAGCACAGCTGCATTATAATTCTTTCAGTTACTCCAAAAGCTGCTCATGATTTAAGAAATATGCACTGCCACTGGGGACAAACACTGTTAGGGACAGGAATCAAAAACCAATTCCAGTTGAGAATCATTAACAGCTCCTTCAAAGAATCGATATCATTAATCTTTTTGCTAATCAATTCCCTTATCAATTCCATTCAACTGACAGGGTTCAGATTGTTGCCACTGAAAATGAGACCATCTGCCCACATGCAAAATCTGCAGGAATCGACAAGGGAATCGTTAAAGAATTGGATTGATTAGCAGGATCGTTAACAGCATTGGTATTGATAACATCTTATCAATTCCCATCCCTAAACACTGTAGAGAGGACTATACTCAACCGAGGGAACATCTGATGATAATATTGCACTGTTGATTAACATATACCGCAGACAACAATTGTACATCCCATGATACACATTTTCTGTCTTTCTTAGCTTCAAGGTGCTGACTGGCTGTTAAGACACATGATGGCCTAATGGTCTAACACCAGCTGCTGGTGATCTGACAAACCAAATCTAAGGAGATACTTCAGTAAAAAAATTGGTAACAACTCTCTCAAAGAATCAATATCAAAAGTACTATTGTTTATCAATTCCCTTATCTCTTCCTTCCACTGACACGGATCGGGAGTGATCAAAATTTTTTCAACAAAAAGCTGTTTACTGCACAACTTTCAATATCTGTAATCACCAGCAACATGTGAAAGCATTTTTATGCAGCATAGCATTGAATCAGGAGTGTCGTAGGTTTTAATGTTGTTCCAACTGAAAACCTACTGGCCAACTTTTGCCTCACAAACAATCAGCAGGAATTGATAAAGAATCAGATCGATAAGCAGAATAGTTAATGGCATATTTATCAATAAAATCTTTTCAATCCCTATATCACATAGTTTGGCTGCCACCAACAGCATATCAAAACAGTCTTTCTGCATTGCGAATCTTTGGTCTGAACTGGTCTCAAAGTACAAGAAAGAATCAAATCACAGAAGTTGGATCTTATCTAAAAAGTTCTGTTAATATTAAAATCATGTCAGAAAACTTAAGTGAGGTTTACTTGATTTTAGGCCACAAGAATAGTAGCCATGGTGACAAAATTCAAGACATACAACTATACAACTCTGAGTTAATTTCTAAAAATAAATGGAAATGAAACATGAAATGATGCATCCTCAACTTTTACTAAAAACATAAACTTTGAACACGTTTTTCTCTTTCTAACTGGAAAACCTGGCACTTTCAAAGTATGTGTTCTGCAAACTTCAATTATAGTCATTTAAAGGAGAGGCAAATAAAAAAAATAAAAGCACAACAGCAATAAGCTTTTTTTGATGTATAAATACATTGATATTCAAAAGACGCAGTGCATGGCTGAAAGTTCTATAACGGGATATTATTTTAATCTCCCACTTTAGAGCCAAGCAGTACAACCTTCAGACCATACATTATTCATCAACTCTAATTTAATTTCCCCTGAGAAAGATTTTTGTAATAAAAGGAGAGAGGGAAGAAATTAATTTTCAACAGAAGTTGGTTTTCTGCATTAGTTTGGATTAAAAGACTCTGCTTTACATTTCAGCTGAGGCACCGGCCCTTAAAAACCCTCTTGGTCCTTGTTCCAGCATCCCTGCTGGATGTGAAGCAGACCCCAGCCTCTCCCTGTGCTGCTGTGACTGCTCTGTTATCAAGTAGCCTCAGAAAGGCTTGACATTGCTTCAGAACATGTAGTGAGAGGTTAGTGACTGAGCTCACAGCTAGTTTAGATAACTGACTGACTGGTTGTTAAAGTAGCTCAGTAGGCCGACTGGCTGGCCTGTTTCTCCCCCACTATTGAGGAAGCAGGTCGAGTTTATTGTCTTTGGACAAAGAGGCCATGCAAAAAGTGACATCAGTGCAGAGGGAGAAAAACAAAAACACTGCAGGGGGCAAGGGAGTAGAGAAGGAGGACAGAAGAAGGGTTCCTGGGACGATTTACTCACAAGTGCAAGAAAACTGAAAAAAAAATGCTCATTCAGTGTGAAGCATTATGGGAAGATCTGAAGGGTGCATACTTCAGAGTTCTCCTTAGTTATTTCTGTCTAACTTATTTCAGGATTTTAGTTTATGTTGTCAATGAAGTTGTGGGATTTAGACAAAGTGTTTTTTGATGAATGGAAACAAGAAAAGGCCCATTTTTAGTGTCACAGACATCTTTTGTTGCAGTTGTGTTCAAACAACTATCTTTTCCTTTTTCTTGTACCATATCAAAGGTTAAAATCCTCTGCCATGACCCCTTGGAATGAGCACAAATACCTGGCTAAACATTACAGTAGAAATCTACAAGTGTCCTACTTCTTGGTTGAGAAAATTCTCATTGTTTGTTTCAATTCAGCCCTGCAATCCCCATAATATCATATGTCTTTATAGTAAAGAAGCCAAATGCCATTGAATAACATTAAACCTTCATTTATTGGCAACAGCCATGCCACTATAATGCTCTTCACCCTGGATGTAAACAAGTTAATGGATTCTACCATAGATAGTTTCTTTAAGAGTGTTGTGTTTTGTTTGTATTTAAATGCTGAAAATTAAAGTGAAGTATAAGTGATGTCTATCCTCATCCACTTCAGCATGTGGAAACACTGGCCACACTCTGCAAATCAACGTCACATTATTTATAGTATTTACTATTACTGTTTATATAACATGTGTTAAATAAACAGAGGTAATTTTAAAAGATTTGGAAGTTTTTTTAAACAAAAGACTTGACATCTAAAAGCAATTTAAAGTCCCATAAAAATTAAGTTGATACAATTCCCTTATATTAACATCCCAATGAGCAACACTATTGCTAAATCTAAAATCAATGCAGTCAGGTATAAAAACTCTCTCCCTGTAAAAGCTACCTTGTGTTTGTAACAATCATAATATTCATGTCTCATGACACAGTTTGTTTTGCTTTTCTGTTTCCTTTGAACAGCTCAAATCAAAGCTCTGTATTATTCTTCAAATCCCAAAGGGTTCAACTTGTTCAGACAGATAAATTCATAAAAGTCTTATACTTTTCACTTTCAGCAGCACGGAAATACAAAGTTTGAATTATTTAGCCAAAAACCATTGAAACCTACAAACTAAAACCCACTTTAAATTGTGTCAGTGGAATTCACTGATGTAAAAGTGTCAATGTTTTGGTTTGTCTTGATCCATGACAGCTGGGTGTTTTTTTTTCTGAAACAGTACAAAAGTAATTCTTGTTAAGTTCTGCTTGAATAGCTCTTGAAAATAAACATTAATGTTTATTCTTATCCTGGTAGGGTCCATTTCTTCAGCTGCAGGGCAACAGTGTACAGCCAACTCAGTGGAGAGGACACATTAGGTTCAGTATCTTTGGCTTTACATGTTTAGTGAACAGTACCAAAATGTAAAATCAAAATCTGAGTTGAGATGTATAAATTGTGTTGTTGTCAGCGTTGGGTTGGTGCTAGGTTTTGTTAACCATTGCTGCCACCACATGGTCTGGTTTGGCTCAGTCTTGTTTGATATGGTTTGATACAGCCTCAGTAGCTGTTGCATTAGTTGGGCTGTCTAAACCTGACTTAGGATCAGCACTGTAATGTAGGGACAGTAAAACAATGCTTACCGTTTAAAACATGCCTGTTAATGTGCGTGACTTAAAATGTTAAGAAAGTTGAAACAGAAACATTTAAGAGAATTTTGCCCTCTGTGTAGTATGTGCCCATAGAGATGTAAACGATCTTCAAAAACATTTCTGAACTAGGCTGTTAACATCGCCATCATTGTTGGTAAAATCAGAATGTTAATATGAAGTGTCAGTGTGACATATTTTGTGTTAGCAACAAGCCCTAGTTGACACTTGAAGAGCTGCAGTTTTGAATTTCCACATATGCCTTATTTCTCAACCACACAGGTTGCTGCTCCACCCTAAAAGGGGCCGGATATGAATGCTTGGTACCCCGATAAAAGGGTGCCAAAAAGGAAGGACAGAGCAGATCCACTTTTTGTTACTTTTCACAATTTTTGAAATGGAGAATGCATGTAATGACGTACATTATGAAACTGATCTGAACCAGACTTCTTGGTGAAAATGTGGCATTAGTTACAGCTCCTGCACCTCCTGGCCATGCAGAAAGGCCTGCTGATGAGGATTGGTTATTTCTCCTAAATCTCGGAAGGAATTTATTTCCAGGAAGGGCAGAATCCCCCCCACACAGGGCAGAGAAAAAGACAGAAGAGGGAGAGGGGCGGCAGATAGAGTTCAGCAGAACAGACAGAAAGTTAAAGGTGGAAAGGCACTGAAGAAGAGGCAGATGCAAACACAGAGAGAAGCACCGCACCCTGATTCCAGTGAAAGCAGGTTAACACAAGCGAGCAGCTGGTTATAAAGCACTGCTGATGGCAGTTGAGTGTGGTTTGCTCTTATTTGCCTGTGTATCTGAAGTTTGCACAGCACAAAGACGCCTATTGTCTCATGGCAGAAAACAGGGCCAAGGAGGCTTACGGCTGAACATAACGTCCATCTGCATGTAAGGCGACTCTAATCATACAAATCGTTTGAACACAGAGCACCTTTTGACAGCGAGAGGAGTCCAGACAGAGAACCTCTTTACAGACACAAACCAAAACAAGAGACAGACTGAGAGGCCACTTACTTTCTTCTTCGTTGGCATGAACAAACGATGCTGCTCTTGACAGAACATCCAGTGGCGTCTCCATGCTTGGATGCCTGCAAGACAAAGAGAAGGGCACAGTGCTGAAGTTATCACTGAGAACTATTTGGTGTTGATATTATACCAAAAACAGATAATATGTGAGTTATGGTCTGTCGTTAAAGGCTCCAAAAGTGGTTAATGACCACGTAAGCACATAATTACAAGCACAAATCAAGTTGTTGTTATTTCCATGACTTAGAATTGTCAACATGTGCCAATACAAGTATGAACATGGTATCTGCTGTGTGTGAATTCATTTTCCTTTCCCTTAAACACAAAGTATGTATATTATGTAGCCAGACGGCTCTAAATCAAAACAATAACAAAACATTATGTGTAGAGGTATGCTCTAAAAGCTCTGCTCACCTCTTGCATACTTGCTGTTGTGAATTGAGGCCTCTTTATTGAAACTTGCTCTTCGTAATGTGTATTAACCAGGGACGCATTTTTGCAACCTTAATTCTGTATTATTTAAAATCATTCTGGATAAAACAAAAACCTTGGCAAAATGTTAAATTGATGCTTCTGATAACAGGCAGCTTTTGATTTTAGTCCTCCATCCTTTTCACAGGGATTTTAGGAACATCTAAAGACATTAACATAAATCCTGCAAGTGCACAGTATTTGTATCCATTCATGATGCAATACAGAGAGTATGTCAAGCCTCTGATGTCACTTCTGGAGAAGGTTAGGGATGGGAATGGATAGATTTTATTGATACCAATGCCATTAATGATTCTGCTCATCAGTTCAGTTCTTCCCAATCAATTTCCTGATGATTTTCTGTCAAAGCAAACATAGAACTACATGTCACATCTGATAAGCAATGCCATGCTGCACAGATAAAGCTTCTGCAAGTTACTGATGTTCCTACTTTCTGGCAATTTTGCAGTAAGTGTCTTTTAGTCTAAATTTAAGCCACAATTTTGACTACTTCTGCCCCCTGTCTAGCATTGTTTTTGACTTCCTTATGGTCACTTCAGCAGAATATCTGTGAGAATATGGCATCTCTGATTTGTAAGGCATTCAGAACAAAGTAGAATGAACTGATAAACAAATTGATTACAAAAAGCCAAAGATATGAATTCCTTGAAGGATTTGTCGATTTTCAACAGTAGTTGTTATTTAGTTCACACCCTAGTGAGGGACAAAATGGGAATCAACTTATGAGCTCCAGTCAGTCTATGCAACCTTCCGAGTGAAGGCTTAACATCAGAAGGATGTAAATATTACAGCTTGAAACAGCAGCATGAATGGGGCTCCCAACAAAAGCACAGTGCAGGTGAGCAGAGCTGAGCAGCATGTCTCTTTTCTGTTGAAAATATCTAGTTTGGCCACACAATTTCAGGAGAATAAGACTGTAACAACATTCACATGCTGGTTTGGTTGCTGGAGGGGAAATCTTGTTTTGGATGAACACAGTTGGAAATATTTCTATTGTAACCAACAAACTTGATATTGAGGATGTTTTCTGTGCTGCCTCAGCTTAAAAAAAGTCCCACAGAACTTCTTGGGCCTCAAAAGGAAGCACATCAGATAGCTCCCATAAACCATGATATATTATGATTATTTTCTACTTTTAACACATCAAATACTTTCAATACCTTCAACTTAGTCAAAAAATAATTTAATAAAATATTGATCCTCCAGGAACTTAATATACCAATTTTAGTACACTACACCCCTAATGGTTAAATGGAAAAAGTCAAATTAATAATTTCACATGAAATTCTAAAGAGGAAAGCCATTTTTGAATCAACACATTTTTCGACATGCCAATGATGATTAACAAAATTAATTTTACAAATTTCCTATTTGCCTTTTGGAGAATTGCATGTTTTTACCCTTGGACACTTAAACTAGACACCGGCACTGTCAGCTGTAAAACACAAATTACAAGTGTGAAGCCTGGACTGTGAGTTAAAAGCACATTACAAGACATTAATTAATGGTTGATGACACAAGGGCCAAGTGATCAAAACGGATATAGTGGTTTTAATGTCAACTGGGGGAATGAGGAGTAACAGGAAGACAGAGGATGGGAAGGAGCAGCAGCAGTAGCCTACAAGTATTATCTTTTATTTATTATATAATGCAACTGGAATCATAATTTCCCTGAGGGAGTTTTCCCAAAGGGATTAATAAAGTACAATCTAATCTAATCTAATCTAATCTAATCTAATCTAATCTAATCTAATCTAATGTGTCAGCTTTTGGCCTTAATGGGCTAAGTGTGATTATTTAATAATACTATGGAATTATTTTAATAGTTGGAGTTGAATTTTTGCTAAATTGCATGCCAAATGTTTATGAACAGAAAAATAAACAAAATCAAAAGTCTGAAAAAAGGGTTCAAGATGTTTGTACATACCAAGACCTACACTGATAGCATAACTCACAATGACAGTTTGTGATGCTGCTTTATATCATGTATGTCTGCTTCTTAGGCGAATTGTGACTTAATTTGAATTATTTATATTTTCTTGAGTTATCAAACTGTATCTCTAATCTTCCTGTCCTTTTTGTACACCTCTCTCACTGTCTGTTTCTTGGGCACTGTGTGAATATCCTATAAAGTCGAGCCTTCAGTCTGTTAGCGCTAGGAGAAGTATGTGTGGACAAAAAAAAAAACGCTCCAGCGCGCTTCTCTTCCCTCTTTGTGCATTCCTCAGATACCTTCCCCTCTTTTCTCCAAGGAACAAACTACATTGCAGTGAGCATTGTTAAACTCTCCTTGCATCTTGCAAAGCAGGCTGCAAACGTTTTAGAGGTATTGAGCCATTTCACAGCACGTTACTGTCAACGTGGTGTGCGTAAAGTGGCACACTTGGGTGAAACTGAAACTGGACTTCCTGAGCTAAGTAACAAGTGCGTCCTCACATAATATATACACAAATTTACAAATTTTAACTAGTATTTAATTTAGAGATGTTTTAAAATAAATGTGCTCAATGTCTCCAAATACTCTGTTAAGCAAAATGGTGCTTTTGGCATGAGAGAGTAAAATAAAAGCGCCTTCATATCGGGACTTGAATTACGATTATAACCCCATTATAACGACAACAGTAATGTTAAAGTCCTTGTTACGTTTGTACCTTCTTATGTCTGTTTGTTGGTTTAATCCTGCGCATGATAGACGGAACTTGAGTCATAAAAGTCACAAAAGAGCGCACTCTCTACTCACAAACCAGAAACAATGTCACACATAACTTCATGTTGAGCAGCACTCACATACCTCCTTCAAGCGCCACTTTGGTATCTTCCAGTATAAAAACGTCCACGCAGAAAAATACAGAAACAAACAACAGGACAACAAAAACAAAGATAATTCCACAGGGACAGAAAACAACAAAAAGTGGCGGTTGAACGAGCGAGCAGAGACAATAGTAGCAGAAGCTGTCGGGACAAACTTGGTTGTAGGCTAAACGAGGAAGAGGAGGAGGGAGGAGGAGGAGGGCAGGAATGCCTGGAATGATGGAATTCAGTTCCTAGCAGGTGGTGAAAGTGAAGCGCGCTGATTGGCTGAGAGCTGGAGCGATGATATCAGCATAAATTATGCTAATGAGACGTGACGTCACATCCTCTGGAGGTGAAGCTGCTGTCAGAGAGGCATGAAGCCATGAGACTTCATGCCTCTTTTTCATAAATAAGAATTATTTATGAAGAAAAGCACCCTGCACTCAGCCCTCCTTCAGTCACACTTACTTGTGCTTAAACTTAGATATTTTTAATTTGTTTAATGAAAATACAAATAAAAAAAATAACCGTCTTCTATAGACTTTCTTGTCTTGAATTTAATTACAGGGTTCAACACGTAGTTAAAAAAAAACTATCTATACTCACTGGCCAATTCAAAAGTTACAACAAATCAGCTACCAATCGATGCAAACACTTAATCAGCCAATCACATGATGGCAACTCAGTGCATTTAGCTTTGTAAACATGGTCAACACAGCCTCATGGAGTGGCTTTAATAAATTCATCTGACACTATTGATCATAACATATCTATGAAAAAAAGGGATACAAGGGTTAGCTTTTAAATAGTTGAAAACTCACCTTGTTATGAAATTCTGTTATTTACGGTCACTTAGGGTTCCTGAAGGATCTGTGTTAGGCCCCAAACTATTTACACAGTATGTCAATGATTTTTTTTTTTCTCAAATGATACATTTGTTTTAATTGCTAATGAGGCACGTCTCTGTCACTCTAGTAATGATTTGAAAAGCCTCTAAGTATGGTGGGAATGAATTAAAAATATTGTAGAATTGGTCTAACAATAAAAATGGATCTGGACTGATAAAATCAATTTTGTCATTATCTCTAATTAACTCTTCAAAAATCAGGCAAAAGTCCAAATTAATGATTAATGATTAATGATGATGGAAATTCAAAGGGTGGAAGGAATAAAATGTCAAGGTGTCATCTTGGAAGTCACCATTTAAACACTGTAAAAACCAAGATGTCCAAAACAATTGCTATATTATGCAAATCCATTAATAAACAGAGTGATAAATATAGAAATCAGCTACAGTAATAACACAATTATCTGAACTCCTGGTTGTTCTGTTAATAAACAGACTATTATGTTATACTCAGAAACTTCCGTTTTTGTTTGGTTAATGTTTAATGTTAGACGTATAAAGTCTATTCTTGTTTTACTTTAATGTCTTAGGCAGGTTAAAGGTAACCTCCATCTGCTTTTTCTTTGATTTGAAAGGTATATAAAAAGCTTGAGCTTCAGCCTACACCTTTTCAATCAGCAACTGCCACCAGATGTTTCCATTTAATTAATCTCATTTGTGATTCTAACATACAGTATGTTTCTGTCTATGAGGACGATGAACATACTGATCAAATGAACTAACTAAAACTGAAATAAACAAATTCAACTAAACTAAGCATCATAGTGCGTAGCATTTACCTCAGAACATGGACAAGGGAAGCAGAGATAACGTCACAGCCCAGTTAGACGTCAGATGCATTTCAAAGGCATTTCAATCACAAGCTGGTAAAGTTGGGATAACTGAAAGACGTCCGACTTCCCGAAAGAAAATTCCAACCAAAGAAACTAGGTTTGCAGAACACACTTCCTGAACGCACAACATGACAAATCTTTGAGCAGATACAGGAGCAGGAGATCACACTGGGTGCCACTCATGTCCGCAAAAAAAGGTTGTTTATGGTGGGAAAATGGTGTGGGGCATATTTACTTGGCCCTTTTTTCTTTCCAAAATCTCAGAGTAAAATTTTCAGCATCTTGTTGAATCTATGCCACAAAGAATTAAGGCAGTTCTGAAGACAAAATGTGTACCAAATAGAGTGGCCAGTGTGGATATCAAGCCTTTAGTGCATAATTAAACAATTGATGCAGTTTTTCCAAAATGGTATTGTAGTATAATAGTGTAGTCAGAAGGCTATGTTCAAGCTTCTGTTATAGAGCAAAAAAATTTTGGTTTGATTTTTCAGAGAATACCACATCAAGCCTTGAAAAAAGCCTGAAAAAAGAATAAAACAAAATGAATTGTTTCAAGACATATTCACTTTATGATCTGTCCCTTTGTACAGGACTGCACAATATGTTTTGCTCATTTAAATAATGTCTTCAAATAAACCCTAAAATAACAAGAAAAAAATTGAACTATCTTCTGTTGTTGCAGCTGGTGCCATTGGTTAAATAATTTTGATTCTTTAGCACAATTTTAACATATTTGGACTTTTAGTAACACTTGCTAACCATGAACCATCATGTTGTGGAAGGTAAGGTTCCTTTTATTGAGCAGCTAGGGACAGTTTGAGGTTCCTTCCTTTGCTCATTTATTTATGAATTAATTTACTCTTTTTTACTTTATGGTATAGCTGTCTAGCTAATGAAACAAAAAAAACACATTCATGTACAAAGTGTGGATAGTTAATAAAAAATGCTGCAAAGCCTCTTAGAAGAGAAGGAGGAAAGCTCACAAAAACTTATGGCGGTGACGTGAGTCTCCCTGAATACGAGCTGATGTGTGTCTGAGACTGAGGTCATCTTTAGAGTATGACTCAAACTGTAGTGACAAGTAACAAGAGGCACTTCAAAAAGTGATAACATCAGAAAAAAGCCTTTACTGTCACCACTGATGGAACAGTACTGCAACAGTTTTTGGGTTGCCTTTTTTTACAATAAGATTTAAAAATAAAGCAGAAATATATATATACATATATAATTTATTTATTTTATTTTTTTCTGGAAATAAAGCAGGAATAGATATATAGATATATTAATCTAATTTAAAACACGAGTATCCATTAACATCAGCTACCGTTATTCCTAAAAAAAAAAAAAAAAAGCTATATTAACACTTATTCACTCCATATAAAAATCTGAACTTTCTGATCATTGTCTTTGGTCGCAGAAAGATTAAGTATTTTGAAAACAAAAAGGTGTAAATGCTCATGAAGAAAGCCTGTTTTGACGTGTTGCTGAGGATAAAATGACAGAGAAACCAAGAACAACAGAGACAGCTTTGCCTTATTTTGTTTGGGTGGTGCATCATGCCATAGAGACAGTATGCAAAATCACAGGGTTGACACACTTAGATGTAAAGCAGTCTGTAATAATGATGGAAAATGTACCTCTGTGTTACACTGCAATGTCAAAATGTCAAAACACAAAATGAATTCTACCTTCATGACTTCTCTAAAGTTAAATTTGAGAATAAGAAAAGCATTAATATAAAACAACACTGAAACAGTACAGAGACTGTAACTTTTAAAATTCCATACTGCTCGATCCCGGCATTATCCATAATCATGAATTCCTTCGGGTAGAAACGCACCAGAAAAATGAATTAAAGAGAGAAAGTAAAGAAAAACAACTTTCATCTTTTTCCTAATATTAATGTAAAAAAGAGTAAGAGTCGCGAGCAACGGTATTTCAATGACTCGAACCAGATCCTCATAGCAGGTTCGCACATTATCTGCACCCATGGTCTAAATTTAACCCTCTGACTCACTGGCATCTAACATATTTTCCTAATGCTTAAATAACTGTGTTTTTATGTCACCAAAATTAGTTCAATTGTATTTGATTAAACTACTTCATAGAGTAACTGAGTTAGTTACAAAGAGATTTACTGTGTATTCAGCATGCACCTTATCCCTGTGTGATGTAACACTTTTTACAGTCTGTGTGAGAAAAAGTCCACAGAGCACAGCAGGCTAAGGGACAATCTTACTGCCACTGAGTTACTGATTTTGGACAAATGCAGACAGAGTGAAAAAGATCACATTAGTTCACTACAGGGAGGAACGCACTCCATTCAGATTCATTGTGTTTTGGTATGAGGTGACTGACATTCTGTGTTATGCATCAGTGTATGTCATGTGCCAGTGCGCCTCCATGGTGCTCTCACAGGCAGACAGCAAGAGAAAAAGCTACAGCAGCAAAAAACATGCTTAAACATGGCTTTTTCACAACTGCTTGAACACCCACCTTTACCTGCAATGTGGTGCTTAACCCTCTGAGGATCACACACAGAAAATCCATCATCTGGCCCATGGCAGCTGTCAGTTTTGGACATCCAAATATCTGTATCTGCAGCTATAAACTTGAAACGTTAATTGTTGTAATTGGCATTCAGAATTACAAAAATGTACCATAATGCTAAACCTTGTAGGTATATAATTAAAGCCCTTTGTTCTATGATTTTCTATCACTGAACATCTAACATGAAACATCATTCATGTTTGCTCTTGTCTGCTTTACACCTGCGTCTAGAACAAATAAGACTGAAACAGGAGGGAAAACATTGTATTTCTCCTAAGGGTGGGTTTGTTGTCTCTCCAAAAAATGTAATATTACATTTGAAATCTTTGAAAAATTCCAGGATCCACATCCAGCTCGCCTCCAAAATCAAATCACTTCTCCCTTGTGCCAAGCCAAAATTCTCCTGAAAATTCTTTAAAACCTGTTGAAAAGGGTTCAGGATCAGTCTGTGAACGGTTTGTAGAGTATCCTCGCCTCTCTCTCTCACTCCCTTTCACAAGCCTATCCACCATCACTCTCTGTCCTGTCAATAGAGACACAAAGTGCCCCAAAAAGGTGCGTTATTACAAATCAGTGGAGAACTTATTGAGTTATAAGTGGAAAAACTGCCCTATCAATGTTATCAAACTCTTAAAAAACTGAATCTGCTTAAAAATGTAATAACCTTTTCCTGAAAATATTAAAATCCAGTCATAACTTTTTGAGTTATCCTGTTCAGAAACTAGCAAACTAACAAAGTTAGCAAAAATACTGTATAACCTCTTTGGTGCATATTTCATTCTTCCTGCTGTTTTTATTCAGTAAAAGATGCTGAAATATTAAACAGTTTATTTGACAGATTTTTGTCAGTGAACTTTCAAATCTTATTTTTGTGAGGAAAACGGCATTTTTCTGATGAACATCGCTCGTGTGAATATGAGCATCTCATAAGGAACACACATAATCATACCACAGTTTTCCCTCAGCCATCTTTAAGGGGAAACTCACACAAAATGTTGGATAAGCACCTAACACATGTTGAGAATATGAGATGAACGGTGTGACGTCTTCGGCACAATGAGAGGGTGCAACAAAGTGTGAAACCTCAGTCCACATCTGGATACAGCTCAAGGCGGACCTCTTTCTCTCTGAGGTAGCAGCATTCACAAAGAAATGTACACACACACTTACATATTTAAAAATATGACAGGGGACACCAGAGTCTTGCCCTCATTATTTTAGCGCTTCGTGTGCTTTGACCAATTCTGTGCTGTGCCTGCAGAAAAGTTGAGCAAGTCCGCGACAGTCTCTATAGTCATTATCCAGAAAGGTCCGCTGTGTAGTACCATTAAATGTCAGATGTAATTCAGTCCAACTCGTGAAATGTCACACTCTCTTCTACCACTTTCATGTGTTGCATGATAAAGGGCAGCAGTGCAGATAATTATACACCATTCAAACACAGACTTCTACCTGGGAAGTGATGTTGTTCATGGTTGCTGTGAGGTGAGAACACCAGACGTGAATTTGTGTTATTTTTCCAGAGAACAATTGTTTCAGGGTTAACAAAAAAAGAAATCAAAGGACGAATGTTGATTGTCTGGATGATGCTCATAGAAAAAGACAGGCTCGTATTGGCAGACAGGATCAGGACATCTGTGAGACAGACGGCTTTCTCCTCCAACCTTTCCACATTTTTATCAGTTTCCTGGAGCTGTACGACACCGTCTTCCAAACTCCTGGGAAGCACAAGAAAAGACGTCACACAGGGCATGAAAGTCCCATGAGTCAGTATTTCTGACAGCCTCTGATTCATCAGTTAATGCTTAAATGCTGTTTTCGTCGAACAGCTTTCATTTATTAAGTACACAGTCTCTGTACATTTTATAAAGGATAAAAAACAGGTCTCAAACATCATGACAATGGAGATTTGACAATTTGGACTGAGCACTAATTTTCCATCTTGCATAGTCAGACATAAACATAAATATCATTCATGCATATCATATGCAAAGGAAACAATGGGGTTTCATAATAAATGTAATTTCACTGTCATCACTCTAAGAGCATCACAACAAAAATGTCCTAAAAGTTTGAATGTGTTGCACTGAATACATTTTATTTTGGCAAGTAAACAAGCAGTGCATTTTCACTTTGTTGTTGTCCATTTTACCAGTTCAACAGAGAATGGAGCATCACACTGTTGCCGAAATGCCATTTTATTGCAGTTAGATTGATATCAAGTCAGCTAACAAGCAAGCTGTTTAAGCAATAGTGGAAATTCAAAACCAAGGACAATGTTGTTGTAATTTAGGGCTGGACAATATAGCCCAAAAGAAAATCTGTTTTATTCCACACAAAAAATTCAATTTCAAGTTTTAAGCATTTTTCCCCGCTCAAAGATTGAAAAATGTCACTGAAATGATACGAACTGAGTTTTCCTTAAAACTGATTGATATGCTGTACTTTATGTTACAACAGTAAACTGAATTTCCAACTAAGAATTAAAGTGTAAGTTGTTATTTTGTTATGAAAAGGTTTTGCAACTACACGGTAGTTAGGATGAAGGTAGGCTGGTCTATGCCAACACTGAAAGCTGCTCTTATTCTGAAACATTAACATGAAACTCATTTATCATCATAGTATTCAAAGAAAAAAATGCAAGCGGGCCGGCATGGTGGGGTAGTAGGTAGTGCAGGCCTCACAGAAAGAAGGTTGCTGGTTTGAACCCTGTATCGTCCAGGGCCTTTCTGTGTGGGGTTGGATGTTCTCTACATGCATGCATGGCTTCTATTTGGGCACAGACCAAAAATATGCTCAGTAAGTTAATTGGTGACTCCTTCATGTGGGTAAGAGTGTAAAAGTTTGTGTGTCTTTTTGGCTTGGCACTCTGTTCAGCATGTACCCTTCTGCTCTCAATGTCAGCTGGGATACCCCACTCCCTTTTTATACCTGAAAACATACACTGCTACTAAGTTCTTGAATTGCTTTTTGAGGAAACACTGGAAACATACTCTTGACTAAATGATTATTCATCATAATGAGTTGTCAAAAGGCAGAAAAACTCAACAACCAGATTTCCAGGATCATTCACTCCTATTCAATACAAAGCTTTATAAAGAAAATAAATGGCTGGGCAGAAAAATTGGAAAACCTCTAAATTCCGTCTAAAGTGTAAAGAAAAAAGTCCATGAATGTAACCTTTAAACTTGTTACTGTGATGAACACTTCAGTGTGGTAACACATTGTTGCACTCAACTCATATGCATTATTATAAGCTTTTTAGCTTATAATCAGTCAATCAACCTTCATGTGTAAAAGCACCAACCCACAGCTGATACTATCTCAGGAAACTTGCTGATACTGGATGATGAGGGAGAAAATAGCCCTCTCTGCTGATCAACAAAGGTACTGTCATATGAATTGTTGTTTATATGAATTGATTTAAACCTTACTGTGAGGTGTTTTTATCTCTTCTCAGTTGGGTTGTCCACACTAGTTCTATGATCACTGTTAACCTTTAAAGACAGTGGTGTGCAGATTCTGTTTCTCTCTGTCCACTCTTGTTTACAGTCCTAATGTTGAGCTAAGATGCTGGACGCTGTAGTTTCAAAGAAGGAATACAGTAATGCCAGCCGTATTATCAGCTTTCTACAACTCCAAACAATAAAGAAAATATTATTTCATATTATTTTGAACCTTATTTGTTTCTGAGAGATCAGAGGAATCTATTCTAACAAGTCCTGCCAATATAAGGTGTACCACAGTATGCAGCCAAACATTTCAAACAGAGTGCCTACCTGCTGTAGCGATGCCTTTGATGCTCTGTGTTATGCTGGAGGATTTCACAATGGATGAAATACCTGAAGAGGAACAAAAACAGGCTTCAGTAGTTGTGCATTTATATGACTGTTCATATATCATCACTCTGTAATATAAACTAATTCAGCTCATCGTGACTCGAGCCATATCCTGTACTGACACGAGCAATTACAGGTTAAATGTTAACCACTTACTGTAATTTATCCATCAAAGTTAATCCAAACCAAATATTTTTCTGTTATAGCAAACAGCAGTGACATGTGTCTTCAAACAGTCCCTTTATTGGCTAGTGCTTTAAAGTTTTAGACAACTCAACTCATTATTAACTTCAATGCTTAAACAGTCCATTTAAATAAAACCAGTGAAGCAAAGGGGCTTTATATAACTATGAACTTTGTCTGTTTAAATGTTTATTCCTTTAAAGTAGTAGGAATTATACATTTATTTCACAGTTGCTGGCCTTAACTTGGGTATGAAATGAACTGTGTTTGCCGGATTCTCCTGTCATGTTTCGCTAATTCACCTCTTGTGCAGTTATCTAACCAAACAGCACATTCATTTTGAGCATTTTTATTAAATTTGGGAAGTTCTTGGGTTGGTTCTTTGGATTCTGTGTTACATTATTACCAAAGCCCAGGAGGTTATGTTTTTGCCGGTATGTGTTAATTGTTTGTTAGTTTGTTAACAGGATAACTCCAACAGTTATGAATGGATTTTGATTAAATTGTCAGGGAACGATGGTCATAGCACAAGGGAGAAGTGATTAGATTGTGACGGTGATCTAGGATTTTCCAAGGATTTATCAACACTGCAGGTTAGGGACATTTTTCTACCTTTTCCACAATAACTCGCCTAACAATGTTGGAAATATCTTGGCGAAAGTTGGTGCTTATAGAGCACTGATAGTTTCAGTGTTACATATTTCTTGCCTTTTCTACAAGTATCTGAGTTAGTTCCCATTTCTCCTTGATCTTTTCCTCCTTTCCCTCCATCCTCTGGTGCTCACCTTGCTGTACGACAGCTCCACAGTCAGGGTCCTGGGCCACCTGCAGCAGGATCTCCTCAACATCTCTGTTCTTCCCTGGAGGATCGACCAGCTTTGTGATCCTCTGCTGGAGGGTCCGAGGTAACGCCATCAGCTGGATGAACTGACCCTCTGGACTTTTATCAACCTGGCAGCACACAATAATGAATAAAACATACATACAATAAAACAAGTACACCCCATAAAGAAGCACCCACTCTCACATACACAGATTTCAACTGAAATATAGACATGAAATTAGGTGTTGATGATCTATTTTATATACCAAGATAACACAAAAGCTGGCTGTGTGTGCTTGATTTGTGCATTTTATAGACTGTTCTAATTTATGCTACAAACACAACGACATTCTTTAGCAAGCTCAGATGTTGGTGACCGATCCATAACATTCTGCACTCAGACATGACCTCCTGCCCTCAGGGAGATGATACAGAGTCCCTCAATGCAAACTTTAACATTTTAAGAATAAATTTGTTCCAACCTCCATCAAACTCCTAAACAATGCTTCTTGAGGCAGAAGATTGTGCAATATGTATACTGTTTTCATTATACTGAACTTTTAAAATGCATTAATTCTGTATAATATTTTGTGTTTGCTGGTGTTGTTGTGCCTGATGTTGTGTTGTTGTGTTGTTGTAGCTGTGGGGGCATCTGTGGAGCAGCTCCTGAGCTCAGGAAAAATTTCACTGAGCATGAAAATAATGTTTATTTGATTGATATTTGATTGAATAATTGACTGATTGACATATTAGCACTTGAAAAATAGAAACTCTGTGGTTAGATCTCGAAGGGTTTATAGCTAAAATTCAGATGATCTTGTGGCCAGGACCCATAGCAAGAGTAGTCTGTGTATGCTAACTGATGAAAAAACAGTTAGCATTTTAACAAGATTTTTATTATAGACCATGATCAACATTAAAATCTAACTTCAACTTTATAATTATGACAATTTTATCCAAAGACACAGTTGAGTAGTAATGCCCAAACCTCAAATACAACATCAATGATCCCATTGCTTGCATGCTGCATCAATCCAAAAGCCTCTTGTAACGACCATTCCTGGGGTACTTCCATTTACAAACTTCTGCCTGAGACAAGTAACTGTTGTTACTTAAACATGTTTAAAGTGCTTTAGTGTGTTTGCATAACCTGAGACACATTTCAGGTTTAATATAAAGCACAAGCCGAAGTGAGAAAGAGCCCAAAAAAAGGTTTTGGGGAGGACAGAACCTTTCAAAAGCATACTTGGCACGTGACTGCATGATCGTTCAGTCAAGCACATTAAATATGGACCAATCAGACATGTAGTAGGTGGACAGTACTGCTCTGGTGCAAAGGACAGAACAAACTCTCACCAAAACACGTCAAAAGTGTAGAGAAGGGTGCTGGTTTGGCGGAGTGGTTAGCAATCATGCACGTCCCATGTACATGTTTCTGCCGGTCCAGGTTCAAATCCTGCCTGTGACCAGTTTGCAGTGTCTTCCCTTACTCTCTCACCCCCTTTAACAAGCTCATCCACTGTCTCGCTCGTATTAATAAAGGCACAAAATCCCCCCCCCCCCCCCCCCCCCCCAAAAAAAGGGAGAAAACATCTTTTCTATAAAGAAGTTTTCAGTGTTATTTGTTTTTCATTTAATGAAGAAATGTAGATTGCAGCTGTTAGCATCTACGCTAATCTCCATGCAAGCAGTCTAATTCTGCTGTAATCTTGCTGGTACCTTCCATCCCTTCCTGCTCGAGAGGAGACTGATTGGGCCATGTCTCCCTGGGCTGCTCACAATCGTTGTAGATTGGAGCTCGTCAGGATGGATGTGTCTGATTACAGGCTGATTCATCTGCACTGCAAAGTTGACCAAAGATTTCCTCATCGTAAACCAAAAGTTTTTTTTCCTTCAGTTTCCCAAACAAACGATCAGTTATGAAAAATAGATTATTTGACTCAACTCTGGGGACAACTGCACAGTTCAAACCATGAACAATCCCAAAGAATACCTATGTATGCTCAAAGCTTAAGAACATTATAACACTGAACAGATCTGATGTGCCGGTTATGTTAAGTAGCTACAGGGTCACTTGAGAGCAGACTAACAAGTTTTAGAGAGTTCCAGTAAACCACATTTGTTTGTATTTGTTCACTGAAGCCAAGATTACCAACAGAATACATCACTCCAATAAAATGAAAGTAGGTCAAACTGCTGGTCATTTCAACTAAATTTCTAAAATCTGGGAGAGATCGGCAAAAAGAGACTGAGGAGACAAAGAAGGTTGGTCTTAACAAAGGGTAAAGAGTGAAATAGAAAATTAATGCATCGTCATAATTAGTTAGCACATCATTCTGAAGCAGATTCATACATCTGCAGTTTCTCCTGTTTATTCAACGTTATAAAGTGAAAATGTACACTTCATACAAAGCTCACAACACACACTTCCCCCACACTTGTTGATGGCAGACTGTTTTACTCACTCGTAATGTAAACAATGGGCTGTTCCTTTCAAACACTTACTCAACATGTTATTCAAGATCAGCAACATGATGAGCGTTTAACTGATAGGAAGGCAGTGAGTTGACTTTGTAACGATAAATTAAAATAAATCTTGTCACCGGTAAACTTTGAAGCATTCATACAATTCAGTTTCTAAAGATAATAACACACATTTTCCAAGCTATAAAAAGATAAGAGAAGATAAGAAAGCAACTAATATTTTCCTTTTTTGCAGTAAAAACTTAATAACGCTCATTACATCCTTGAATGATTCATTTGCAAAATTTGGTTTTCTTACACAATCGAAAAATGTAACACTTGTTTTGATTGTTACAAAAGTATGAATTCATACAATCCATCTAGCCTGGTAAAGAACTAAAAAGCATCTATTTTTAAAGTTTATATTTTTTGTAATAACTTTTATATAAGATTTGTTGTGTACTTTTTAAATTCAGTGCTCAAATGGAAATTAGTTATGACAATTTCTGCTTTTAGAATGTTGAACCAAGTTTTTATATATATATATATATATATATATATATATATATATATATATATTATATATATATATGTATATATATATGTGTGTATATATATGTATATATATATATATATATATATATATATATATATATATATATATATATCATTAGAGAACGTATTTTTTTATTCCCATTTTCATATTTTTCTGTGTTTTTAGGTCTAAAATGTATCCAAACTTATTACGGCAAAGTGAATTAAAGAGTTCGGTCACACTGTAGACACAAATGTGCTGGAAACACACGTGATCCGAAAAAAATGTCCATAACCTTAGCAAAATAGAAAAATAGATGAAAAAAAGTCATATGGAATCTGTCAAAATAGCCTGGATCCTTTTAGGGTCAACGTAGGCAACACGACTCAATGCCAAGTCTGTTACGCCCTGCTTACACTTTAAAACTAAGCATGAAGGTGCCTCTACACTATTTGAAATACTGAACACTGTATTTTCTTGGTCTAATAATACTAAAATTGTTTTTCAAATCTATGGTATTTTCGGTACTTTTAAGAATACATCAATCACTTTAGAGAAAAGTTTTCATAGCATTTTTTATGTATGCAGAGGCTCAGTCACTGTGCGTCAAATCTCTTAAATCAATGGCAGCTTGAAAAGAAAATTAAAAAGCATCTTTCACAACACAGTCCATAGATCTGCACCACAGATGATCTCAGGTCACATATCAAACAGGAACAACAACAGACACAGCACACACTGTTCTGTCTTGGTGCCAACATGCTGAGTGATATGATGACAGCAGGTGTGTCTTGTGTGTGTCTTTGTGTTTGCCATGTTTTACCTCTAGCTTTCCTTGTTGGGGCTTGTAGACCACTTGTGGGCAGTCTCGCAGGATGTTGCTGTACAGAATCCGGAAGTGCTGAATGTTGTCTTTGACGATGTTCACCACTTTGGATTTATCTTCTCCGATTACCATCCTGAAGTCCCCTACAGAGGCAAAGAAAATGTTATCATAAGTGTTGTGTGTTTGATATGATCAGCTCTTAGGGCTGTTACTATCCAAAGAAACGTCTGGTGAGCCAAAAAGTGGGTAGTAGTCAGACTGACCTTAAAATGATCATTTAGAGCTTGTTACTGCATGGTAATCATTTTTGCCTCATCATGTTACACTCAGATAAATAACTACCTGTACTTGTATAATATCTGAGTAGTATATCTTGTGGTGATCACAACACAAAAGCTATCCGGAATTCTATGAAAAATCCCGTTAGATTAATTTTACTGCAAAACATTGTATTAACAACAATTATCAGGACACACGTTGTAAAACCTAAAAGATGCGTTGCCATGAGGAAGATGGGATCTTTTTTGCTCCTCATTCCATTTTTTTTCAAGTATGCAGCGCCTGCATCCTAACACTCTGATTTCCACGAGTATTTGCCATGGCTTTGCCTGGATTTTGTTTGAAATGCTTGTTATGGTGTGCGGTTCATGCTGAAAAAACCCTCCACAGTTAAACATTACAGACAGGTAGTGTGTGGTGCATCAGAGCAACTTGATTTTTTCAGTGCATCTGCATCGGTTTGGCTTTCTGTCAATCAAAAAAAATGTTGATAAAACAGAGAAATGTGGGTAAATATGTTGGAATAGTTAAATACGTGAATAAGGTTAAAGCATTCATATTTTAGATACATGTCATAGCATTGTAAAATCTTGCCCCAATGTTAACAAAGAAGACAGAATATGTATTTAAGGGCAGGAGTTTCCATCAAGCATGTTAACTCACAAGCACAAATAAATCAGAGACATCACAGAGAGGAATATAGTGCATGGAGATAGATGTATGGGAGCAAAAATTAGTGTCAATTCATGTACGCTGATAGTGCACCGAACAGTTTGACATTTAATTGTGGTCCGTAGTATCCCTAAGAGTAATGACAAAACAATTGTCTTTACATGACTAAAAATTTACTTGTCAACTTGATCAGTAAGCATGGGATTTAAAGGTACTCCACTGATATGTAACTCCTCAGAAGCATTCAGGAACCAAGCTGAGAGACTGATGTCAAACATGGTCCAGCAGTGAGACTTTACATGCATAAGCATTCCCTGCTTTTTAACCAACAATATAACAAAGAAAATCCAAAGCATTGGTATTGTGTGTTCTGCTATTTCTGAATCACAGTGAAGGAAGTTTGTGTCTTCTAAACAGGAGAGAAATAATAAGGGGAATTAAGCTTGTCTTAATCTCTGCTGGGCATCCATCTGTAAATAATATATTCAATTTGTGTCTGACCATGCTATAGTCTAAACCATGTGTTTAATTTTCCCCATGTTTCCATATGTGTGCTGGCCATTTACCTGCATAAGACAGTCCAGCTATCTGCAGAAACAGATCCTCTTCAGAGAAGCTCTCGGGCAGCATGAGAAAGGAGGCAGTCACAGCACTTTTCAGGTTGGCTACCAGAGCAGCACGGAGCTTTCCGTTCTCACTCTGCACCAACATTTTCACCTGCATGGAAACGCAATAAAGAACAAATATACACATATTTCAGCAAATATTTGATTTCATAAAACTAACTGAACCAACATGACAAAATCTTAAAGCATCTAAGGAAACACTTGACTGGCTTGATGAAAGATCGTCTGACAAAATGATCCTAAAATAACTTTTTTTTGTAAGAGCTGCGCTCATGACACTGACCGGTTTGTGCAGACGTCCTGCCACATAGAGGGTCTTCCAGTGCATCAGGTCATTTATTAGAGCCTCCGTGCTAATCACTCCATATTTGATGATCTGAGAAGAATGGAAGACTGCTTATCAGTACAGACAAAAAAAACAAGTCAGACAATTGGGCTGTTTGCCGATGAGGGAACTCAAAAACTGGAGACAACTTATTTACCCTTCCGTCCACAGGCACCAGGGTGTTGTAGTATACTGAGGCCCCGTGGTCATTCTGTACAGAGCTGATCATCGTGGGGCCCAGGAGTTTGAGGATGGAGTAATGTTTGCGATTCTGCAGCAGATTCATGGTGTGCCAGGTCACCGGGTCGTCCACAGCAAACACAAAGTCCACCATGTTTTTCTAAATGTGTTGGATAGAAACACCACAGGGGTCATTGCTTAATAATCTGACTGTTTTATCTACTCTGTAAACTTCATCAAGTGCTCTTCCAAGTACTTAGTATATATACTCCAAGCAGGTATAACATCACGACTACTGACAGGAGGGGTTAATAACACTGATTATTTCTTCATCGTGGCATCTGTTAGTTGGGGGGACACATTAGGCAGCAGGCTGACATTTCGTCCTCAAAGTTGATGGTAGAAGAAGGAAAAATGGGAAGCATAAGGATCTGAGCAAGTCTGACCAGGGCCAGACTGTGGTGGCTTGACGACTGAGTCAGAGTATCTCCTTAGCTGCAGCTCTTGTGGGTGTTCCCAGTCTTCAGGGTCCAGTATCTATCAAATGTGGTCTAAGGGAGGAGGAGTGGTGCAGCACTGACAGGGTCACAGGAGACAAAGGCTCACTGATGCACAATCCAATACACGAGCTACTGCTGCTCAGATTGTTGGAGAAGTTGGTGAAGGGTGTCAGGACACACACAACATTGTAGTTTGTTGCATACAGCAAAAGAGGGACCGACACATTAGGCCGGCGGTCAGAATATTAAGCCTGTTTGGTGTAAGTCTGCTAGAACTAGTGCAGATGCAGCTTTTTAAATAATATTATGATTTTTAAAAAATATATTCATTTGATATCTGTATATGTTGAGACATTCAGCTGAAAAAATAAATTGTAATATTTTTTACCTTAAATCTCACTCCTATTATACATTCCTACAATAAAATGTAATAGTAAGAGTCATGGAAGTATTTTTGCCTTAACATAAAGTGAAAGGCAACTTTTATTTCTTATACAAGTACAGTTGCTAAAGGAGGTTGTGAAATGTAGGATTATTTGGAAGATTCTTCAAGCCCATGACTGGCAGAGGTCCCTAAAAAATATATTATCAGATTTATTTTATATCAATTTACTATTTTTTGCTGTAGATCTTTAAAGACCTCTTTTACCTTCACCGATCAAAATTATTGATTTTGTTTCTTGTTTTAGTTTTTTGTTTTAAGTAAAATTTATTAATCTTTAACAGTTTTTGACTTCCATCATATAAAACGGAAACTAAAGAGTGACCCTTTGCAATATGTATTAGTAGGGATACTAACTGATAAGATTTTATTGACTCCAATGCAAATTTCACGCTTATCTATTTGATTCTTTAAGGATTTATTTACAAGTTCCATGGAGTTTGGGTTTGAGAAAAAGTGAACCTCTGTATGTGAAAATATCAAGGCATGCCTGACCAAAACTTCACCTCTGTGCGGCACAGATGAACACTTCATGTTAGTATTAATGTTTTTGTCAAAGAAGGAAAAAAAAGCCAAAATTTTAACCACTGCTGCGCTCTGTCTGCCATGATTACATATCTGGTGTCTTTGCTTTGTCATTATTTCTGCTGACTCCCTCTGGTGAAAGCTTGAGGTCTTGATTTACAAGTTATGCAGAACTTGGTGAACTCGAAGGAATTGAGAAAGGAACAGTTAAGCCAGAATACCAATGATACAGACTCTTCAGGGGATTTGTTATCAATTCTCTGCTGGAATCGGTTTCCAATTCCCTTCCATATTTATTAGAGAATATCACTTTTGTTTTTGCTTAAACAAATAGCATGTAGACATATATGGGTCTCTAAAATAGCCAGGTTATTGAGCAAGACAAATGCACTATTAGAACAAGTTCTGAATTTTTGATAAGGTAAAGACCAGATAACATTTAAAACAGGTTATTATATGATAAATAAAACCATTTAAATGCTTACAATGGTCCAAATACCAGAAAAAATAATTGTATACGGTTAAATTCACCATTTATTCTATAAGTTCAGCTCTGTTTGTAGCCTCTTTTTGACTTTAAAGCAATAACTTTGCTGTTATGATCAAGTGGCGCTGCAGATAGTGTACAGAACTAGTTGGAGGTAGAGCCCATCTTTTCATTGGGCTCTTAATTTTTACCAGCACTCCTGCAGTGGCTATTCGGGGCTCATGTCCCATCTCCATCATCTTGAACACTTATATATTTTTCGCTGCAGTAATTGCTTAAGAAAGAGTACATCTTAGGTGGCCCGTGCCCGCACCGTGTGTGAGTCTTACTTTCTTGTTTTGAGCATATGCCGCCCTGTACCTGTAGGATTTTGTTGTTAAGCTGCCGTGAAAGTTCATTCAGTCATGATCAGAGCCTGAAAACTAGCAGCACAAGCGACACTTACGTCCATTTGACCTTGGCTGGTCCCATGCTGTTTAAAAACACCGGACCCATAAGCAAAAGCCAGAGTGATGTCCTGAGGAAACTGTGACAGGATCCGTCTGTAGAGCACGCCGGTGTTGTGCAGAGCTGGGAGAGTCATTTTGTTGTGAACCTGCTCAAATAGCTTTCCAGGAGCTGAAGCACTTCTTCACAAGCGAGAAAACTGAGTGAATAGAGTAAGAACTGGAGCTCCGTTCACATAAAGTCTGAATAACATGTTTGAATGAGGACTTTAATAACGCTTTTGACCTCTGTTTATGTTCGAAAGCTCTTGATTTCGAGCTGTCATCGCTCAGGCACGTCCCAGGTCAGCTGTATGTCCGACAGTCGACTACATATGACGTCACTAGTCTGCTGCGGACCAGAGGCTCATGGGAAATGGAGTTTAGGATTGAAGGTAGGTTTCAACGCAGGGAGAATCAACGTTTAAAGTGGATACATATTTATTTATGTCCTTTGTTTTCAGCTGGGGTGTGTTTTCTACTAAATGTGAACGCTAAATATGTATTGCTTCAGTTTAGAATATGTGTGTTTGTCGAAACGTCGAAGCACAGCTTTACATTTAGCCAGCAGAGGTCGGATTTTGACCAAGTTTAGCTAAGAGCCATGAGGTGAGGCTCAGAAGCTCGTTTGAGAGTTTCAGAAAACAAAGTACAGGCGAATGATCCCCTGGAATAACATCATTCAGCATGAAATACGAACAGAAATAGATATTTCAAAATTGTAACATAACATGGAGCCACGCAGCATACATGAGGGATGAGCAAAAATGTTTAGCCAGAAGGCCATACTGAACTTATTCTCTTAGAGGGCCACCTTTTTACTATTTGAGGTACTAGAAAGGAAAATATACACGTTTCTGTCTTTAGTGGTTACTGTATCAGCTTTAATTCATATTTTAACATAAATGCAATCTGCAATATTTAACCAGACATGTGAGCTAAGCACAGACTTAAAACCTGTTGGAAAATATTGCTTGCAAATAGTAGAGCGTTTGTTTTTTTATAAAAGTTTATATTTGGTGACATGTTTATTTGTATACTAAAATGTGCAAACTAGGGAGTTCCACAAGAACAAGCACTGCCTATTATAGCTCTGATTTCTTGGAGATATTGCTATTAATAATGCTATTGTTGCAGATTTTGTCAGGTTTACTTCATGAAAATTCATTTGATATAAACGTTCTTACAGGTAGCATTAATAGAGTAAAAGGGCTACATCTGGTCCTCCTGCTCCACCCAATCCCCACCCCTGAGATACTGAAGTGTGTGTGTTTGGAGAAAAGAATGACTTGCGATTATTTTGACCTTTACTGCGATTTAAGTGACAAAGATGAGACAGATTTTACCTCCTTATATTTTTACTCAAAATGTATGTGATCATTAAAATGTTAGTTAAATTTGTGTTCAGTATGATTGCTTTGCAGTTTCTGCACCAAACTAATGTGATTTACTGTTACATCTGTTTATAATATGTAGGCCAGAGCACCTATAGCACAATATATGACCCAGTGTGTTAGTTTGAACCATATCTGGTCTTAAAAAATATTGCACCTGGTTAGATTTCAAAGTTGCAAGGGGACATTTTGTGATTGTATTGGAATTTCAATTAATTGTTCAGTTCCAATATCTCAACATACAGTATCTGAGTGTCTATCGAGTATCTAGTAATCTGTATCACATTTTGAAATCACTACTGACATTGCTCTATTTATCTTATCAAACATATAAATGTTTAACCTAAACCAGGGCTTCCTCATTTTTCATTTCTAATGCCAGTGACTCCCTCATAGCAATGATCATTAACCACAGCCTCCCTCAAACTGTTGTCAGATCCAGAGAAATGAGCTGGGGTAGGAGTTTATTTTTCATATTTGTGAAATCATCACAGCTTTTAATGCAACCCCAGAGACAATTAGGATACTGTCTATAAGAAAGACTTCAAACTTGATCATGTCCAGAAAAATCCACCTATCAGTCATTAATTGCCATTTAATCTTGAGGAAGACTATTTTTGTTACAACCCAGTAAAAATATCTCAGTTGCCCCTGTGTGGCTGGCTGTACTATGAGTGATAGGGACTGATCTTGCTTTTAGAATAACATTCCTAAAGTATCAAAATAATATATTAATAATTAAAGCAAAATATTTGCAATATTTCAGTCAATATTGTAATCTGACCCCTGCAGTGTTTAACACAACAAAGAGGAAACAAAAAACTATCCCTTGTATTTATGTTGTTGATGTATCCTATCCTACCACAATGGCCTTGACAGAGACCCCCTCTTTTAAAGTTTCTTAAATTCTTTGTATACTACAACAGCAAATACATATGGGTCAACAATGAGTCAGAGTCTTTTCCACCAGGCAAGTGGTGTCCATCTCATGTTCACAGAACACTCTGGCATTAGCACCATTTTATTTGGTTGCAGTCTGTACCTCCTTCACAAGAAGTGTGCACGGCAACACAATACAAGTTCACACACCAGCTTTTGGCCAAGAAAGAAGCCAGTTAGCCTGTCTTGTACTGTATGAAGATGATGAACTATCAGTTGCTGTTCAAAGGAGGGAAAGTAAAACAATGTTGCTTTAGTATGATAAGAAATTGCATTTATCTCTATTAGTATTATTTATTGCTTCAAAATTTACACCAGCAATAAAGTAAACTAAATATGATTTAAAATGGCCTAAATATGCTGAAATGTAACTTTTGGAATCCTGTATGAATGCTTCTTTTTAAATCATTGAATGTCTTTGGTGTGCGTTATTTTTAGGTATAATAAACATAATTAAAAAGAACACAAAGATTAAAATTGTGCTGCACAATATTATCTGACCAGTTTTGATCTCAGCAGATAGGCACATTTTCTGATATTTATAGCAGATATTTTGCTTGAACAAATTATCCATACACATTCAATTTATTGGTTGTAATATTGACAGAATATACTAATGTATCGTAATGTATGCATTTACCTCATAATCACTGACTGTCTGAGGCTTTGTGCTCTTGACAAAAATAACAGTATTGGAAATTATAAGTTCAGAAATATTGGCGTATTGGATATCACCAACCTTACCTTACATTACCGTACACATATTTGCAGTGTTTTATAGGTTCCCTGAACATTGGAACTAAAATGTAATTGCCTATGATATTATTATCAGTCAATTCAGTTCTTGTGATGCCCCGAGCCCCCCTTAGTGATGCCTCAAGGGGCCAGGACCCACACTCTCAAAACTAGAGGGTTCAACTACAAACCAACCAGAGACGATTTTCAGATTTGTTTCTAAGGAATAATATTTAAGACTTAGTAGTCTGGTCTACTCTTTCAATTTGATCAGTTTCTCCAATTTCTCTTTTTAGACTGCACAACAAATCCCACAAAAAATCCATGAAGAATAAATCACCCAGACATGGTGATGCTGATTGCTCCTGTAAGCTCCTAGACTTCCATTTGCCGGAGATCCTGTGGGCTCAAACTACTTGACATTAACAAACTCTGTAAGAGAAATAAGAGATCATTTCACTCAACTGTCCAGTGAAAGAAGACATCATACTTCCCTGGCCTTGACAGCATTAAAAACCCTCACTTTGCTCAAAAGGTAAAACATTAAGGATATCTGTGAAAGTAAATCTGATCTCGACTGTGAGAAACATTTCTGTAGAGTTAAGCCAACAAAGCTTTTGAGGCCGTCATTAGTCTTCGCTCCTCCATTAGTCGCCTGTCTCATTGGCCTGGTTATCGCATTTATTTGACTGAATTAATATTGAATGTAGATTCATGAAACCTTTGCAAAAAGTCTGCTGCTCATTATGGATTGTCAGGACTGGGACAAATATTATCTTATCAGTAATTGCCTTTAGCCATCCTCTGAGCCAAATGAATATTGATAAGGTCACTAAATCCTCAGTTAGCAATCACTCATTCTGTTTAAGTGCCTTAATTCAGGGACAGCAAAGTCCCAGCAGGAGTAAAAGTCGGTGCATTATCATTTGTATATCCTGCTCTACATGTATGTGTTTTAAAGGCCTAATTACTGTCAGTGTAACCTTGGGATTTTCTACAGTCCATTTGGGGGTTCATTGTGCTCCAAAAGTGTATGGTTAAACAATTATTATTCATCAGAGCAAGTTCAGTGGCTTTACAAAGCTCCCAGTAAAATGTTTTAAAATCACACAATGCTTACTTTACATTTTCATATATATATAAGAGCTCCAATGAATAGTTTTTTCTGATTATAGGACAGGCTGAAATTGGTACTCATGCCTCTATGTAAACTTTATAAGCAAATAAAACTATTGGTGAGGAGATTGATAACTTTTGTGAAGTTATTAATGTATTATTTGTCCATAAACACTGTTGTGGGTCAGGCTACAAACAGCACAGAACAGACTATTTAACAGTTTCACCACAAGAAATTAACAGTGAGTGGCAAGTGGAATCATCAAAACAAAGCAGGTAGAGATTTTTTTCTGACGGCTTCCTTTAAACAACAAAAAATGGTCATTGTGGAGTACTAAAGGTCACATAACTAGTATTGTGAAAACGCTGAGGATAAAAATGAGATGTTAATGAGAACTGTGTGGATGTAAGCTATTTTTAACAGCAGAGATAAACGTGTCTAAAACCTAGTATAAAAACAGATTTTTGCCTGAGTGTTCATGTTTTTATGTTCTTTTATTTTACAGACAGCAAATTCTCGTATAATTTTTAATAATTAAGAATTTTAGGCTCTGTATTGTATTTTTTTTTAAGTTTTTGTGGCCTTTATTGATAGGACAGCTGGAGAATGACAGGAAAGCGGGTGAAGAGAGGGGGGAAAACATGCAGCAAAGGGCTGTGGCCGGGATTCAAACCTACTGCCGCTGCTGGGGTTTGGAAGTCCCCGTACATGGGCGGACGCTCTACCAACTGAGCTAATGTCCGCCCTAGGCTCTGTATTGTAGGTGCATCATAGAGTGACTGAATGTATTTTGCTTTTTTTATCAAATAAGTCCCACCTCAGCTCGACCTGAAGCTCCGCTTAAGCAACCAAACAACTATGTCACTCTGGCCTCATTAAAAATTTCTTATAGCCAGGCAAAGGATGGGTGATATGACCTAAAAAAAATCCCTGATATTTTTACACAAAACTCAATTTATGACTTTAAGTGATTTGTGCAAAACCTGACAAGGCCTATAATCATGAAAACTACACATTTTCATTATTAATGTGTTCAAACATTGCAAGAACTTATTAATGGAGTAAGCTGAGAAAAAAATCCAGATTTTTACATTTTTAATCTTCTACAGAAAAGAACTCTGATCCCAGCCCTAGGCCAAGTTGAGTGAAGCACTGCTCAGTTAATTTGTACAGAGAGCTCAGGAGCAACAAACCCACAGTTTGACTTATCTCTTTTATTACAAAGTCTTCAGCTAATGGTACATTTTGTTTTCTGTGTGCTTTTAAAATACATTTAATGGTTTAAATACTGTTATAATGTTTATTTTATAAATGTGAAAAGATGTGGGTTTATCTCAGGGTGAAACTCTTGAAATTAATGGCTGAAATTCAGTGTTTACCTTCTCTTTGCTTGAATTTTTTAAGTTTAATGGAATATTTGGAATATTAGCAGATCTTTTAGGTGCACAGTATTACATAATGCTAATTTGCTTGTCGTTAACTCTGGATCGGGAGCTTTTTTACTGACAACAGATGCTCGCTGTAACTGAAAAACAACACATTATAGGCACAAACAGTAAACCAAATTCCTTTAGGTGCTGGAGAAAAACACTCAGCTGCAGGGTAGGAAGGAAAGGCTCAGTAAAGCATAGAAGGAGCATAAATAATGTTGTTTTCCTCACCATACACAACCCCAGAGGCAGTGTTTTCACATATCACATCTGATGCAATATAATGATGGAAATATTCATTATTACCAAAGGATAACACCTGAAGTTCTGCTTATTCTCTACAGCAGACGCGGGTGGTAGTGAAGCATAAAAGAATATTATCCGAGTCTGTTTCTCCTCATTTTTTCTAAAGCTTGCAGCAAACTGATAGAAAACATGAAAACAGGAACAAAGGCTTGTAAAAATAAACCGCTCTGAAGGCTGTGTGAATCCTTCCATCACACCTCAATCTTCTCCTCACACTGTCTGTGTGGGCCAGTGTGAAAATGAAAGTTGCTGTCTGGATGCAAAGTAAAGGCTGTGTTTTGTAACTTTTAGTCTGGAGCGAGAGCAACTAATTAAACTGGAATCACTACAAGTGGTAAATGTGCATTGATTTTACAATTTTTAAGTGATTTAGACAGTGTTTATATCCAGTGCACCAGTCTGAAATTGGCACAAGGTGTATAGCCTAATGTACCTCTGGTTGAAATTCAGTCGATTCTTCAGAGACAATTAATGGAAGTGTCTACTGTCTGATTGGTGTCTTGGCAAGGGGCTATGCTGCCGTTAACTTGCACTAAAAAGACAAATATCACTGATCTGTCCACAGAATTACAAGCAATAACAGTATAGATTTCCAGCGTTATGCTCATTATAGGAAATGGTTCAGCCTCTACTGCTGGTCATGCATCAGCTTGCAGAAACACACACTCTATCCAGTGCAAGTTCAGACAGATGCAAATACACACACACACACATTCACAAACTTGCAGAGTCTTTGCAGCTTTTGCACGCCTGTTGCCATGGAGATTGCCATTGCTGCCCATGTCGAGTGAAGGAACATCAAAAGAAGATGCACCATTAACCACACAAACACACACACACACACACAGTTACGCACAGTTGTGTCAATGCACAGATGCTGGAGGGTCCCGCTGGAGGAGAAGACCAGAAGCAGACACTTTTATCTTACTCCTCTGAAGGGTTGCAATGTCACCAGCTGGGAGGATCCAGATTTCAACTATAATAAATAAACACTTCAGGTACCGACTCAGGTCTATACCTCAACTCATACTAATGGGACTGCTGTATCTAAATTATGGTGATAAATGGCTCTGCCCTAATTATTTAGGCTCCAAGTAAAACTGCACATTTTATTAGTTTATCACCTAAATATTTATTTTGGAAACAGGATAACTCAAAATGTAATAAACAGAATTTTATATTTTCAGGAATGTTTGTCAGGGCACAAGGATTAATTAGAGGTGATCTGGATGCAGATCCAGGATTTTCTCAAGAATTGTTTATTTTGCAAGACAGGTTTTCCTAACATTTTCTGAGAATGTTTGACATGACAAGTAATGCAATTTTTGTTGCGAGCTGAAAATATGGATCTCAGATTTTTTTTTAACTGATTTCTTCAATCAAATCAAATACCTACAGAGGGACCTCTGGCGTTGTCACCTTATACTCAATGTATCAGTTCTAGCATGGGGCTAAAAATCCACACTGGAACTGTAAATACACATTCAAATTAAAAATACAATCCAAAAGAGGATGCTCCCAGTGCAGCCTGACTGTCCATGGCTCTTTATTGACCTCAACAATAAGAAGTACACTTTGAGAAAATGGAGGACAGGCAAAGCCCCTCTGCAGGGACACTTTGGCAGCCACGACCCCAATGGCAAAATAAAAAACAAGACCGAGCTGTCTGTTGATAATGTGTAAGAGTCTGGGGTACACTTCACGCTTGACAAATCCAAAGACTCTTTTGTTGGCCTTCCACCCGAATTCAGCTGCAGAGGAATACTCAGCCCTGTGCGACCTCCTCGACGGGTGAACGCCAGAGACAGCTAGGTCTTTCCCAGGCAAAGATTTCCAAATCAGACTTGGGTTTTCACGATGTGCTGTTCAAGCTCTTTTGAGGAGGGATTAAAACGCAATGTTTAGGACCACAAAATCTAAAAAAGTTGTGTTGTGTTGTGTTGCACATGAAAGACGTGCTGTATGTACTCCCTTTGACAATCAGAAGATGCCAAGCGCCATCAGCTCAGACCTGGAAGGATATATTGGGACTTATGTGAACCAGTCTGACAGAAGTGGCCCTCAGGGAAAAAAACACAGCCGAAAAAGCCATACCTATGGATGTGAACACAAGGCCAAGCAACGAAACTATGCATCAAAACTGAAGAACCGAGGTGCAATTGAATAGCATCAGGTGGTTTGAGCCAAGGGGTCCAAATTTGAGATGTTTGGTTGTAGAATAAAACAGTTTGTTCACTGGAGGGCTGGAGAGCAGAACACAAGTGTCTGCAGGCATCTGTGAGGCTTTGTCAAGGTTCCTTGCAAGTTTCTGACTTTGTTTCTTCAAAATGGAGTTGGGGCTTGAGTCAGGGCTGAGAGATGCAATGCCATCAGGAAGGCATCTGACCGTTCCAAATGTATTCCGTGGCAGGACAAAGACCCTGAATTTACACCATTTAGGTCCATATTTCGTGTAAAATAGAGCAAGGAGTCCTCGGAGTGATCGTGAGGCCTCCACGGAGCCCTGATCTCAACATCATAGAGTGTGTCTGAGATTAAAGTAATAGACAGAAAATCTGTGGTTTATTATCCAAGATGTTCGGAACAAGCAAACCTATTTCTGCATTGGAATCAGACTGGAATCAGTCACTACAGTATGTAAAAAAAAAACCAAACAAATCACACCAGAGCTGATAATATAAAATATCCCACCTCCTCTTTCTGGCAGGTTTTAGTTTTTCTGATAAACATTAACAAGTGTGCAGTTTTTTTTAACTCTGTTGTAAAAGTCAGGTTCTTTTTTTGTGGTAGCTACCACATCCCTCCGTCAATATTTAGGATTGTCCTTGGACAAAACCTTGAACCAAGTCTTACTCTGGATTGCGAGATCAGCACCCTGCTGCTTAGTACCTGGTTGCCTTCAGCCCCTGAGTGTCAGGTCAAGTCACCTTTATTTGCTCAAATCTCAAATCCCAAATGACAGGCATGCAGAGGATTTTGTTTGACAGGCTGGACCCTACTATCATTTACAGAATATAAAAACAAAGATACTGTATATTCTAAAATGTGAGGCATATCAGTAGCTTTAAATGTGAACATAAACAGTACCTGAACCACACAACCTTTCTTTTTTTTCAGCTCCAAAGAGGATCCATAGAAACAAAGAAGAGGCAGGCAAGGCATTCACACAAGCAGGGGAGAGGCATATACATGAAAATAGAGACAGGTAAGACAACACAGCTGAAAAACAAAAGTGGAAGAGGGAAATCATAATGGTAAAGAAAGTAGATCAACCAAGTGTGCTGAGCACATTGCCCTAGCATTCACACACAAACAGCATTACAGGTTGCTGAAAATACATTTTTTGGAAAACAGTCAAGGTGGTGTTTTTTTAAACATTTGACCATATTTCTGTCTGCATCATCAACTGTTTTTGACTTGCTTCTTAAAGAGTTGTGAAATGATATTGATATTTGTCAGTTAATTTCATTTAGAAACATAGAAAACAACACAATGACGGACATAATTTTGAATACTATATGCACACTGCTAATATGGTACACAGAAGATTTCATTTCATGATCAGCAATCACAGAGATATCACCGATGACTGTTTATATACAGGTATTTGAATCTTGTCCTCACTTCGCTTGGGTTTTTGACTGTTTGGCAGTCAAATGCTCATCAGTATTTTTTTCATTTGTTGCAACATTAACCAAGCCAACTACTGCTCTACTTGTTGCCATGGCAGTTTTGAATTTTGAACGGGATGCTGTGCCTAAAATACATCCAGGAATCATTGTCTTCAGCTCCACAGCAACTTCTGAAAGTCTGCTTGTGTGTGCACGAGCATGTATTTGAGCTGCACACACAAGTCTGCTCAAGTGTAGTTTCTGCAGTTCCCCTTCAGAAAACTGATTGCTGTGGGTGTTTTAATCTTGTAGCTCTATAAATCTACAAAAAGCTGCCAAGGTTCATCCAAAGAGCAATGTTTCATGACTGAATCAACTCTATTTATTAAAGTAGTTAAATATATATATTTATCTTTGATCTTTGTTTACTTCATGTTTTCGTGAAATGTAATAAGATTTAAAAAAAAAGCAAGAGGCACATTAAGGTGACTTCTGTGTAAGGATGCAGGAGATGGTGCTGAGGGTGCCGGGGCATTCCTTTGATTCAGACAAATTTAAAACCATTAACTCTAAGTGCTCTTAATGTGGCGTCACTTTGTGGTCGATTTATAGTCATCTTGTTTATAAGACCTCCTGCAGAGTGATCCAGCTCGCAGCAGGTTGGAGCGTTTTAACTCTGTGTACACATTGAGATGTTTTGGAGAAGTTTTCAACAAAATAGAAATAATGAAAGGCATCTGATCATTCTATTAGACTGAGCATCAAGACTGAATATTACCGCATTTTTAGTATGACTTTTTCTGCAGTAATGTCAGAGTAACTCCTCCCATTTCAGACCCCTTAAACAATTTAAATGTACCCAGGGATGTGCTGTTCAGTCGTGCTGTTTACCTATCAGCTATCAAGAAATCTTTGCAAGAAAACCTGCATTGCTTGCTTTTAATTTGTGGAACATTGTATTACTGTTCTCTTAACACAGTTTTGACTTGGTGAGGAAAAAAAAGCTTTCCAAGTGGAGCTATCCACCTGCACCATAGGCTAATGCTTGATATGCAGTGGAATATAATTGCAGTAGAGGTAGAGTGATGTTTAGGTGGAAGGATTTAAGAAAAAACTTCAGTTAATCAGTTGTTGTCACACAGCAGTTTACTTGTGGGGGACCAACATTGAACACTCTGTTGTTAATGCTCTGCAAATTCCCACAATTTGTAATTTAGAGGGAGTTGATGTTTATCCAAAAGGTTGTCATTATCGCTGTTTTATTGCTAAAAACAGTAAAAATACTTATATCAGCCATATATCTTACTATATTAGTGTTTTTTTTATTTCAGTGTGCTGCAGTCAGTACAAGGGCTGAATGATAATGGGAGAAATGCAGTGTCTGGAGGAATTATTTGTGCCATAAAAGGGCTGCATCATCAGAGGATCAAAAAGCAGCATAACAGTGTACTTCTGGTAGCAGAAATACACCCATTGAAATCCAGCTTGCATGACTGAGTATCTTCCTCACACATCATGTTAACCCCAATTTCTACATACTCCATCTGTGCAGCAGTCTGTACGCATAGTGCACTCCACAGCAAACCACCCCCTCTTCAATCAGTCCGCCATCAGAACCTGCACCTCGCTCCAAACGTGGCACATAGATCCATTTCTTCAGGATCTATGTGGCTCATAGATCCAGAAGAAAACCGCCATGACAAAAATGCAATTTTCGTGAATAACTACTGAGCTAAAATAGCTATCATTATGAATCCAGTTGCTAATGCTGTGTTTTCATGGTCAAGGAATCTTAATATTTAGATTAGGTAAAGGTAGGACTAATATTGATAGTGAAAATCACAATATGGGTGAGGACTGTGGAGCTGGCGGAGGTCTGCGTTCTCTGGGTGCTTTTCCAGTTATTTAAGAGATTTCACTAGAATTAACCACAGTAAATAATCCCTTGTCTATTAATCAACAATTATGATAATAACATGCAAATACTAGACATTTAAGGCATTTAAAAGCTGTTAACGTACAGTGTGAAAAGCCTTTAGGAAGAACAGTGTGATTTTAATAGCATGGCTCTAAAATAACACTCTTTTTCTTTGCCATTCACCTTTGTGATTTCAATCAACTCAACGATGCAGAGATCACATCCTGTGGGGCAAACTTCCACTTCTTCAGTTTTATTCTTCAGTATTAGCTGCACCATCACATCCAGCGGGTAATAGTCTGCACATTTAATAACAAATGCACTGAACCGAAATAGAAATCATCAATTCATTTATAATTTTGGATTTGAGGTTGTGGCATGTGTTACATTATGGCATGGGCACCTGCTGTCAGTGCCAGATGTGCAGGGTGCAAAGATGCTTGGATTTTTCAGGGATTATCTTAAATGAGCCGGCAGAGTCACAGGAGGTTTGACCATTGCATTCTCAAACACATATCTGCAGTAAATCCTCCCAAAGCTGCATCTCACAGGGCCAGGGAGCACACCCACACACACACACACAGCTACACTAATAGCACCGTAAATGGAAGAGGATATAAATATTTAAAATCTACTAATGAAGGTGAATCATATTTTACATTTTGTGACTAAATAATTTAGTGTTTTATGGCATCATAGATTTTGTTTAACAATGAAACTTAATGAAGAAATTTACCAATGATTTTTAAGCAGAACTCTCTGTGTTTGTGTAAATACTTGCTTTTATAGAGCAGGAGAAAGAGAGGCAGAGATATATTTGCATTTTAGCATCTGCATTAATGTGTATGTATGTATGCGTATGTATGTTGCTGCCTGGTGTTTGTGTGTTCCTGTGTTATGTGTTGGCAGATATGTGATGTTCCTCTGCTGTTTAAGCATTCATACTGTACTCCACCTGATGCAGCAGTGCAAGAAAGATCATATCTAACTCCCCTTTCCATGCTATACCGCATTTATCTCTACACATGGTCAAGTCAAAGGCGAGGATGAAATATGAGTGAGGTTAGGGGCAATAATCTTTCTCAGCATAAGGGGAGCTTTATTAATGGATAAGAGAGTGTATATTATGATAATTGTCTTTGCAGATGGTGATTCAAAAGAAGCCCTTTACAATGCAGAATATGTAATCTTTGATTCTGTCGTGCACATAATTTCATGTGCTGCAGTATTATATAATGTCTGTTTGTAATGTGCGATGTGTTGTGTATGTGTGTCATGAAACATGTAGGCCAGTATGAGCTTAGGATGTCGCTTCAGTTCACACTGCAGCTCTTGCTGTGACTCACTCCAGCTCTCTTCTGGTTGACTAAACACGTCCCCCCCTCCCTCAGTGGGCTCAACTCATCGTGACTTGCTACAAATAAGCGTTGAAAAAAAAAAATAAAACAGTCTCTTTGGAGGACTGAGGGCAGGCTAGGTTTTCTATTATTTTACTGCTCTGTGTTCAGCTTCTCTCTGAAGATGGAGGAGCAGTTCATTCATCCTCATCTACTCTTCAGGGGGATTTTATTGCAATACTTGTGGTTCCACCTGTTTTCTGTCATCAGCACATTTTCTGTCACGCTGCACATCATATAAATAAAGAGCCCATGTGGTGCTGAGACTATATAACACTGTAGTGCACACTTCTGCTGTAGTTCATGGTTGGTGATTAATCTTTAAGGTGAGGCACATTATGAGATGAACAGGAGGATTTTCATCCAGATTTCCAATTCTGAGTTAATTTAGCAAAGGCCAGAAATGATCCAAAGTTCTTAAAGATGTATTTTCCAGATATTCCTGTGGAGTGGAGTCTCTCTCTAGAAAGATTTATCTACTCCGTCTGTGTGGATGGGAATCAAGAAACAGCTCCAGTTGAGAATTGATAACAACTTCCTCAAGGAATTGGTCTTGGTGGCGTTGTTGCAGATGAATACTTTTATCATTTGTTTTTAATTTGTTCAGCATTCCTTGTAAATCAAGGACATCATGTTCTCATCAGAGGCAGTCTGTAGAATACAAGTTAGTGATCTGATTACAAAGAAGTAAAACTTAATGGCAGACAGGGTGTAGGGGAGGTAAAATTGTGACTTAATTTCAACAAAAGACACAAGCTGCTCATCTTTCAGTATATTTTAACTTTATTTTGTTCATGGCAAAAGAAAGAAATGATTCAGTTTTGGGGGATGATCATAAACACGTGTGCTGATCCAGTCTTTTTAATGGATTTCTTCAGGTTGTCAGTAGAGCAGTTTCCACATATTTGAAGATATTTGCATGCTATGTGAATACCAACAGGAGAGTATTGTCGGGTATGTCATATTTTTGTGGATATACCCACATGTATAGCTTTGTCACTAATTCCACAAATGCAGGATCCTTATAATATGTACCTTGTTGTATATGTGGCCAACCAGGTTTCCCAACAATATACAATACAATAGCAATTTGTATCAATGATGAGGGGACATAATCAACTGAAACAATGTTTCCGAACTATTTGTAAGGAGTTTAGTTTAAAGCAAGTATACCTCTGGACACTACTTATGTGTGGACGTTTGGATAAATTTTAAATGCTGGTGACTGATAGTGGCTGCAGTATTATTTAGTAATCCATACAGCTCTTGCTCCTGGCCTCAAATTGCAGCAATGGCTCATCTGTTACAAAAAGGAAAATTAAAATGAGTCAGTGGAAAATGGCTTTCAGGTCCAGAATAGATATCACCAGATGAGTGGCTTAGTTAAAAAGCAGCCTTTTAACAGAGTAAAGGTCAAGGAATACATTTCCATCAATTGAGATTGTATCGTATCGGTGCTTACAAAATCAGTATTTAAAATGCAAGCTGTTTGAAAAACCTCCGCACTCCGTGCTGTCTGAGCAGTCAAATTGGATAAATGTGCAGAGGAATATTTATGCTTTCCACACTTGAAGGAAGAATTACCCAGTGAATGCAGAAAAGAGATACTTTTGGGACTTTATTTTCCTCTACTGCAGTCCTCGAAGCTGTTCTGTCTCACTGTGTGGGATTTTCTTCCTGCTCGAATAATCTTCCCTCTCTCCTTTTGTCCTGTCATATTCTTGCTGTTTTAGAAAGCAAAGCTCGGGGCAGCATACAGTAGAGACAGAGACTGCTGCTGATGCTTTTGGCGTTTAGGCCTGAGTTGTTCTCTCATGCCCAGAGTCAGTGAATATGTAATGAAGCCAGACATAGGGAGGATGTGTTTGTTTGGGAGCAAGAAGTGAACAAGACAGTGTTACAGGGTGAAGGATTCTTAGAGCTGTGTTGGAGGGGATCACAATCTTGACTTTGAATTTATCATGAGGAGTTTTGAACTGATTATAAAACTGATGTGATTTAATGCTGTCAATGTTGACAAGATAATGGTGGTGGGACTTAGGTGCATAAATAATATTTCGGTGTGACAATTTTGTATTTTTATTTAGTTCATAGGCACCACAGTTAAGTATTTTACAGAGCAGCGATATCTATTGAATCAGAAACCATAATGGTTGGTCATAAGTAATCTTTATACCTGATCACTGCTTATGTGACTTGCATTGTAGAGAAAGATATCTTATTGTCGCTATGCAGCCATAGCATCTTCTATCCATTTTTGTGATTTTTGTTTTGTTGCTATATAAAACCGTGCTATTTGTCACCTTAGATGTTGGAAAATGGGTTTCTTAAGAAAGTGCATTAAATAGTTTATAATCAGGACAAAATAAATATTAATTTAGTAGTAAAGTGTTTTCTAATTAAATTTAAAGTAGCATTTTGAAGATAAGAGGTTTTGGCCTGACAGTAGCATTATTTTACATTTTGGAAACTGGGGAAGACTGCTAATGCTGCCTGCAAAGTGGGCCATCTTATTTTATGAAGTAAATAGCTTATATGAGCAAATGTGCTTGACCAATACCCATTCATCCATTATCTGTAGCCTTTTTCTCTCTTGGAATCACAGAGGGCTGGAGCTTATCCCAGCTGAGACTGGGAAAAGGGGCTGGTAAACTTAGTAATGGTTGCCAGCCAATCACAGGGCTGCCATAGAAAGACAGACAACCTTTTACAACTGCACACTGATAACCACTTGCCATTTAAAGCCACTATTTAACTTGAAGGACATGTTTTTGGTCTTGTGGCAACAGCCCTTGGAAAGTGTTTGGAAATGGGAAGAACCTTTCAAAAGCATACCTGAGAGGTGATTGGACAATCACCACATTCATAACAGGACAATCAGATGACATAGTAGACGGGCTCTACTGCCACAGTGACACTTCGTAGAACAAACTGTCATGAAATCTTATTGGAAGTGGAGTGAAAATGTCCTGTCTGTTGATGAATGCTTTCAAAGTTATTGTTTGTTTCCATTTAATAAAGAAATGGGGTTCAGATCTGATAAAAAAAACTACTGAAAATGTTAGCATCTATGCTAATATCTGCATTCCTGTACTGTCAATCAATCAATCGATTAATCTTTATTTGTATAGTCATTTGTAACAAGTTTTATCTCAAGACACTTTGCAATAAAGCAGGGTGAAGACAAACCCTTCATTTTATGGATACACATACAGTATATGCATGTATATACATACTTGCATATCAGATAGATATATACAAATATACATACATCCAACACCCAACATGAATGGGTATAGCCTATCATCAATTTCTCCATCATGGCTGCAAAAAAAAAAACCCTGCATAGAAGTAGAAAATCTTGTGGACCCAGGTCTCACATGAACAGCCAACCACACAAAGCTGGGTTTGGTGTGTGGGCAAAAGATGGGAAGTTGGCAGAGACAAGTGGACTCAAGTAAGAACTGAAGCCAGTAGCAGATCCATGGACCCATCATAGACCTGTTTTTATCATATTTATCTCTACCGAGTATGATTTTTTTCGAGGTTAGCTCCTTGAGATGCAGCATCTCATTTTCAGGAGGGTCCTCATGTCTGTATGATTGTAGTGATAGTTTTATAGAATATAATCAATAATAATTACATGAATGTTGACGAATACTGCCGCAGTCACTTCCTGTTGTAGTCTTGCTTGTAGCTTCCACTTCTTCCTGCTCTCGAGGACACTGATCGGGCTTTGCTGCTTTTGCTTATTGTTTATAAGAATCCCCTAGACATGGCCGCTGCTGAGTCCTGGGGTCTGTAACAAACAGAACTAATCACAAACAAATAATCCCATCCAAAATTATCTACAAAGATAAATGCAAAAATTTTACCATTTTAAACATCAAGCATCGGACATTACAGACATTGAATCAGGTGGATCCAGCTGACAGCAATTTTTGGAAACTCTGGGAGTCAAATTTGCAGTTTTCTTTCTGTGATGCACCAACACTGCCTGCTGCACTACCACGCCGCCCCTGTTTTCACCCTGGACCATTATATCAAATTTTCCATGTTGACTTGAATGACTGGTTTTATTAATCAGTTGAATTTACTGACAGTCCACAACTATCAGGATTTCTGCAATATGTCTCAATGCTAATATGCAGAATAAGCTTCATTGTATCTGTTGTACAAAGGCAGATAACAAATAACACAACAAAAACTTTACAACACATAGCATCCTGCAGGAAAATACACACAGTACACTGTAAGACTGAAAGGACACTGGACACATTCAACTCGAATAAAATAAGCTGGTTGACGTTTAAGGGCATGACAAAAATCAAAGCGATCTGCACACCAGAGAAGCTTTAGAGGGATGTTATTTCACTACTACTGATCTTTTAAGCGACATTGCTTCTCCTCAGATCTGAAGCAAAATTAAGTGATAAGTCAAACTCTGAAAAGCTTCAGCCCTGATCTTTTTTTGGCTTTCTTGCAGGGACACTACAGTGGCTGCAGTTAGAGACCAGATGGATAGAGAGACCATCTGCACCTAAACACAAGGTCAACAGCCTCTGGACTCAAACACATTTTTTAACACTTCTGACTTGTGTACAAAATGGACTGAGCTTTATAGAAAACCTTAAAGTCACCGTCTATCAAATGATTTAAGCAAGGCAAAGGACAATTACCCTGCATTTGACGATAACAAGGTCCTTCCTCTGTTTGAAGCTCATACACTAATCTTTTTCTATCAAAGATACAGTAAGAGGGAGAAAAAGTGAATCTCACTGACACTGCTATTGGATCTCTTCAAGCTTGATCAGCCTTGATCGGCGCCACCATTACCTCCATGTGTTGCTCTCCAGACTGCAGAACAGGACACATTATTGAAGAGCAACACGTTCCACTGGAGGGAATCATTCCTCTGATTAAATCAGTCGATGGAAGCCATGAGAGAGGAATTAATCTCTGTCCTTCTCCTCTCCTCCTATTTTTCTGCTGCCCTCTACCAAGGCGTCTTTACCACTGTGGTTTTAGATAACAAATAAACCCAGAGATTCACACGACCACATGTTTTGATGACAAATTGGTCTCAGAGTGGAGATCATTTCTTTCAGTTGAGCCAGAATGTATCCTCTAAGCAATGTCACACTGGTGGGCCTACAATAGAGGGGGAAGTGATGGAGGAAAGGCAGGTTAAAAAGGAGAGTATAAGGAAGGATTGTTGGCAGATGGAGGAGGAGGTGGGGCTTGCAGAGCAGGGTGGATGGCGTTCCCATCTGTGAACTCCACCTTATGCACGCTTATAGGAAACCCCTTCCAGTGGTTGCACACGGCACGCAGCGCTACAAGGCTGCAGCACGACACACTCACGTAGCCTGTGATGTAGGAGGATGATGACAGGAGAGAGGATGGAGGGAGGGGGGTGGGAGGCAAGCCAGTGAGCGTGCCGAGCGAGTGAGCGGGAGGGAGGGAAAGGGCAGAGAGGGAGAGAGTGAGAGTGAAAGGGTGAGATAAGCAGAGAGAGCAGCATCTCTTCAGTGCATTCAGCTTGCAGAGGCTCAGGAAGCTGGGAGGCAGAGTAGAGGTGGAGGAGAGCACCAGCACCTTACCAAAGGGGGCGACACCAAACCACACCTCTCTCTTTCGCACACACACTCACGCGCAGACACACGCTCTCACGTCACACATGCATTCGTGAGGAGGCGTAAGGCTCAGGAGGAGGACTACACGTACACACGCGTGCTGTTTTTTCTCTGGTTTTGCTTTGGAGAGCTGTCTCTTGAAGACTGGACCAGAGCTGACTCCATCGCTTTCTCCATCCTTTTTCTCCCTCCCTGCACTCCATTCCTCCAGCAGAGAAGCAGCGCTCTTTCAAATAACCCTCGCTGATTGGCTCTCTGTCATTCATCTAACCTCTGATCTGTGCTTCTGTCTGGGACCCTCTGTGCTTTCACTCAACAAACCAACTTAAAGAGCAACTAAACCCTCCGACCTTTTTCGACTGCAATCATGAACTTCCTCCGACGCCGCCTTTCCGACAGCAGCTTCATGTCCAACCTCCCCAATGGCTACATGTCAGACCTCCAAAGGCCTGACCCCCCAGCTCCTCCTCCCCCCACCGCCTCCTCCCCTTCCCAGCAAGGTGAAGCTCCAGCCCCAGCTCAGTCCCCAACCGTAGCTCCAGCAGCGTCCCAGGCACCGGCCAGCTCCCCCGCAACTCAGGAGCGCCGCCCCAGTCAGCAGGGTCAGCCGCCCCAACAGGCCCAGTCCTCGTCCTCTGGAGGGTCCTCTGGTTTCTTCAGCTCCTTCAGCTCCATCACCAATGTGGTCAAGCAGACCGCCACAGCCGCTGCCGGGTTTGTGGAGTCGGCTCCCTCCACGTCTCTCTCCAAGAAGTTCAAAATCCTGTTGGTCATCGATGAGCCTCAGCATGAGTGGTAAGTGTTGGGATGCAAGTGGTTTTTAAAGATGGGCCGTCCAACTGGCTGCTGGGAAGTTGGAGTTGTTGGTTTTGTTGATTGGCACAGTGTGTTCAAGTTTTTTGGATGTGGTGTGGATTGGTGTAAGAAATGTTTGGTTTTGAGTCAGCCAGAAGGAACAAGATTTCCTGTTTCATCCAAAAGACAAATTTAAGTGTCTGACTGCCTTCATGTTTACTGATTCAACTAATCTTGATACATCTCTATAAGAGATGCTTGTTGCCCCCTCCATAAGGAAGATTTCAAAAATAATCTGATAGTGGTTGGGAGTATTGGTAAACACAGATAATTAGCCAGATACTTAAATGGTGAAAGATTCAGACAGTATTTAGGGATGTCTCAATTTGGATTTTGGATGTCAGTGCTTATCACTTTTTTTTGGGGGGGGGGGGGGCATTTTGTGACTTTATTGATAGGAGAGAGACAGTAGATAGGCTTGTGAAAGGGGGTGAGAGAGTAGGGGAAGACACTCTGCAAACAGGTCACAGACTGGATTCAAACCTGGACCGGCAGAAGCATGTACATGGGGTGCCTGGTTGCTAACCACTCCGCCAAACCAGCACCCCTGCTTATCACTTTTAAGTGAGATCGGACAATATCAATCATTTATCCAATCAGTATCACCTTTTCTCCATAAAGGCATTGGAAATAAACTACCCATGTTTTACTAGAGACATCTTAAGAACATTGTTTAATATTTATTTTGTCCCAGGGATGACACAGTAAATGTGTCATTGGCTAGTCATTTATACTTGTGAGACATTTGACACTTTGCCCAGTAGTCATCTCCCATGAAGCTCATAAATGTATAGCTTAATAGTTATTTAAACTACACAATAGCTTTATTCACCAGCAGGACTGTAAATGCATTGTCTAATTGTAATTTCTCTTACATCACCATGAATTGTGCATTTTGTAGTCATTTAACTTGTATTAGCATCAGTACTTTCCTAAAGTGATTCAAGCAGCTGGACTATAAACAAATCACTTAAAAGTCATTGTACAAGCAGGACAATGAATGCACCCCCTAATAGTCATTTTACTTGCCTGATTATCTTTGCCAACCGGTTAATATATGCATTTTTGTTTAGTCAGTCTACCTTTCGTTATGAAAGCAGATTATTGAAAAGTCATTCTTCCAGCAGGAACAGTCACGCTTTGCCTGCTTTATTTATGTTACTATATGTGTGTCCTCTAAGAGTCGGTTCATCTTGCTGTCATTTTACTTCTGTGACTAAAAGCATCAAGGCTGAAAGTTATTTTACTAGCAGAACTGTAAACACATCACCTAATAGTCATTTTACCAGCTCATCTGTAAACTCATTGCCTTATTTTATGATGGTTCTGTAAGTGCATTGTTTACACTTTACATAATAGTCATTTTACCTGCTGGGCTTAGAATACTTTGATTAAAGGTCATGGCTGTTGATGCAATAGACCCTTAGTTTACTCATCTGTATCATTCTGTGCCATAAACACGATGCTTAAAAGTCATTTTACTAGCAGAACTGTAAGCACATTGAATATTGAAGTTGTACCAGAAGGACTGTAAAGGTGTGGCCCCTAGGGCTGTCACTTTTCCCCAAAATCAAACTCAATCTGTTTTCTTGCTTACACGTTAATGATCAAAGATATTTGGTCACCTCATAGCCACTTCACCTTTGGCATCTTGTATGTATAGCCTTACAGTTATTTTACCACAACTTGTTCCCACACTGACTTAAAGTCATTTTGACAGGATTCCCATTTTTCTTGCTGCAAATTAAGTAGTAAAGTAAACACATCACAAACAGTCGCAGATATTTACAGACAAGATCTGGAATGCATTACCGTATACTCATTCTGCCAGCAGGACAGTATATGTGTTGCCTCATATCTGTTTCGCCGACAGTAACCAATATTCATTTTACCAGTAGAACAGTTAACATATCCTGTTATAGTCAGTCCACCACAACACAACATGCATACCATGATAGTAATTTTTAAGTGGAACCATAAATACATTAAGCATTGATATGAAAACTTTATAATTTTGTTTGTGATTGTGGTAAAACTGATTTCTGACAACCTGATATTTTCATTTCATACTTATGTTCATGCTGATGTGAAATGTTTAAGTTCTCTACACTTTGTATTTTGTCAGCAGTTTATTGGTTACTTTATTGGATGGGCAGTATCTTATAGACTGGTTTCTGGGTTTCTAACAGCCCTGGACATTTTCCAGTGCTGACATATGAAAGATTTTGTTTATAATCTCCCATGAGACCACATGATATGATAAAAACATTTAAAGAGGTATTTACAAAGTTCTTCTTGCTCACGTTGAGTTGATTTTTGTTTATACTAAAAGGCCTAAAAAAGGTTCATTAAAACATCAATAGTGATAAAAAAATTCCTGTTCTGTGGGTGAGGTCTGTGCTGTGCTAGTATCAGTATTGAAACATACTGTATCTAAGTCTACCCTGATGTGCTCTTCTGTGTTCTCTGTTTGTGTTAACTGTATTGTTTCCACTCTCTGAGGCTGTTCCAAAAATAGAAAGCGTTCCATTAATCTGAGTAGACAGGCCAGCTTTTCTTTGGGGTCTGGGATTCACACATCCCTCCACCCTTCCCTGTCACCTGTCTTTGGGTTTGCGTCTTTGATTAAGCCTTTATGGCACACCGGGTGTCCATATTTATGCTAATGTGTATATGGATGTGTGTGTGTGGTAGTGCTATGTGTAAATACTCCTATGCCTTGACAGTCTTAGTTGGCTAACAGGATAATATCCTCATGCTATCGAGTCGTGCATCATACACTGTCATAAAGGAGCATGTAGCTCTGAATAAAACATTGCCCACTACAAGAGAAACGGAAGCCTTTGGCTCTGTAATAACACTGCCATTACCTCGCTGCTTTCTACTCCTGCAAATCATGTTTTCAGCCTATGAAGGTTTTCTGAATGGTTGCTGATGATGGATTTTACAGCCATTCATCGCCATCATCATCGATGCGACTTCATCTTGTCGCCCTTATGCTGGAGAGAGACGTGACAAAGTGAAGGCCAGATGAGACCATTTTGACCTTTTCCCTTTATTGGGTATTGTGGGGCATTGTCAGATGTTTACTATTGTGTGTTGTCATGTGTGCTGGAGTCAAAAAAGGGTTTGAAAGAGAATAAAGAGATAATAACTAGTGTTTTTTTTAGGTTAACATTAAAGAGTTACATTACAAAACAGTATCTCCAGTTAAGCAGTGTTAAAAGCTTTAGAACAAGGTAAACAGATTTTGAGCTGAGAATTTCAGGCCATGGTCTTGAACTGTGTAAGACATAAATGTAGTCTCAGTGTCATCCCCCATTGTCTTCAAGGAAAGTGTAAAGCCCATCACTGATGGTCCCCTTGTCTGAAAAACCTGTTTTCTCAGTGTATTTACAAAAAAGCTCCACAGCCAGGCTCTGTGATCAGTGCACCTCGAGTCATTCACAATACACGTGTTCTGGCTTTGGATACGGTGAATGCTCTTGATACACAAAGGCAAAAACACCCTCACAGCACTCCTGGGCCCAGCTGAGTTCAGGTCCTCCCCTTTCACTAACATTACACCTCTGATCCAACTTCTGGAGATGGGGTAAATGGAAGGTGAACTTGTCCTTGTAGTCTCTGCAATGTTCAGCGCTAAAGCAAATGGTAAAGGGGTATAACTATTACAGCTTGAAACAACCCCTTGAATGGGGCTAAAGATTACATCGATTTAGCTTTAAGAAAGTGTAGAAGCAGCTGGGGTGTGGCAGCATAAAACCAAGATGTAAACAGCTACAAACCATCTACCATGGCTCTCTCCTTTGATTTTGGCATGCCATTAATACTAAGCATTAGCAAAATCAAAACGGGTTATTAAAAATTTACCTCATGTATCGTGTGAGCAAATAAAAAACAAAAAAAGGTTTCTGTGAAGACCATAATTGTCAAGTCTCCCTTTTTGGCTGGGAAACTACCGTATTTTACCCCTTTCCCTCTGTCCTACCGCATTAGTATCACCCCATAATCTCCCGCCTTATGATATAATAATTAATACATTTCTTTTCCTCTTCAAACTGAACTGCATCACTAGCCTATCAAGAATGGGGCGGTAATGCACTAAAATGATGGTTGCCAACTGCCATAAAACCAAAGAAGAGGAACCTGACACCTGCAGTAGCCTGGGTGGCAGTTATTGCGAGGTTAGAGCCAACAGCAGAACAAACCAAGAAAAACAAAGTGCTTATTTTGGATTTCTTGTACACCTGTCTTAAAATGTAAGGGATACTGGAGTTTAGTAAGGGTGGTGGGACAGCTCGCAGTGGGCTTCCCTTATTTTCAAAGCCAAAACTTGTCAGGTATGGTGACGACATATAGTGTTTGTTCAGTAAATGTCTTTCTCTCCAAATAGTCTTCTAATATGACCCTTTTGTAAAGGAGTGTTTCAATACTGTTAGAATGGAGTCATATATGTTTTTTTTTCCAGTAATACATACATTAGCCAAAGCGATGTCAATCAACTCTGCCTCTGGATGGACAGAACTTGCACTATAGCTTAACATTTCTGCTGAAGGGGCTAAGAGCTCTATGTAATTTACTGACTTGAGTAGAGTAAAGAGTAAAGTAAAAAAAAAAACAGCACTGGAGTGATTGTTCACTCTACTGAACACTTCCACAAGCAAGCCCCTTTGTTTTGGCACAACTTGGGCACACTGCATGTTGTGTTGTGTCATTCTGCCTTGGGGTGAAGTTTAAGTTTAACCAAAACTAAAGTGCTTTCCAGCATAGAAAAGCATATTTAATGTGTCCAGTATGCTGAACAGTCACTCCAATGCTGTTTTTTTGTGCTTGCTCTCACCCTACAATCATAATCTGTGTGACTCCTCACTGAGGGGGAGCTGATCAAATGGCATGGGCAGTCTGTTTACTGCAAAATTAGTTTACAAATTTATTTGCAAAGACACTTCAAAACTGTCAAATCACATCTTTAAGATATGCTACTGTGGATGTATTGTATAGAGATTTAGGTGCCTGCATGAAGTAAAATGAAAGTGAATCTGAATGCCTTTTCACTTTGAGCCACTTTTGCCCAGATCCATTCTCTTTAAATGGCTTTTATACATGGATTTCAATTTTTACATTATGTTCTTTTTCCATTTAAATAGTTTACAATTGCTGTTGCCATTATTTATTTATTTTGATAGCCATCTAATTTTGAAGATTGACTCTACACTTCTTTGTTGTCATCAAGGAAGATTTTATTTTTTTTTAATATGGACAAATGCTCTTTGGTTTTGCCCTTGTAGGTACCTGATGCAGGGTACCTGATGCCTTTGTAGGTACCTGATGCCCTTGTAGGTACCTGATGCAGGGAGCTAAGTGCATACAGAAAGTAAACTGCAATTAAAGCTGAAAGCATTATCACTTTACCTACCTTGGCACAAATTTCCTTTTCTTTAAATGGGCTCTGTGCAGTATTTTCTTTCCATTTTACCATCTTTCTTAATTCAAACTGTTGCCAAGTTTCAGTAATTACCTTAAATCCATTTTAGAAAAAGACTCATCATGCATCATTGCAGAAAAAAGATGTAATTGTTTTTGTTAGTTATTCAACCCTTCTTCAGTAAATGTAGCTCACCAACATGTCCCTCACAAGATACCAGGCCTCTTAAACTCATTGTAATGACGGCAGAAAGTGAAATGCTAATGAGGCTAAATGCACTGTCACTGTTGCCCATTTTGGCACGTATCATTCTCTCATTAAATGAGTTTTGTACAAGAGTCAGTGCCACATTACTGTCTGTCTATACTTGAATAATTGGCACAAACAGTTGCCTTGTCCCATTGATTAAGCAGTGTCTGAGAAGCAGAACCAGGTACATAAAATCGACAGGATGGAGTTAGATGCTTCTTGCAGTGGGTATTGTTCCAGACACAATCAGCACAGGATTATCTCCAGGATGGTACATTATTCATGTGTGGATACATGTTTGAGTGCTGAGGCTTCACCACTGCTGGCTGAAAGTGACTGGCAGCTCTGCATTATGGTAATCCTGCATCTCTTGCTGTGAGTGTTTTGGAGGCATATGATTGGATGGATGCCACCGTCATGATGTGGCGATGTCTGAATGTGAGACACTGCAGGAGAGGGACGTGCATGAATACATGGCCTTCTTTTACACAGTCATGCTTTTGCAGAATATACATGGAGCACACATTAAACTGCATTAATGTGTTTTTTAACATTCATATGTTTCTATTTGAACTACACTCTCACAATTGCATGGGAATGGATTTAACGTTAATGCTTCCCCAGCAGATGGACTACTGTTCATCTGCTCTTTACAACCACGTTGTTGCTTTTTATGAACACTGTAGCCATCAGTTGGTTCAAAACGTTGAGGTATTTGCAACCAATTAAGGATTTAGAAAGAGTATGATAATTTTTTACATGTGCAACGACTTTGAAAATTGCAAAATTTGAAGGTAGGCTAAATGAAATTGATGTGTCAGTGTCAGGTGTCCTAACTAAAAGAGATCAGGTCAATATGGCACACTTGAAGCTCACATAGAAAGCAAAATCCTCTTTGACATGGTTTCTATGCAGAAATAAGTTGAGTGTCTATGGCCTGTCCACAAGAAAAATTACCCTTCTCCCTCTATTACTTGCTTCACATTTCAGAATATGTGGGCCTGTAGTCAGTTTGAAAAATGATCTTTTGCCTGCAATACAATTATTGTGGCTCTTGAAAAAAATCCCATAAAATCAATGTGTCTACTTCATGGTCCATTACAAACAAAAAAGATACATAGCAGGTACATTGCAACCTTCTGACACTTCCAACAGCTAAAAAATCGATCATATATCACTATGGGGGGATGCCTCCCACCACCAGCCCACTCAGTGCAGCTCAAATAGACACCAGCCCCCTGTAACCCTGAAAGGGACAAGCCAAATAGCTCAAACCAAATCAAAACTTTACTTATAAAGCACTTTTCATACATTAAAATGCAGTACAAAGTGCTGAAATATCCCCGACAGAGTGACATACCCCCCCATTCAGACTCCACCCAAGCACATAATCACACATGCACACACACATACACACACATATACACAAATGTGCACAGATAACATGATTTAAAAAGTGTGAAGATAAAATAGTGGATTGATGTTCTCAAAGGTGTCAACTGACAGGTTTGACAGGATCTGATTGATTACCATCATGTCCCTCTTCAGAAATGTTCTCCTGTAGGTATCCAATACCGCGATCTAAGTGCCTGAGAAAGTAAAATGCAATTGAGGCTAAATGAATTGCCAATGTGACATTAATATCTCTCTCTTAAAATGGCCTCTGTGCATGACTTTATTACCATCTTTCTTAATTCAAACTGTTGCCAAGTTCCAGTGATCACCTCCACTTAATTTTGGATAAGGACTCTGTGACTTATCATCGTGCTCACTGATGTTCTAACTGGGATCCAGGGATGCATGATATAATTGAATTGATATCATTATTTTAAGATAACACTTTAAAACATCTGTATTTACAGATAGGACACATTAACAGTCAATATTTATGAGTATTAAATTTTGCCAAATGATATCACTTATATTGGCTGAAATTAGGAACAAATTCACCTTACTAATTCATCTAAATATCTCTGTATGTCTGTGTTTAAAAAGCAACATTATCAATTTTACATAATGAAATGGTGTTTCAGTAGTTTCGCATCTGCTTCTAACACAACCTCCGAGAGCACAAACCTCCACCAAGGCAATTCTCACATTTTAAGCCATGCGGTTATCATCATTTTGTGAAAAAAGGCCCCATCTCAAAATGTTAACGGATCATTTAAAAAGCTTTTTAAATGCTGTATCTGTGTTTGGATCATCACCAAAATAAACTCACTTCTGATTTCAGAAATAGCATTATATCTTACATCTGTAAAAATCCAACATTGTGTTTTGTGCTTGTCATTATTACAATAAGTGTTAGCTGCACAAAATGAGGGTGACCATGATCACGGCAAGGAGAGACCAGCCACAGTACATAGAGGCAAGACTATGCGAGTTGCAGACTTGTTTGTTTCCCTCAGTTCAAAGTAGCCTTCATTCAGAAAATGACAAGAGTAAATGTTCAATAAACTGACAATATAATCAACTCTTAACTCTTCCCTTAGTAAGCCAAGTAGTTAAAGCTCAGGTCCTCTTATACAGCATATACATATTCTTACAGCGCAGCAAGTATAACCCTTACAAAATTTGAACTATCTCCCTAAATAGTGTGACATCTTCTCCCTCACACACAGAAAATCTGCAGTAATTTTACTTTTGAGAGCTGTATCTTATCCTCACCAGCACCACTTCCAAACGTTCTTCCATTTTGTTTGCAAACACTATTTCATTCAGAGACCTCCACATCAATATTAATGTTAATATTTGTTTGGGATGCTCTCAGACGATGCTTCTTTTAAAGCATCAAGGGTCAGGGAGGCATTCTGCTCTGTGTTATTGATTTTCCACCCAGCAAAGAGCTAGACTGGAGGTTCTCAGTGATAACTTAGAAACAGAACGTCACACTGAAAATACCCCCTCTGTGATGAATATGTTTGCTGTCCACATCAAAGTTAGACCATGATAAATAAGACATGAAGATTTGGTGGTTTTATCCTCAAACAGAGCACTCAAACTGTTGTTTAAAGCCTTTGAAGGACACATTCATCCTCAAGTGAGATAAATGAGACACCATCTGTTAAAGGGACCAGTGTACCCACTATTTTATGTTCAAGGCTTTTCTTTGGCAAACATAAGAGCTTTATAGATTGTGCTGTAAAAAAGTTGGCTTGAAGCAGTTGGCCAAGTTAAAACACCTACCTTAAGAATCCTTAATCAATAACCCATCACTGTTAAACTGGATCTGTTTAGATATGATAACTTTATCTGACGAAATACTCCACCTAAAAACAAAAGGACTGGCGAAGAAGACGTTTATTTGAACGGAAATTTGCAAAATGAGGGACTGCATATCTTGTTTGTCTCTTCAAAGTATTTGATTCTCTGTGATCCACAGTACATCAGTGCCTACAACACAGGGGGACAGACTGAGGGTTAATGTCTTAATAGCTTCTCCTGGGTGCCATCATTCTCTCACAGGGTTGATAGAAATACAATAAACCATGATTAGAAAGTTCCCCCCAGGTGTTGCTGTGCTATCATGAATGTGTGTATATGAGATAACAGAAATGTTTATCTCGGATTTGAGATCACCAAATTTTACGAGGTTATTAGTTCAGCTTTGGTCCATATGGGGACTTTTCCAAATTGGAAGAGAGTACCTCCAGGCAGTCTAAAGACAGCACATCCATAAGAATAAGACAACTGACTCTGTAAAAAGATCCCTGCAGCCAACAAAATAAATGAAGAGGATGTTCCCAAAGCCAGCTTCATTTCCAATTTGTTTCCCAGTCTTCTGTTTTAGTACCAAGTCAATGGACACCTTAAATGTCCTTCTGGATCAATTCTGTAACTGTTTTTCTTTTCATTTAAACTATCAATGATTTTTGCCTACATGTTTAAACTCATTATTGCCAACACTGATATGTACACTTTTTTTCAAGAGCAAAATGTGTCACCTATAGTAGAATTGGCCCGTTCTTTTTGTTGCGATATCATTTGTGTTAAAAAAAAAAGAAAAATACAGATGAGAAAAAAAAAAGAACAACAGTCTCTCTAAAATATGATATTGTATCCATTATCTGTACCTCTTATCCCTTTTGTAGTTTTGAGGGGCTGGAGCCTATACAGCCTGGCATTGGGCAGTGGCGGAGTACACCCTGGACAGGTTTCCAGTCAATCACAGGGCCACATAGAGAGGTAGACAACTATTCATGCTCACACTCACACCTCACCGATGGGCATTTGAGTCACCAGTTAACCTAACATCCCTGTTTTTGGTCTGTGAAAGGAAGCTGGAGTGTCTGGAGAAAACCTGCACAGGAAATTGGACCCGAAACCTCCTGCTGCCCTCAAATGAAATTGTGTTCTCTAAATTTAGTCATTCAGTTATCTTAAACCAAGCATCAAGCCCAGCTCTGAAAGTCACTTAGTGGTTTGTCCTTCTGCAAGACTCTCAACCCCAAGTTACTCCCACCACTGCATCATTGGTTTGTAAATAGATATGAAAGGGTGTGAATGTGTTTGATTATACTGATGGGCATTTTACATAGAAACTGTGAGCCATCTGTGAGTGAATGTTATGGTGAATAGATGTGAATGTGTAGATGTGACCTGTGGAGTGAATGGACTTTGAGCGGTCAAAGAGGCTAGAAAGCACAATCTAATCTCAAGTCTGTTTATACGATATTATGATGTTACTGCCAACAGATGGATTAAACATTCACTGACCACTTCATTAGGTACACCAGTGACCTTGCGAATACGAGGTCAGACCCCTTTAGCCTGCAGAACTGACTTGATTCTTTTAGGCAAAGATTTGACAAGGTGCTGGAAATATTCCACAGAGATTTTGCTCCATATTACCATGTAAGCATCACAGATTTGCTGCAGAAATGTTAACTACACTTCCATTATGGGAAAGGTTCCGCCACATCACAAAGACTCCATTGGAGTACAGTGAACTCATTTCCATGTTCAAGAAATCAGTCATTATTGGACCTATGTGACATGGACAGTGACAATACTCGGGTGTTTAAATGGTGCTCATTTGGTTCAAACGGGCCCAAAGAGTGCCAAGTAGATATCCCCAATATCGATGCTTCACCACCGCCAGCCTGAACCATTGACAAAGCACAGGATGGATTTATGGTGGAGATGCATGATATTGGATTTTTTATATCCCATATGCCAGTATTTTTTAATTCATTGTCGGGGTACTGATATTTCTGGTCAGGAGCTCAAGCTCTGTACTTAACAAAGAAGGACTTGTTTATTTCAGTTTTACAGTATATTTATGCTAGGAACAGTCGTAAAATGAGAAAAAAGTATTTAACTCTTGCTGAAAGGAAATCCTTGTTTTTAAATGTACTCATGCAGTAATGAGGGGGTGCATCAGCATTGTTGGTGTAATTTGCTGATGTTCCAGCCAATGAATGGCCAATATGTATGACTGATATATTAGCTGTAAATGTATGCAAACATTTCAATGTCGGCCAATACTGACTCTGAACTCTTTAGGCTGATATGGACCGATACCAAATATCAAACCGATAATTAGTTACCCCAATCCATGCTTAATGTTTTTACACACAATTCTGACCCCAATATCTGTAAGATATTATCTGACCTTTATCTGTAAGAAGACAAAAGCATTGGCTGCTGTTTATTTATAAAGTTTTGAATGGCAACATGCCACCATACCTCAGCACTTTATTGAACTGGTCAAATAATAAGTATTCCACACATTCAACAGATTTTCTGATGCTTGATGTTCCCCGGGCTAAAATTGAATTTGGTAAAGCTGCTTTTAGTTCCTCTGCAGCATCATCCTGGAACATCTTGCAATGTACACTTAAACTTAACAAAATGGTTTCTATTGGTCAGGTTAAAACTATGATTATCAACTACTGTACCTTTGAATGTAACTGCTTTTAATGGTGTTTTATCAATTGTTTATTGGCTGTGTTTCTTGTGATTTTATGTTGTTGTTGTGCTCTCGACATCATTGTAAATGAGGGCTCTCCCTCAATGTTTCCTCAAGATTTAAATAATGCTTAAATGAAAATGAAATGAAAATCTGAACACTGTAGCAATAATAAAAAATTGTCTTGCCAGGCAACATTTACGCGATCCTGTCCAAATTTGGTGAGCCCAAATAAACTGTAGCCTCAGTTCCCGGATCTTACCCAACAGAGTGGTGATCATTAACACTTCAATGCAGTTACATTAATTTGTCTCCTGTTTCTCTGGGTTTCCATCATCTTTATTATAACATGCCAAAACTCAAAATATCACCGACATCCCCATTTAAAATAGCTGTCAGCAGCTAAATCTGAATTTTTCTGCCTCTAACATTTCACTCACTGGTCTTTCGCGTATTGACTGAGCTCCATCTGATGGCTCTTTATCTGGCTGTGCCTTTAAAGGGACCTCAGTGTGAGTCCAGCAATAAGCTCCAAGATGAAAGACTTTTTTTTTTTTGCTTGGATTTTAGGCTGCAAGCGCTTGTGTTTAATATAAAACTTATGTAACAGACCCTGTCCTCCAGGGTTTTTCAAGGTGATGTCAGGGAAAAAGAGGATCTAGGAACATGGAGGAAGGGTGGAGATCCCAGAACCTCCTTTTGTCGACGTCTTTGGATGTCTCTGTGCTGCTCTTTCTTGTTAGACTGTCCCTCCCCCGTGTCTTTTTCCTCTTTTGTTTCCTCCCTCGGTCCTTTCATCATGACAGTGCCTCTGTGTTGCTTCTGAAGGGGAAAGTGCTCGAGGTTCACGACGTGATGAAGTAATCAGAAGAGACGTGGTGATTCAGCAGTTTCAGCCCAAAGGCCACATCTGCTCTCTTTCCTTTTTCTCTCTCTCTATCTGTCTGCATCTCTCCCTCTATCTTTGACTTCCCACTCTTTATTTGTGTACCGAGGACGTACAATACTGTGCCATTTCTGCCTGAGTAGCACTGACTTGCTTTATTTTACCACCCTTATTGCATAAACACCCATCAGAGAGGATGACTTGCCACTGTTGACTTTTTGGTGTGAGTCATAGAGAAGAGGATTATGATGGTTTGACTGCAGGTTGATGTATATTTCTCTGACAAGTATGAGAGTAATGGTGAATGTCATCCAACTGGCCTGCAGCTAAAACTTGAACTTTAAGTGCAGCTCTCTGTAGCTGGTTCTTGGAGGCACCCAAATGAGCCAACACTTAAACATGCAGCTTTGTCACAAAGAGATGAGGCTCAAAAGTTTGTTTTCTGTCATGATTGCATCCTCACTTGCAGAATTGGCTAAGTCAATCAGGACAGATAACCAATACTATCACAAGACAGCAGAGATATTGACTCTTTTAAATTCAGTAAATTTTACTTAAATTAAAAATTGTTAAAAAAAATGTCATAGTAAAAATTATATGAAATTTGAATATGTATTTCTCCAAAGGGCTGAATGATCTATAATCTTAACATCATGACTGTGATGTGTTCATGTATAATAGTCACGTCACAGAATGCCCACCTCTTGGTTGTTTGATAAAAGCATAAATTGTACATTTTCTTGTTTTTTACAACGGAAAATCAACAATAATCTGATTGACATCACAATCATTTGTCAAAGAACAGATCACTGTGCACACTGCCCATACATGCAGGATGTAGGTTAGGCTGCTGTCGCAGACACGCACACATGCAGGTCATGTAGTTACCTAACCTAGATACTTAATGATTTTATGCGGGCAGATAAGAATTAAGAGCACGAGATGGAAGTCGAGTAAACATGAATAAACAAGATTGACTGATAGTTATCGCTGCATTAGTCATTGGTATTAACCATACACACCAAATAGACCAGCTGTTCCTGGCCTTCTTTCCTTTGAGACCCTCTTGCAGTTGTGGCTAAGAAGAGTTGGATACCTGAATATACACATATAGAAAGAAAGATAAAAAATACCAATTTTATTTACTTTCATGGATACAGGCAAGATGATCTAGACCTACGCAGAGCCTCACGTTATTGCTGCTTCATTATGACATAATCACATTTTTTTAATAGATATCAAGACCATGATTGGCACTATCAAAAGCACATATGTTTTAAAGAATGGGCAGTACATAGAAATATATATATGTAATTATCCATTCACCTCAAATAATGCAAATTGTTACATTGGAAAAAGAAAAAAAAATCAACATGTCCTTTTGAACAGTATTTTTTTAATCTTGATTTCTCAGTTTTCAGAATTGTGAAAAGCAGTAACTGTAATTAAGATTACAACTTGATTAATTGTCCAGCTCTACCTCATGCCCACCCAGAGACCCAGATCTCAGGTTTGGAGCCAAAGAAGTCGACAGCTCAAAATGTACTGTACAGGATATTTTTCTCTAGATCTTCGGGCAACAGTCCGTGGAAAGTGCTAGGGAATGGGAGAGCCTTTAAAAACATCACTGCTGAGTGTTTGGGTGATCATTCTGCTGAACACATTCAATGGGCTGGAGGACTAATGTTAATGATACAGTTCAGTGCCTGTTCATACATCAAACTCTGGCCAAAACCTGTCAGGAGAGAAGCAGAAATATGTTTTCCAGTGAGACATGTTTTCATTGTTGTTCTTCATTTAGTAAAGAAATGTTGTGTAGCTCTAATAAAACTGCTACTAAAGCAAGCAGCAGCTTTACTAATCCCTATACCAGCAGCCATTGCTTACGGGCTTCGCTTCTCAGTATCATCACACCTATAGATCCTACCTCTTTCTGCTCAAGGATACCATTGGGCAGGACCTCTGCCGACTGAGCCCGGTTGTTCCACTTTTGTAAGATTGATCTGCCAGATTACAGACATAGAATCAGGTCGAGATAACTGTATTACAAGTTAAATTGGAACAGTCATTTTTCTGACACTGCTAGCAGACAGTAATTTGCATAGAGATTAAAGCTCACATTTTTTCCAGATGGAAACAGAGATGACCCATGTCCATGTTGTAGCAGTTTATCTTCTTGAGGTTACACATAAGAGAGCATTATGTATTTATTGACTGACAAACAGTGGCATAGCTTGATTTTAAACAGGTATGTTAAGTGAGTCTTTATTTGTGTGCCTGCATTCATGCAAGCGTTAAAAAATGTTCTCTATTAGCAGCAGACAGGAGTACACAGTGAGAGCAGGTGGGGAGGAGGAGCCTCCTTCAACACCACACACTCACATGCACGCACAGATATAGTCACAAGCTCATATTCCGGTTCTATTTTTTCATTTTGTGAAACAATATATGAAATCATTCCCCACAGGATTCTGCATTTTTCAGTAATACGCTGTTCCCTGTTACAGCTGACTGAATTTACTACAGCGGTGTGGTTTGGGAATAAAGCGCCTCATTGTTAGAGCTTTTTCAAGAATAAAAACATTACAGCTGTACTTTAACTACACCTTTCACAGCACACCCACATACAGTAAAACCTTTACTCTGCAAACTACTATCAGGCCTGATCTTTTCAAGGATGCTCATGATTCTGTGGGGTGTAGGTTTCACTTCATGCTTTAATGGTACACAACGACCATTACTTTCCCACACATACAAACACACAAGCAGAGTAGTGACCTTATTACAGCCTGTAGCAATGTCATTTGACTTCACAGGTTCTCCTCTGTCTCAGATCTTTAAATGTCTTTTACCTCTCAGCTGTTGTCAAATTAGACCAGTGCCCTTTTCAGCCCTGGGATGTTACAGACGGAGCTCCGAGGTAAAATCCTGTAACTCTGTAACCTTGTCACTTCGTGATAGGTGAAAAGTTAAAGTTGAAACATGTGTTTGAGTGTGTTTATGGAGATAAAAGGACTGTCACACTAAAAACTTGCTTACTTTCTGGAATGGATAAACTGATACTGGAAGATGTCATTAGTGTAGCATGAAGATGTACAATAGAGACCATTTTGGACTTATGGTACAGATCGTTAACCTTGGAACTAGGATGTGGGAAGTAGGAATTATGTCACATCCCTGAGAAACAAAATCCAGTTACAAGCTGGCACCTAAAGACCTTAGAAAATTCAATTACATCATTTTGCTATTTAGCTCCCCCAAGACAACGCTGGTGGACTGCATATCCTTCCATATGAATCCCATCTCTTATCAGTGATGGACTTTTTCCAGCCTGCCAAGGAGGATGCAGTCACATGAGGCTGAACAACTGATAAGGTGCTGCTGAACTGCAGTGTGTGAGGAGTAGGCCAGCTGCTTTGTACATAATCTACACATACCCTGCCTTTTTGATATTTTGCCATCAGCGATGTGGAGCCCAGGTCCTACGACAGAGCGTCTTTGCCTGTCCTCTGTTTTCTCAAGGTGTACCTCCTGCTGTTGAGGTTAAGAAGGCATTGGACTTTTTAGGTTTTAGGTATTGGGAGTTCCCTTTGTTGGATCAGGTAGTTTAATGCTCCCGGTGCTCTAGTGTGATTCAGGGGTGTATATATTTTCAATACAAATGTACATTTACAGTTGGAGTATAGATTTTAACCCCATTTTCATACCAATGTTTGATTATCGAGTATAAGTGACAATCTTAAAAAAGCATTTATCTAGACTAAAACCAGTATTATGAACTTCCTATATTGTAGGAATAAGAAGATTTTTTATCGACCAAATTTAATCATGCACTCTGTTTTTCTAACATGCTACATACAAACAAAACAATGTAGCACTTCTTGTTCTGGATTTGTTGCTTTCAGCAGTGTTCTCACCGATGAGACATTTTTTCCTTAATCTTGGTTATCTGTTGATCTCTGAGGCTCAGACATTTTCATGCATGATTTTTTTCTACACAGAATTATTCGTCACAGTGTTAGCCCTACTACCAAGTTAGGGGAAGAGAAAAACCTTAAAGAAGGTGAAGGTTTAATCTGTCCATTATGTAATTTTAAATTTGTTTTTTATGGCTCTAAGAGGCAAATGGGGAAACAGTGTTTAAGTAGTTGCCTGGTTGAAAGGATCTGTTTATTAAAACTAATAAACAAAATCATTTTTACACAATATGATATCCCCCCCAAATAACTCTAAACACATATGCTTAATTTAAAAGTCAAATGTTTTGACTTCTTCCAAAGCAATTAATTAAGGGCCTGTTTCTATTTTACTGAGGGGCAGAATGAAGGGCTGTTTTCATGATTTGCATTTTTAATAAGCTTAATACTGTCCCTGTGAGAAATACCTAAGTAAACACTAAGCTTGTACTTGCTCCCATGAGACCACACAATCTCTGAATGAGTATTGGTGGCAGTGGTTTTGTCAATATTGCCTGACTAATAACCAGCTTTAGAAAAAGCTTTTTTCCCACAGGACCATCTGGCATAGATATCCACCATTAACATGTACGTATGTCAAGTGAAGCAGTTAGCCTTTAAGCTTATTTGAATAAGACAGTGACGGAGGTGTCCCCTCTGTGTAATGCTAATAAGTACAACGTGTCTCAGCCTAGTTTTGTTATATTACAGGTCATTTTGTGCTCTGAACTCTGGACATTGAGATAAAGACACTGGCAGAAAAACTGTCTGACTGGGTGGTTAGCCTGCTCAAGTCTGGAGGTTAACGGACGGGAGAAACATTTACTTTAAAGACATCCATGAATTATTTAAATAGGGGCAGTTTCAGATACTGAAAGACGATTTACTTCCTGTGGCAAACTTGCTAATGACCTGTCTCTTAATAAAAGCTATTGATGATGTTTTGTCTGTTAGCTTGCAAAGTTTGCTTGACATGTCCTGTTTAGCTTCTTTTTTAAAGACAGAACTACTTCCCCCATGATGCTTTCCATTTAAATGGCGTCTCTCTTAAAAAAAGACAAACAAAAAACATGTAAAAATAAGGTTTTGGCATGAGCCATGGACAGAGAACCCTTTTTGCATAGTGCCTTTAATTCAGTTTTTTATATAATGCAAATGTTTAGAAGCATTCATTTACATTTTTTAATATAGCCCATTTTGTGTTATTCAGTAATACAAGATGTGGTCATTCATATGTTCATTCAGAACTTTTTTGTGAATTGTCAGAGTAATTTTTTTCTTATCTTCAAAAACAGTAGCTTAATGGTAACAGTAAATATTATAGTTGTTGGATCAAACGTTCTATGTCCAAAATCACCAATATTCAGGGAACCAAATTAAAAAAAATGCATTGTGCCTTTTTTTTTTTACACTGTTTTGGAACAGTACTGTATGACTGGCATTATGTCTTTCTATGTGATAACTTACAAATTGACAGCATGTTTCATTAAATTAATCAAGCTCAAATGGAGTAGCATGACTGGACATGGGAGTTCTTGACATCAGTAATTAAAATGGCTGAACAGAGTCAGTACATGCCCGCCATTTTGTCATGGTCAGCTTACATGTGAGAACACTGTAATGTATACACAACAAGCGCCCTCGGTTTTCTTCTGTTGTCCTATTCTTTTATTCAGAAAGTTTTTTTAAAATATGCTAAGCCCTAAGACCAGAGTTTTTAATGTATGTTTATTTTTTAATTTTTCAGAGGACACAGCTCAAGTTCATGTACATCACCATACAGCAAAGTACACAGGCCAGATTATAGCCAGTGGATCATTTTTACCTCCGCCAAGGACGTTATGTTTTCGGGAGAGTTTGTTTGTCTGTCTGTCCATCTGTGTGTGAACAAAATAACTCAAAAAGTAATGGATGGATTTTGATAAAACATTTTTAGGAAATGTTCAGCATAGGAAAAAGAAGAACTGCTCCGATTTTGGTGTTGATCCGGATCAGCGTCTGGCCACCATGATGAAAAGTGTGATTTTTGTGAACAACTACTGAACTGAAACAGATATCATTATGAATCCAGTTGCCAGTGGTATGTTTTCATGGTCAATGAATCTAAATATTTCGATGACATGAAGGTAGGACTAATATTTATGGTGAAAATCACAATATGTCTAAGGACTGTGGCGCTGGCGGAGGTCTGCACTGTCCGGGTGCTTTTCTAGTCTGTTTCTGTTTTTCCTTGAATAGATATTCCCCGGAGGAAGAGCTAAAAGACACAGTTGTTTTAGACTTGTTCATAACACTTCAGTTCAGTGCGATACCCCTGCACTTCTACTCAAAGCGTGTTTATTCATGTGTAAAACAGAGACTGTGCTCCAAAATGGCTCATTAATGTGGTGTCATACAGGAGTGGACACTGCAAGGTTATGATTATAACTAAGGGAACTGTTTGGCAGACTGGGTTTAGGAAGAAGCTTATTTGGTATTTTTCATAAGCTTGAAATGGATAAATTCACAGTCAGGCATACGGTAGATGGAAGTAGCACGGGTACATGAAAACGATGACAACAATGAAAAATGAGGATGGAAGGTTCCTTACCAACAGCGATGATATGCATATGTAAATGTGTAAGGTTGCTCCATTTTTAAATTATTTTATTCAGTTTGTCTTTCTTTTAGATAATAAAAACTAGTGTTCAAATAAACACAGATTTCATGATGACATAACTCGTATGAATAAAAACACCAAAACATGTATATATTATAGTGGCAAAAGTGTTACAAGGTATTTTTTTATGTCAAATCTGTTTCCTCCCCTCTTCCCTGTAAGTTTCCTGCCATCCCATTGTGATCTCTTGGAGGAATCAGGACTGTAAACCCTTGGGTCAATATAATAAGAAACTACAAGTCAAATTTGGCATTGACATGACAATGAACAATCATATACTGTTAGCAGTCTAGGAAATATTTTACCTAAAACATTCTGCTTCACTGTCAGATTGGATGTACTGCAGATAAATTGACGGTAAATGCTTGGCTCAAGTAATGTTAAATCCACACTAATTATTTGAAAAATAATACAGGTCCTAGATCATGAAGAAACAGATGGTGGTCAGCACACATGTATAAATGCTGTATATCTCAGGGTTTTTTTTCTTAATTGAATGTTGCTTTGACCTTTTACATGACTGAAGCACGTGCAGAGAGCACTAACAGACCTCTTGAATGACCCCTTCAGAGGAGGACTCCTTGTCAGCTCTCGACAACAATGAGCGGCTGATTAGCACGGCTGTTCTGCAGCCTAAAGATCATCTGTTGGACTAACATACAGATGAAATGTCTCTTAACATTCCCATTTATTTTATTTGGAAACAATCTAGAAGATCCAGAAGGGCTTATTTGACCATTTATCTCAGGAACCTTCTGCTTAACCATCCAAGATAAACCAGATGTGATAAGTTTTGTCCTCTGTGAACGCTCCGGTGGGCTGATGGACCCACAGTATGACCTTTACTATCTGCTGTTTGAGATAAAAATCCAGAAGAAAAGGGCAAGAAGGAACATCTATTTGTACAGCATTACTAAGACACAGAATTTGTATTGATTTTGTGCACAGATTTTGTTTTCAGTGCTTCCCTGAGTCCTCTGCAGTATTCCAGGGATAAACCTGTCAGTACTCACCCAGCATACCTAAGGAGGGCCATAGATGAGACCAATCAGCACCAGACCCCCACTGAAATGGTGCACTGTTGCTATGGCAACAGGTAATCCTCTTCAATAATCTTCGGAAGTGCATCATTGCCACAAGGTTTTGATGGGTTTTTACATCAAATATTATATTTTACTGCAGATGAAGAACAATTACATGAAAATGTCAAAACATTTAAGTTGGTTAACAAAAAAAGCCCACCTGTCTCATGTTTCTCTGTTTATCCACACTTAATGCTCTTTAACATCTAACTTAAACTTTAATGCAAGCAAAGCCCAACAGTAACGTTTATTCAAATGCCATACCATGGTGATTATTTATTTTCTACAAACCACATATCTGAGAGATATCAATCTGCTTTGCTATTTTCTTGTAAACATGAGCACTTCCATGTCTTTTTTAAGGGGGGCTGCCATCACACAGACACTGAGGAGCTCACTAATTAACTAGGTGGGACTTTTATGCCCCTCTCTCTTGGATTAAATTTCCAAACAGTGTCTCATAGAAGAACCAGGGGAAGGATAGCAGACTTCAGGGAGCTCAAACCTGTCAACGTTCTCACTCCACACACCTAGCAGACAGCTGTGTGAAGTGGCCGTGAAGGTCGACTTGTCAGTTTTGAAAATGTACCAATGTAGTCTCTGCTAAGCTCTCATGTTGAAGCTAACGGGCCCCTGAAGTGCAGGACAGGCTGTGACATGATTTTGATGTAGTGGCAAAAAAAAAGCTCAAGATCCACTTCAGCCAAATCGACTTTTTCCTGAGCAGAGCGGGTGCATAAATTAATAAGAGGATCATTTTGTAATCGTCACAAGTAGTCCACAACACTGATTGTCAAATGACCAAAACCCTTTGAATTATTGAATGCCTTAATTGTAAGCATGAATTAGACATGTCCAGTGGGCACAAATGCAGAAGCCTGATTTTTACAGCACAGTTTCCTGGTGACTATCTTTGAATGCCCGCTCGGTGAATGGGACATCTGCATCGTGATAATGGAGTCTCTTTTGGAGCAGCAGTGTGACTTGGAAATGTGTTGTGCTCTGCAGTTTGACATCTGCTGCTTCTGATCACCTTCTGTTTGCTAATATCTGACCAGTTTTAAAAAACAACAGTAATACAGGAAGGAAATAGATCCATCTTCTACAGCTATTTAACACATACAGTATGCAACATATTGCAGCTTAAATTGCATTACATTAAGCCTCCCACACTGCACTGATATCAGGCGTTTATGTTGTTATGAAAGGCTTAATAGATTCATTTAATCATAATAAAACAGTTATCTGTTTGCTTGTCAAAATGTGTCAGTAATAGCACAGTTAAAGGCCTACTGCTTTATTAGTTCTGTTACCAGGACTAATATTTATCAAGCTGTCAACTCATAAATGTATTTTTGAAACATTATGATGTTTTTATGTGTGGTATAATTCTAATGTATTTAGAAGTGCAACAACAATAAATGGGTAAAGAGATACATTGCATTGTATTTTTACCAATAATACTCAAGACATTATTTCCAGATCAATTATTTCTGAAACAAATATATAGGGTTTGACACTGGGGATGCACATTATTGAATTTGTCCCAATATCGGGTATACCAATATTTCAGAACTCATTATTGCAGATAATGATACCAATATTTTTTTTCAAGATCCCATCTATTTGTAGAAGGAGAAGTTTTAACAAGAGAAAAACAACATTTAGTCCTGAAAAACACCCTGCTGATTTTTTAGTTTACCTATAAAGTGATAAGATGAAACAGTATATTACATCTGCATATTTTATTAATGTAATACTGTAGGTGATATATGGGATATACTCAGCCAATACTTGGCTGTAAGTAATGGCAAGTAAATAATATCCGTCACTTTTAACTTTTTAACAATATCAGTATCTTTCAAGCTCATGCATGCTAAAATTTATCACTGCACGATGCATGGTTCTGTCATGGATGGACAGGTTCTTCAACACAGGTTTGACCTTCAGTGTGACAAAGCCTCTCCTCTGTAGAGCACTGTGTGTGTGTGTGTGTGTGTGTGTGTGTGTGTGTGTGTGTGTGTGTGTGTGTGTGTGTAGGTGTGTAGGTGTGTGTTTGTGTGTGCCGTGAAAATGTGCTGCATGAGCCGGCACACCACTGAACATAAACAAAGTGCACAGAGAGGCTGACTCATCACACACTAATAAGGGGAACAATTGCTGAACAGTTGCAGAGCCTAGTTGTTGCAAATGGCACTTCAAACAAGCTAACACTAACAGCTAAACACAGCAAGAGAGATACATGTGAAACTTAGGCAGTTCAGTAACAATAAAGTGCTGCTTTGTACAGTGAATACTCCAACTATTCAAATTAGAGAGGGGGAGTCATTGTGGTTCTTAAATTCACCTGAATTTGTCTGGTTGGGAGGTGTTAATGTCAAGTCCTGCCCATACAATTTAGCTGCACAAATGTCATGAATACCAAGTTCTTACAAGACTGGAATTGACCTGCTCCTCCCGTTGCGACAGTCTGTGTATGTTTGACACAGATGAAACAAAGAAAATAAACCAGCCTGGCCTGTTGATATAGACTTGTCAGTCTTTCATTGTCAAGGCATTGTAGCCTCAGTTTTCTGTCTTTAGCCCATGTGCTTCAGTGTGTTGTGAACTCAGACTTGGTCTTCTGTAGCGCATTAGTTGTAACAAGTACTTATCCGAGTGGCCTGTTGCCTCTCTATCATCTCAGACCACCCTGGCCATTCTCCTCTAACGTCTGGTTTTAACAAGGCATTTTTGCCTAGAGAACTGCCAGTGACTGGATATTTGATCTTTTTTGAACCATTCTCTGTAAGCCCTTGAGATGGATTCGTAGGAGTATTCCAGTAGATCCATAGTTTCTAATATACTCAGACAATCCGGGAAAAAGTACATTTCACATTCAGTCACTTCTACCACCAATGTTGATACATGTTAACTTACTTTTTTTTACTATGCTGTGATACCCAAATGCACTGAGTTGCTGCCATATGATTGGCTAACAAGCTATTGAAGCAGTGGATGAAGTATACCAAATAAAGTGGCTGTGAGTGTCAAACAAACAAAAGAAGGCTAAGACTGAAAATTACAGAAAGAGTAATTGTGATGTTTTTAGTTAATAATTTTCAAATCTCAGTCAAATACATCAAGTTTTCTAAAGATTTCAACATTCTAATAGTTATTTAATAAGGACAGAAAGAAAATCTGCCTGTCCAGAAGTAGCCCATGTCCGTGACAGCTGAGTGAACTCCACCTGCTCGTACAGTGCCAGGCCTTGAGCTCAGCGTGGTTTATTTTTTAGATTCTTTTATGGGTGACTGACTACAATGAAAGAGGATTTTCCTGAAATTGGATTGAACTGAATTTGCTTTTGATTGTTTTGAATGCCCATCTGGTGTGTTGCCTTGCACATGAAGGCTTTTGCAAATAATGGAATGGGGTTGAGTTGTTGCTTTACATAAAGCTTTTTTGTCATCCACTAGAACAACAGCTGCCGCCCTAAATCAGGCCGGGTTCCATTTTCTTTTCTCAAATTATTCATTAAAAGTATATTTGAATTTTATGCCTGAGGATAAAACACCTTTTTAACAAGAGTAAAATAAGTGTAAAATTACAAAAACCTGCTCGCTTTATAGCCGTATCTTATTAAATGCATTATTGTTGCATTTAATGAGAGGAAATTGTGAAAAAATGTTCAAAACAAGTAACAAGATCAGTAACCTGTGTTCATTCTTGTTAAAGCACATGCATTATTGTCTGTCAGGCATTTACAAGCCCATGTCACCTAAGAATAATCGTTTAGATGCAGCTTGACTGGACTGACTAAGGCATACATTTTCTCAGTTATCATCTGTTTGTGAAGCTCTAAGTCAAGAGTGTGTGTCTGTGTGTGTTGTGGGAAAATGACAGCACATGCTTAACAATATTACAAGAGAAAAACCGTAATAATTAAGCAAACTCAAACATTTAGATAGATAGGAGAATAATTACAGCTCAGCAAAATAGCCAGTAATCAAATCCTTGTCAGCACTAATAAAAGTTTAGTTTAATTCATCAGTAAAAATACACAATGCTGTGTCATTCTGGTGCGTTAAATATTAATGCATGCTAAATTGGATTTTTGAAGATGGATGGGGCTGTAAAGCTGTCTCCTTGAGTTTAGACACATCAATACTCTGTGATCTATCACGTTTAAACATTTTCTTGAGGGAAATTCCATCAGAGACTTTCACAAAGCCACACCTTTATTTTATGATGAGAATATCTTCCATTAGTTTGGTCCAAGTAGAAAATGCACTTAGTTGTCATGGTGGCATTGTTTTCAGCATGACGGATTTTATTCTTCACAGGCAACAGATAACAGAGATGATAGTAATATCATATTAGATTATAAAGGACAGAAAAACAAACACTGCAGGAGCATAAAAGCCAAAATTGGAGACAAGGCAAAGATTTAGAGAACATGAGTATAAATCACTGAATCCATGTTTTTGAGATAGGCACTGTAACAATGATTTTTCTAAAAATGCAACGAAAATATTCAGTCTTTTCTAGACAGGTCAAATGATATTAAAAGGAAAAAAGCAGATTGGGTGTTATGTGTGGGCCCACCAACTGAGGCTGTTGACCTCGAGATAACAGACTTTCCCAGCTCACATATTCTGGTATTGAAGCTCTACTCAGCACCTTGGATAGAGTTTGTCCCTTAAAAATGTCACATTATAATTATTCTGTCTTAAAGAGTCCATATTATTTCTTTTTCAAATTTTGTCAGTATTTTAGATGTCCCTTAGTCTTCTATGAGCAAGACATCAAATTCTGCAGCATCAGAACTTCTCTGGTTTCTCTTGTGAACAATGCAAAAGCTCCTTGAAATTAATTATTCCTCTGACAGAATAGACCTTCAGCTGTTGCATTAGTAGACTTAGCCCATTGGTTTAAGTTAACAAGCCCATTGCAGAACATAGATATTAGAATTAATTGGGCATAGCAATGCTGAACTGATCAACTACCACAGAGTTGACCTGTAAACCAATCAAACTGAACCGTAGGGAACTGTAACAGAGCGTCTCAGATAGACTGAGAGTCCAGCATGATCAGGGATACACATATATGTAGATATGAAAACTAGTCCTCAACCTTGACAGGCATAAGGAGCATAGAAAATGAATGAATCACTGAATGAAATCTAGTCAGTTTATTAGACATTAGTTATTGTTAACATGTCCTAGAAGAATGCATTTATGAACCTGATGTAAGGCTCAATAAAAGCTCTTTAAAGTGGCAGAAGCTCCAACACAGTGTCTCAGACAGAGTGAGAATACAGCTTGATCAGGGCTCTCGGTTTATGCAAACTAGAATTTGTTATTAGTGGTTGTGAACACTCTTTAGATGTTGAAATATTAACCTGAGTTGATAGATGGTCTTGTTAAACTGTGATAGTAAAGGAATAATTAACCATCGAAGAAAAAATATTCAAAAGTTTCAAGTGTTTTCATTTGCACTAATATATTCAAAAAGAAATATATGGAAAAGATAAAGGATCTTTATGATTTTGCCCTGCTTCCATTACTTTCCAGCTCACTAAACTCTTCCACAAAGTGATGCATCTCTTTTATCCCAGTTGCCATGATAACACACTGATTTGATTGATTTTTTTTTTCAAAGAAGCTGGCACACAACATGCGCTTTGTTGCTGTCGTCAATGTTGGACATTTACACGCTATTTAAAGTGCTCATACTGCAGCACGTTTTCTCTAAGCCTCACAGAAGTCGGTGCTTAACTGTTCTCACAATGTTTGCAGAGAGCTGTGCCCACTAGTTTTATGATTTGAGGAAATTTCTTCAATTAGGATCTATTTGCTGTAATGTTGCCACCTGGTGTGTTTTGAGTTTATAAATGAAGACTTCGCTGGGGTTTTTTAAAACAAACTTTCTGTAATGATGGTGTTCTGACTCTCATCTTTGAAGCACTCGAGGCATGCAAAGCTTCATGTTTGCAAGTCTAAAAGTGTTGTTATAATAAAACAGAACATTAATGTCATATTGCACTTTGGCAGAAAGCTGCAATAATTACAGTATTTATAGCACAGCTGCCAACAAGGTGTCATCGGAGATAAAGCAAAAGAATAATATGGTCTGCATTTATGAAATACTGTAGTGTAGACTGAAAGGAAGCTTGAAGTGCTTGAAATATTACAGTGTTTACTGTTACACTATAAATTTGTCCGGGAATGAGTCCAAAAATGTGGACCTGTTTTAGTGTTTTAGCTCCTCTGATTCCTAAAGCCAAATAATAATAATAAAAGTGATTTTACAACAGCCTTTTGGATAGATACCTAGGGAAAGGTCTGCTATATGAACATGCAAATGGAGTTTGAATGTTTCATGTTGCTACATAAAATGCATCTGATATTGCCTTGCTTTTTTATTGTGTTTTTATACGGATGGTGGCTAGTGAATCCAAAACAGTCTACACAAATGCCCAGGGATTCAAGTACAACCATTACAGAAAAATTGTAATAAACAATAATACATACACCTTAGCCACAGCCTTGGACACTTGATCAGGTCATTTGCTCAAGAGAAAATTCTTAACCAAGAGGTGAAAATGCAGCCTGATATGTTGGAATAAGACTGTTTTTGCTTTCAAATCCAGTGACCATGTTGTAATTCCGTAATGGCTTTGTAATAGCTGTTACTTTCTGTGATAGTGTTTAAACTTAAAAAATATGAAAGTTAGGTTTGTTCATTAAAATCATCATATTGAACCATGTGCGAGTTTCAGACCTTTTTTGCCATCGACCTTATTACGAACAACGATCCAAGAACACCATGAAAAATCCCATCAGCTTTTAGTGGAGAGCAGCAGAGCACCGCTGGCTCCAAGGTTGGCCTACAAAAATACATCATTCCAGCACCACTCTAATACAACTGTGATAGCTTGGTGGCTGCAGCATGATCATTAATGGATGTGCCAGAGAGAAGCTGGTTCAGCTGGTCAGTGGAGCAGCACCTTATGTACAAAGGCTGCACATCGGTCTCAGGCTTGGCCTCTCCTGTCAGTATTTGGTGCATGCCATTCTTTGCTCTCCCTTACAATGTTGCCTGCTTTTTGGCTGTTCTGTCAAATAATAGCAAGAAGCAAAGTATTATCTTTGAAAATTGCATATAAACACACTAGCAAGTGGGTGTCATAAAAACATCATGCAGAAGCAAAAGAGCAAATTTGAAGATACCAGAAATGTTCACCTATTAAATCTCAATTGATCCCCCCTCTGTCAGAATTGAGCTTTCACAGCCTTAATGATTCTGCTCAAACATATGCAAACATGTCAGAACTCCTGAGATTTGACTCTTGGATAAGTTTCCACAAGGGAAATTCTGCTAATACAGCATATATAGTCTACTCAGCCCCATTTAAAGAGAGTAAGTTATGCTTTTCAAGTCTTTAATGTCCTTTACTGAGTTTTACATGCACCTCTCAAATGACAGAGAGGTAAATTCAGTACCCACAGCACCTGGACCCTTCCCTCTCTTTCTGTGATTACTCCACACCCACCCTGTTGAGTTTCCTACCAGTGTGATGTCATACTACTGTTGCACCAGTAATTCAGATCTTTTTGTAAGAAAGCCCAGTAAAAAGTACAGACTGTAGAAAGAATGCAGAACTGTTGAAAATGGACCAGAGTGGTGCTCCAATTACCATTTACCACAAAGAAGACCAATCAAATAGTCAGAGCGGACAGAACACGTGATGAAGGGGGCCTGAAAGTGACAGGAGCTCCAACAGAGCGTCTCAGACAGACTGAGAGTAAAGGGGAATCAGGGGTACTCAGCAGGTCATAAGCTGTTTTTTAACATTAGTGGTTGTGGATTTACTTCAGCAGTCATTGAAATTGAATTTATGAGCCAGAGTAAAGGCAAGAAATGATCTCTTTTAAGTAAAATGGAGACTTTTGTCAAGACAGACCCAGAAAGTTTGCTGGCAGACCATGGCATTTATGACTGGTCAAACATAATGTGTACTTTTATTTAACTTGTGTTGTGTATCATTTTTGAATAATTCATGTTTTTTGTCACATACTATCTCAATGCAGCTGACACTCCTGGTCTTATGAAAGGCAATAATGTTCTGATAGTAACAGAACAAATTATGTCAAGAAAAAGTCTGTTTAGTGCTACTGTCTGTCATAAACTAAAGGAACAGTAGAGCATTAATCTGTTATTTACTTAGTGCATGGTTTTCTTTCTGAGATGTAGGAGAGTAATTTGTTACTGTCCCTTCAGAGTTTGTGCAACTGATGAAAAACTTGATTCAAACAGACTGTTTTTGGATAAACAGTCAACAACTCCATTGTAAATAGTGGAGGAGAGCTTCTCTTGCCTGTTGGGGTTAGTTTGTTATTGTATGACTTCAGATTAAAGCTTTTTTTAATTGTGTAATGTTTTGTCATGATGGCTCTGGCATTGTGGATACCACTAGGCTAGAACCAGTGCAGTTATGAAAACATGAAAATCAAGGAGTTCTCTACATGGTTTCAGGACTGTTAGAGATATTTAAAGCAGGAATGGCAAGTACTGACCCAGGGAGACACATGCAGCCCTCCTGTGGCCTTACAGTCAGTTTGGAATCATGGTTTTACTATCAGACCAATATTGGTATGAGCAGATTTTTACAGCCAATATTTTAACCATATGAATTTACCATAAAAATCCCATATATTAACTGTAATACTGACAAAATGTACAATTCACCATGATTGTTTACTTCATCATCACACAATATCCACTACTATGAATACATAGTGTTGTTTTTTTGAGAATAAAATGTTTTTGGTTTTTTGCTTCACCCCTGTTTCCATGGAATATATATATTGATACTGTTATTGACTATTTTGAGTTTAGAAATATATCTATATTGGATTTAGCAAAATCCAATATTAAGAATCCCCCTTTATAAAGTATGTTAGACTGTATCTTTAGCAAGAAATTATAAAAAAATATCACAATAGCAATTGTAATATGTACAAGAATTAAAGTTATATTTTCTGTAGTTTTTTGTTGACCCCATTTTCTACATTTGCTAAAATAAAATAAAAATCTTTTATGCTTTGACAACCAGTAGCTGATGTGTTACTCGCACCAAAAGTGGCTGACAGTGGTTTAAATTTTGTGTTCAAATATGCCAAAAAGGTTTAGCTGTCTGGCAATGAGAATGATGTTATTGTGGCCCTCTAAGATGCCATCATTGAATTTTGTAATATAACTACTTAACCAAAAATGCAGGATGTGTCAATTTGTTCTGAATTTTGACATTTCAGTGCTAAAAATCTACATACTGTCTATTTAACAGGAATTCACAATCCAGATGAGCTTTGGATAATTTTGCATAATTTGAGTGTTTCTTTTTGTGGAAACTTAATGACTATGGTGAGTCTTCATCATGACAGGTGAACAAAAATAGTGCTTACACAACTTCACACATGTGTTCTGCACCTGAAGAATGACTTTTTCCCTACGAGAGGTTCATTTTCACCATGTCCCTTGTGTACAGCAGCCTGTGTTCGTGCTCACACTTTAATTGCACTGTAAGTACACATGATTTGATCAGCAGTGCAGTGCAGTGCAGTAAGTGGACTGGGTGGAAGTTTGTCCCCTTGTGCCAGCCCTGCATGTTGCCCACAGAGCACTGAGCAGACCTTTGTAAAAAGAAGCACCCAGCCATTGTGAATACGTCCGCTGTGTGATTAAACACAGGGCTCCTAAATTAATTCTGAGGTTTCTGAGATCCCCCCTGGCAGAACTTAGACAGTCATTTTAGCTTGGTGCCTCCCTATTCTCCACTTTACTTCACTGCAAAAAGGCTCAGTTTAGCTGGGATTTGTTGTTCCTCTATTAGGCTGGGGTCGATGCGAACTGAAGCTTTTGTTAGTTTTAGAGTCAGCAGGGATTCAGGGGGATCCGATAGATAGCAGTGGGAGGGGGAAATAGAAACAGAAGCTCAGGAGAGAGAGTGGAAGTAATGACATTGCACGTTGGATGGAAAGAGAGGGAGAGATAAAGATGAAAGAGAGAAAATGGGGAGAAAATTAGCAGAGCAGAAGCAGAGATATTCAGTCCCTGCATGGCGTCCAGAACCGTCAGCTACTTATGGTGTATAACAAGGAGCTGTACCAAACAGGGCTTCAGGCTCTTCCTCCCCTGGTAACAATCTCTCTGTGTCTGTTGCCCTCGCCTCATCTTCCTTTCTCTCACTGTCTCGCTTCAATCCATATAATTAGAGGTTCAATCCATCAAAGTATCAGATAGGCTTAAAGCCAGCCTGAGCCACTGGCTGCTCGGCTCAACACTGACTCGCCGATCACTGCCCACACGTTTAGCGCCAACATTGTTTGACAGAAAAATGTTGCATTCACTACACGGTGATTCCTGTGCCCTGTACTTTAATGCTTTTATCCAAGACCACCTTTGAAAACATGATCCCTTTAACTTGATTAATCTGGGCTCCATGACAGCACAGTCACCCGTAACTTAAACAGTGAAGGCTGATTTACAGCATTAACAAATTCCACAATAAGGCTGAGAGACCGATGAGGACAGTCCCTGATTAAAGAGAGACCAGCATAGAAAAGAATATCAAATGGTGAGTGAATATCTGATAGAAAGCATTGTTTTGCATCAAGTTTACGCAGTAAATTATCCCATCCCAATTTTCAAATGGTACAAAATAATATATCTCTGCTTGATTTTGGTAAAACATGAGTCAGAGTAGAAGACTGTATGTTTCATCCTCAAATAGTTCCTTTGATTTTCAATATTTTATACTGGAGTTTAATTATAGATTAACTCTTCTAAAATTGCGTTTTAAATCAGAGATTAAGACTTCCGAGTGTCATTTTTTTCCCCCTTAGCAATTCAGCAGTAGCTGTAACTGCACACAATTGTGATACTTGTATCATATGAATTTATGCTTAAAATTTTAGTAGAAAGGAAAAACTGCCAGTATTTGATTATTTTTTTAATGGCATCAAAGTCTCAGCCTTTATTTTGACTGTTATCTGGTTCATATTATTGAACCTGCCCTAGTAGCTCCTTCAACTTGAAGGTTCCTTTTACCATGTGGGCCCAGTCTGCTCTGTGGTACTTGGTCACATCTGCGATGTTTGGCACCATGTTTTCAACAGCTCTGTTTTAGGGAAACACATGTTGGCCTTATATGTTCTTTGTATTAGCTGAAATATTGGCAGAATGTTTGAATCTACTTTAATGCATTGGTCATTAACTTGAGGCCTGGAGACCACATCTTGCCCCCTTAGCTTCTTTTTTGGCCTTGCTAGTTAAATTCAATTTATATTCAGAAAAATGTACAAGGAAATAAGTTTTTGTGAATTACTTTTTTTGTCTTTAAATTTATCAGGTATGATTTGTCAGTCAATATCTAATATCTCCAGCTCTGGAGAAAAGTTTACAAAATATCTTTGTTTCTCCATGTGGCGAGCAGTTGTATGGGGGATGGGAATGATCTGATTTTTG